>JAHHUM010002069.1:225133-553986 GCA_036173005.1 Crenichthys baileyi | reverse complement strand
TTGTATCATTTTTCCGGGCCTGAGGGGGGGGGACTCAATTCCAACTCCTAGCCAACTCCAATTTCTCTTTAGGAACTATAATATGAAAATATGGAGCGACAGCATTCAGGCTTTTTTCTAGTCTTGCTGTGAGCGCTGATTAATTATTTATATTATGAGCACAGTTGACATCACAATGTGTGTGTGTAAGAGAGCAGTCGCAGCAAGACTGGGTTTTAATATTTCGAAATGATGATGAAGCTGACTTTTTAAAAAAGGCTTTAGCATCTTATGTCGGCTGTTAGCATTATTAGCGCAGCTAGCCTTACTAAAACAGAAGTCTGTGCTCAGAGAATGTAGATTTGTTACTTTAACTGTGAGATTTCCAAAACGCAGAAAACATTTTCAAAATAAGCATGTAAGGCAGACAGAGGTTAAAAACTCCTATTGCTGCACTCCATTCAGCCTTCCTGTTATCTGCGTATAACTTCTTACATCTCTTGTTTCGCTGATCTTTTTTTAATAACAACTCACTCAGTGGAGTAGCTAACTTTGACTCTTCTCTCAGTAACAGCTTCCACACTGTTTTCTTTAAGACCAATTAAACTTTGAAATGAAAGAACTATTTCTCTGTGCTTCTCTAGATTTAGGTATTATTTAGTTATTGCTTGCATTCTAAGATTTTTTTTTTAGCAACGCTATATGTAAGCAGATAGCTTTTGGTCAATTTAAGTGTTGCCCCTGTTTCTAATTCTTGTCAATTTCCTTCTGACTAATGCGATTACAGATATACATCTTGCAGCTGAGTAATAACCCCAGCACTTCAAAGTAGAGATTTATCAAATTGGAGCGCAACAAAGTAGGTAGTGATGCAATCTAACCTAATTTACAGCAGTACAGATTGATAAATTACTGCAGTTTGGTTGTTTCCATCTCCATTGAGCCAATCATAATAACAATACTTATTGTTTAAGGCGATATGGGCCAAACAATGCAGCCTATGTCAGGACTTACTGATGAAAAGGAAGTGGAGATAGAAGAACAAGGAAACATTTTAAAATGTATTTTTGTTTTAAAAATATTTGAGAGATTATACGATAAAATGGGTTTCAGGCGTATGCTCTGTAAAAGAAGATAAATCATTTTTCCTGCGGTTATGCTATGGTGAGCTTGCCAACATTTTATTGATTCGCCTGGCTGGAGGTTTTTCTACTGGTGGCACTTAAATTGAATTCCACTTCATGGCAGTTTACTTTACAGGAGATGCTTTATTGCTCATTTCCTCTCCTTGTTTTCATATTGCACGGCTTATTTTATGACTTGGAACGCTCAGTCGGAACAGGCTCAGCTTTGACAACTGGTATTAGTTCATTTAAATTTTTATTCTATGTAGTTTTATCTCATCTTGCTTTCCTAATTAGCATTTTTATGAATGTAAATGTAAAAATTGTAATGCAAATGCCTTTTAATTAAAGTATAGTTAAGGTTTGAAGTTTACATGCACTTGCCATACAAATGAATGTTGTGTTACATTGGGCTTTTAAAACTGCATGCAAATCAGGATGGAATTTTTACACAAAATCCCACAATTGAGTTATTTTTCTTTTTTTTTTGTGAACAATAATTGGGTGCACTGGCTAGAATTTATTTTGAGGTTTTGTTATCCATGCAGGGTTAAAATTATATATACAGGCTCAGATATATATATATATATATATATATATTTAATATTTGGCTAAACGTCCCCTTACCAAGGGTCATAGAAGCCACATGCTTTTCTAGGCATCTATAACCTTTAGCATGATTCTGGCTGGACTGTTCTTAGCAGAATTGCCAGGGTTCTTTACCATTGGTTAGGTTTCTGCATAGTCCATAGGATTGAGGTTAGGGCTTCTGGAAGATAATTTCAGAAGCCTCAGTTTAACCGTCTCTCTTGGACCCATTGTATATAAGTTTCAACCATCCATTAAGGATGGAAAGTAAAGATGAAAGGAAATTGGTTGGGATGTATGTGATGAACTCAAACACCAGAGTCACTGTCCAGAGTGATGCAATTTGAGAAGAACGTAGACCAAGAGAGCGCTTACCTAGAAAGAAACTCAAGCTTTTAAATTTAGACCCTCTAGATGAAATTTGTAGCTACTCACATGGATGAGAAAAATGTCTTTAAAGAAAAGCTTTATTTCAAGCTACGGCACCTGAGGTCACTGTACCAACTGTCACGCATGATGGCGGCAGCATCATGCTGTGGTCTGTTTTGCTGCAGCAGCACCACTCCCAAGTGTTTCAGCTTTGCTCAAATCAGCCCAAATGGTTGAAACGTTGCTGTCCCAATAGAACAATGACCCTAAACGCACATCAAAACCGGTTTTAGAATGGCCAGAGCAGGCTAAGATTAGGCTTATGAAATAGCCTGACCTAAAATCTCTTGAAAATGTATGGATTACACTTTAAAGCTGGGTCTGCGCCAGCAAATATTTAATTGCTTTTCTAGTAAGGGGTGCCATAATCATGGAAGGGACTTAGTTTTTATCGTGGAGTAAAAAGTATAAATATAAATATTGGTTCCAGTCCATTATAAGTGTGAAACTCTCAGCATATGTACATGTACACTGGCAGAAGTCCAGTATAAAGCATCCTCAGTTTGGTTTCTTCTGAGCTGAAGCTTGAATGATTTGCCAGTCGTCCTTATGGATGTTTTACCACCTTGCCAAAGGATCTGTGGAAGTGGAAGCTCCGACAGCCAGATGGAGTAAAAGGCCGGCAGACGGGCAGCCTGGCACACCAGCTAACATACTTAGTGTTGGAGTAGTGTGTTAAAAACATGTTGAATTACAGCCCTCGAGTCTGTTGTGTGTGCCCTTTGTGTTTTCTGTGACAAGGGATAGCACCAGGATGTTATGTGGACATCTATCATTGGATAGTGAGGTTGTAGGCCTTTGCCAAATAAGTCCAGATTTATGTTAATGCGGTTTGTGAAACTCTCTCTGGCTCTTACAGTGTGTCCTTTTTTTTGGTCTCTTGCAAGCTGAGGCATGAGCTTCTCTTGCTGAAGAATATTGATGCTGGACTGGTGAGTTCTTGTATTACTTTCCCCTTAGCCCAGGTTAGGGCTTCAAGCCATCTGGTAACAATTGATTAAAGGCCTCCTTTCCCAGAAAACTACTTCTGCAGCATTAGTTTCTTCTGCTCTGGCTCACATGGCTTACTATGGAACCCAGTCTGTATCAGTCATCAGCTAATTAAAACATATGTATAATGTACATGAAACATACAGCTTCATCCCCTCTGTATCCCTATAGTTATCAGTAATGTAATTTGCTTAATCTATACGATCTTACCTTACTACACAAATGTTTCTGCTTTTTGCTTTTGAGCATTAAACATTGCCAACCAGTTGCTACTGACAACACGCAGTTTACCACATTTGCACTGAATGATGGAAGCAACAAAGCACATTTTTCACCATCTCATTCATGTGAGTGTGATGTGCAGCATTTGCTGATCCACTGCCAGACATTACTCAGTGATAAGTAGGCTGCATGAGGGCTGTTGCTGCTGTATGCCTCTGTATGCTCCCCTGTGCCAAGCTCAGTGTGCTGAAGTTGAGATGTGATAGCGCTCCGTAATGTGTCTGGAATTAATGATGTAATCTACATTAATGGTGTGTAGCATGAATACTATTTCTGATTGCTGCACGCTTTGAGTGTTTTATTTATTCAAAGCAGGGAATGAAATTGTATTGGGTTCATTGCAAGTGACCCTTTACTATAATGAGACACTGAATAAGGGAAACATTATTGTTGGGTTGTTGGAAAAAAACAAAAAAATTAAACACACCTCTATTTTTAAACATTTAGAGAATTGATTAAAAGAAAAAGTTTCTCGTCTGGAGGTAGCTGATAGATTTGGCAGTATTTCCCTCCTGATCACACAGTGGTATGTTTATGGAAGGTGAAACTCTGCCCTGGGGGTGAGTAAATAAAGTAAAATAAAATGATCGTTTAAGCCTTTTTCAGGGATCTCTCTTAAACACTCAGTTTTTTTTTTGGTTGTCTATTAAGCATCGTCTTAGACAAGCTGCTGCAGATGAGGTGGATATTTGAACCCACCGTGGAGCACCAAGTGTTTAATGCAGCTCTATATTGGACCTTATAAATGTACAGGTAAGGCTTTTTAAAGGTGTTTCTTCCTTATAGCAAGCAAAAGGAAACTACACGAGCAGTCCTCTTCCCCAGCAGCTAATGCTAATGCAAACTAAGTAAACATTTAGCTTGATGCTTGGCTTGTCTGCTTCACGTTTTACCACTTTGTCAGAAGTAGTGGACTGCAGGCATTGTATCGGATTATTTTTGGCAGGGGAGCCAAAACAATAACTTGACTGTTCATGCCTCCGCTTTCTAGCGTCAGTACAGCAAACCTCAATAAGAACCTAAACCACACAGTCTATGAAGCGCACTGAACTCTGTGTTCTTTAAATCTAAATAAAACCACTTACCAAATTCTGTCTGCTCATAAAAACACAAAAGTCTGAAATTTCATTAAAAGACAATCGGGTCCAATTTATATCCAATTATACTGAATACAAATCGCTCCAAATTCAATTCATTTCTGTTTTGTGTTCTATTGTGCCGATTGGGTTAGACAATACACTTGTCTTTTTCAACCACGATAAATAACATGGCATGCATGTATTGGAGTTGAGCCATTGCTGTTCATTTGATTTCCCTGTGTTTCTACTGGGGGGGGTCTTTTACAGTGAACTGCTTTTCTCTGTGGAGAGCAAGGTCCTTTTTGTTGTCTGTTACAAGGTGGCAAATCCTAGTTAACCTTTATCCCCAGTAGAAACTTTTACCAATATGTTTTAGTTAATAGTTTACAAAAGCAACTCTCAACAAATGGGTTGTTACCCTTGATTCAAAAGAACTCAGGGATTCAGCAGTTTTCTGGAAGTTTGTTCCAGATTAGCGGAGCGTAGGAACTATGTGATGCTTCTTCATGTTTGGTTGTGGTTCTGAGGATTCAGAGTAGATTTGACCCAGAAGACCTGAGTGGTCTGGAGGGTTGATACAACAGGTTGCCAGTCCTTTTAATTGTTTTGCACACTGTACAACGACCTGAAATGGGGGTCCCTGGATGCTTAATCTCAGAACATAGGTTTTCTGTTAACTCATGTTTTACTAATTAATTCATCTAAAGATGCACCGATTAATTGGGCAGCGGTCGGTTTCTGCAAGTTTTCTCTTGATCTGTTTTTCATGCCTTTTAGTCCTTAAAAAAATCAGATTTAGTAAAGATCAGTATCAGCCATTAAAAGCCTGATTGGTGCATCTCTAGAATCAACTAACAAGGGAAAGATTGCCTGCGTGACAGTGTTAGGTTCTTTAACCAGTTCTTTACCCGGCTCTTTACCTCAACATGACAACAGTTGTTCAACCTGGGTCCATCTCAACGCATCAGCAATGTAGCTCTCTTGAAGAGAAATGTTTGACAAGAGCAACACATTTTTGTGCAGCATAATAATTTAAAAAAAATTGTAGAATTTAAGTAAAGACTGACATAGAATAAATTGACCATCAGAATTGAGCAGAAAATTGATGTGGATGTCCAACATTAGTTGAAAAAACATTAATCAAAAACTTTCTTTGGACCGATAAAATGCTGTTAAAATCTAATGACACTTTAGGCTTGAGAATTGTTCAGAGAAGAGAATTGCTCTGTTTTCCCTTGATTGTCACTGACAAGTAATTTGCTGGACAAATACTTCTTTCCAAATCCTTCAATGCATCTAAACTACGATGTCTCTTCATTTTCATTCTACAAATCTAACAAATCAACCAACAGTATCTACTTTTAATTTTCCTTTTAACTTTAATAAAAATCAGATAAAGCTGAGGCACGCTTTTATGCATAAATAGGGAGAACCTGATCATTCCTTCATATTCTGTTCTAAAAAAACTTCTACTCTATCAATAAGCCTCCTGAACATCTTTTTTCTTTTATTCGTTAAAGTCCATAGAAAAAAAATATCAGCATCTGCAAAGAAAACCCCAATCGGTGCATTCCTACTTTCGGCTGCTGGGGGGAAAAAAACATTAGTGAAGGTCAGTCTTTCATACAAAAGCTTTTGAACGGTTAAGTTGCCAGTGCTATCAGCAGCAGCTGCACTGTTGCATCAGTGTTGGCTGGACCTGCCACAGAGTCAACACAGCTAATCTTGCACTGCAAATATTTGCATAGATCCAACACCCTGGAACTCTGTCCCACCCGCAGATAAACTTCCAGGCCTTGACATTGGGAGAAAATGTGTTTGTGAGTGTCACTCAAGAGTGCAACCAGGCAGACGACAAACGGTTAGACCAAGAACATGACTCTTATTAAGCAGCTTGTTATCTAAGCCCATTGAAAAAACAAAAGATTAGTGTTATTTATACATCACATACATTTATAAAAGTGTTATATCAAACAGTATTTAATTATTTTAGCTTTAATTCTCTCCTTCGTAGTACAGGGAGAAATATACTACAGTCAGCAATGCCTATTTAAGCTGCTGTAACATGAGGTTTTGTTCTTTCTATGCTAAGAAATATCAGGCATAACTAACGGGGTCATTTGGCTTGTGAACCCAAACTGACAACTATCTAAGCTACAAACACTGTTATCTTGGATGTTTAGTTCCACTGGTCCGTGATGCAGCTAATAGGTTCTTTCACCCCTGCTCTTTGCACCAGTAACCCACTCCATTTGGCTCCACTTAGCAGCCTCTGCATCAAATCCATATTCAACCCTGACTAGTTCAGATTTTGTAGATTATAAGATGTGCAGCATCACTTTTTGCCACTCAGAGACAGAGAGAGAGATCAATGGTGAGAGCCTGTGGCTGCAAGGGGAATACAATGACAGGGAACTGTTTGCAGACCCTTAGCCTGCAGCAGATTTGGGAAGAAAAAAGGGGAAGAGAGAGGGAGCTGGCAAATAAAAGCAGCGTGGACAGAAATGGAGGGAAATGCTCACAGTTAAGCCAACAGATGGAAGCCACAGTCGTCAAATTAATATTTACTTCTTACAAAACACTGGCACTGGTAGTTCAGCTGAATCACCAGTCGCTGCTGAAGTACCCTGGTGTGACTGAAAAAGGCTTTGAGGAGTAAAAACAACGCTTTGGTAATAAAAGTCAGAGCTAGACTACACGTGCAGGTCTAAAAATATGTCAGAACTCCTCCCTTGCCTCTTGCTAAATGCACACACTCTTGGAGTGTGCACATTCACTTTACCCGTGGCTCAATCCACTTTGGGATTACATGTGAACGTAATTTGCACTTCCAATTAAACTGTTGACCTTCGCTCCAGAATGCAAAACTTGACTTTGTACCATCCTCTCCTGGATAGCTATTATTACACTGAAA
Organism: Crenichthys baileyi; assembly: GCA_036173005.1. Lineage (NCBI taxonomy): Eukaryota > Metazoa > Chordata > Actinopteri > Cyprinodontiformes > Goodeidae > Crenichthys > Crenichthys baileyi. The sequence goes on along the minus strand of JAHHUM010002069.1, from coordinate 546,601 downwards.
GACATATAAATACAGGTTTTACAAAACATTGGTGAGGATTATTGAAGTCAGCAGATTTACAGGATTTTTTTTTTACTTCGTCCAAATTTAAAGTTGGGAAGTTTTTTTGTTAAATCAATGAATATGGTTATTGTATGAACGCCCTATTCAGATTATAAGAGAGAGCCCCATTAAAAAATAAGCATAGACGTGGAAAACATAATACGTTAGGCTGGCAGGAGTTAACCCAAAGCGTCCTGCCAAGCCTCCAACTCGGCTCCAACACATGACTAGCTGGCCAGATCAGATGACTAGATAAACAGCAGGAATGTTTCTTCTTCCTCTTTCTGCAGCATTGTTCCCATCTGTTTGGGAAAGCAGAGAGAGATGGTGTGTTTCTTTGTGAAGCTCCATTGATTATGCCTTGGTGTTTAAAGGCTGGATGGGTTACAGCTAGGGCAGAGGGTAGGTGAAGTCGAGCCCTGGATACAGTTTTAGTTGAGCATGTCAGAGTAATATCTCCTTAAAACAAAGTAACAAGAGTCTGTGCATGTTTGTCAGAGCAGTATTTGTAATTGGCCAACTACTGTACAAGACTGCAATTATGCTCAGCTATGTTAAAATGATGAGTACAATGCATTGTTCACTTTTCTTTCAGTTATTTTCCCAATGCAGAATCTAATAACCCCGAGGGAGTTCCTGGCTCTATGCAGAAATCTGTGGGTCGAATGTCCCTGAGTATTTACAGTGGATTTAATTTATGACCTTATTTGTTTTATGTCTTGAAAGACAAAGCGGGTTTTAATGTTGTTTTTGTCAGGGGTTCTTTAATGTTTACACTTCATAAAATAAAAATTGCCCACAGAGAAACCAACAAATGCTAGGAGAGAATAAACATGCAGAATAACCAGGCAAACGGTGTCCACCCATGTACCGCTGCCTGATATTTGTCATAGGGCCCCTTACATATTTCGCAAAACCTCTTCTTGCATGTCGATAAACACTCTGCTTGGCTTCTCATTGAAATCCATTAGATGGCTATCATAACAGACTGTGGGAGTAAGATGAAGTTTAGAAAAGCGTCACAGTCTAAGTACATCATAAGAGGCATGCTTTAAATCTTCTTCTGGCAAATGCTGGAGGACATTTTTCCTACAGTGACATAATATCCCATAAAAATTAGATATACTGGTAAAGTACGTCATGCTTATACGTCATGATTAACAAGAATTACCCCAAAATACCTCCTTTTAAAACTCAAACCCCAAATCACTTTGTCGTATTTTTTAATTTTTTTGTGGGGATTGAATAAATATTAGAGATTAATCAAAAATTGGTTGGCTGATCTGCAATTGATTGTCCCTGTTTGGGGACCAACTGGTTGGAAAGTCGAATGTTCAATCTCTTTCCAACCAGTAAACACACCATTAAAGGGTCACGGTAATAATTGTCTTTGGTGTGGTTGTTGTGAATGAAGGAAGTTTCTGCATCAATAAGGTGTTTATAAACAAGTAAGGCGTGAGCACAGACATAAAAACAGCTTTTTAAAGTGAAAATGAGTTTTCTAAACCTGTCAAGAAATGTCTGCGGTACTTTCAGGCTGCAAGAGAGCGAGAGGTTCAGCAGATAACAAGAAGCCTTAACGGAATACGGCAAAGTCGCTCTGTTTTCACCTATTGAGAATTCAGCCTCTGTCTGTCATGGAAAGTGCTGGATTGTGAAACGTTTGTAGCTTTGTTAAATCTTCACATTTAGGTATGGATCTACATTATTTATTGAATGCATACAGAAACTGCTGTTTTAGTAATCCAACATGTTAGACAGTTTAAAATGTAAACTCCATAATCACGAAATATAGATAAATAATGACTGCAGGAAGTGTGTCCAGAATCACTCAAGTTGCACTGAAGTCCCAAAAACAAAGACCTCAGACTTGCAAGTTTTATTGTGAAAGGATGCACTTGATGATTAGCCATTGACGTTACCAGACTACAGGCTCATCACAATCTGTTCATGTTAGCTGTAGCATAATAAAGCAGAGCAAAATAAACGTATCTCTGCCTTTCTCTCGCTCTTGAGCAACAACCTCATTATAAGGAGGCATCTGGCTGAAAGTACCAAAATAAAAGCACTTTCCGGTCTATTCGTTCAGAAATTTGTCATTCTTACTCATATTAGCCGCTGTGCGCCTCTCTCATGTTGTTGTGTTGTTGTTATTATTATTATTATTATTATTATTATTATGTTTTGAACATCTTTACTATTTAGACTTGACAACAGAAGTTTTACATCTAAAAATTCTCCGTCTCTGACTGAGGAGGAGAAAACCCTCCAAACCTTGTACAGCAGAGTATATAGTTAACGAATGGGCAATATGAACACAGAGATTAATATGTATTAACGAAGTCATTGCAAAGAATAAACAGATAGTACTCTGCTCGATTCATTCAGAAATTCAACAGTAGCAAGTTAAAATCTCATGTTATGATTTTTGTTTTGAACATAAATGTCCATTTATATTTCTGATTTTCAAAATGATACAAAGCTGCCTATAGCAGTTGTTTGCACCCTGAATTCATTTTTCAAAGATTATAGAATAATTGTTGATAAATAGGACAGATAATTGTTATTATTTGGGTTTTAAATCCTAACCTACAGCAGTGCATTGTTTTTGGCATTAGAGAATTGAAACCTGACTTGGTTTTGCCTCTCAGGCTTCACTTGGACTTGGAAAAACTAACTTGTGACCTTTTCTGATCTCATTCATTAATTCATTCATCTTCTATACCGCTTCTTCCATAGTGGGTCATGGGGAAGCTGGTGCCTATCTCCAGCAGTCTCTGGGCGAGAGGCAGGGTACACCCTGGACAGGTCGCCAGTCCATCATAGGGCAACACAGAGACGCACAGGACAAACAACCATGCACACACTCATTCACACACCTAAGGGCAATTTAGAGAGACCAATCAACCTAACAGGCATATCTTTGGACTGTGAGAGGAAGCCGCAGTACCCGGTGAGAACCCACGCATGCACAGGGAGAACATGCAAACTCCATGCAGAAAGACCCCAGGCCGGGAGCCAAACGCAGGACCTTCTTGCTGCAAGGCAACAGTGATACCAACTGTGCCACCGTGCAGTCGTACATTTCTGATGTACGACTGCTATGCTAGAGGAAATGTGCAACAAGCAACTTCTTTGTCAATTACACCAAGGCGTAAAATGTGGAATAACGAACCGCATGCTATTTGGATTGAATTGAGAGTGAAAAATAATCGCATCCACAATCTGATTTTATGCTGCACACAGCGTGCAGAGTCTACTGCACATCAGCAGAGCACTGATAGGTTACCTTGTTGAGCAGCAAGCAGCAAATGTTCTTCTAGTGTCTCACTGAAACTCCTGCCTCCATGAAAAACTCAAGTCTTCAAGTAATTGTGTTTTATTAGATTCAAAATTTTAAATATACAATTTTCTTTGCACACAACCTTAAATGCAATTAATGACCGATGCTGGAAAAAATGTATCCAGGTCTTAAATATATCACAAAATGTTATTTAATGTCTTTTGAAGTGCTTAATTCTGATGGTCTTTTGAAGTAGTAAATAAATCTTTGTAAAATTAATGACCAGCCAACAAGAAATGTGTTCTCCTATTTCCTTCCTAACCAGTGTCCTTCAGCACGCTACCTCTCATGCACCACATGCTATATGGTGTGATTTACTGCTTCATCTACAGTCATCATGTCATCTATGCACTGAGTCATAATTGGAATATTTATGCAACAGTCAGCCAAAATGAAAATTACTTAGACAAATGATCCTGTGTTACAGATTCAAGGCCTGCGAAAGGTTTAAGTAACATTAAAGTGGTGCATGTCTGCAGCTTTTTGCAGAGGCTACATCTCTACAGTGTTCCATGTCATACCAGCACAAATTATACCTTCTAATGGCTACAAGTATTAGCTGAGGTTGAATGGCTTCCTGTTATTGGTTCCTGCTAATGTAATCCTCTAATTAGCTAGAATAATGGTGGAAAGGGAGAAGTGCTCTCCCTGTGTGTGAGAGATGTGCATGTCCTGAGAGACCCCGACCTAATTTTGTCCTCTTTAAGGACAGTCGTCCATCATTCTCCATGGCGAAAGAAGCAATATTCTCTCTGAGCTGCCACTCTATGACTCACTAAGCAGAAAAAAATCTTCCCTCTCACCTTTTCTCTCCTGCTGCATTTTGCTCGCTCTGGCTGCCTGTCTCTCCTCAGCCCTCGGGGAGCTGGCTCCTGACACCATCACACAGAAAAGATAAAATTGAAAAGTCAGAGTATATGTGAAATGTTTTGGTGTCTGTGGATTTCTCTCATTGTTTGACTGTTTTTCGCTCTTCTTCCATTGTTCTCTGCGTCTCTACGGATACCTCTTTTTTTGACTCAGCCTCTATTTCAATTTCACACATGTTCTTTGGTCTAACGGTGTACTTTGCATTTAACCCTGTGGGATATCGCTAGATTGCTGGAAGATTTGTGAGATCACGATCATGTGAGAATGCTACTTGTCGGGCTTTAACCTGTGTGGCCATAGTAAGTATAGGGCAAGGACTGCAGCTAGCAAGTGATTGAGTATCATGCTGAATAATTCACCAAAGTTTTGGTATTATAGTTATACATGTTTATGCTACATGGAAGGGTTTCCATACGCATGCATAAAACGAATGCTCTAAACTAGGATTTAGCCATCACCACACCTAATTTATATTAAATGCTATTCATTCACTTAGATTTGCCAGCTGTCAAATTTCTGCTAGTTTTTCAAAAATAGAAATTGAACTCTGATATATTTTGTTTCCACTGATACTCCTACAGATGGTTCTGCAGCTTGGTTAGAGTCCACCTTTAATGAACTGAGCATGATTTGGAATTGAGCGCCCTTGTTTATGAAAATTCTCATAGTTGGAAGTGGATGTTAGAGGACAAATCCATAAAAAAATTTCAAAGATTTTTGAATCATAAAACATGAGCAACGATGGGACTAAGAGACGAATGCAAAAATCTTTTAACTGGTGCTAAATGTTTGTGCTTTTAATTCTGTAAGTAGATACAAAGGCAGGTTTTGCTAAAATAATGTCAGCAAGCAAACTTTTTTTTATCTTTTTCTCTTTTTAAATAATTTTGTGGCACTATTGGACATAATGCTAGGGCTGTAGCTAATATTATTATTTTCATAATTGAATATTACGTAATTGAATATACGATGGATTTTATTCTGATGATTAATCTGATAATCGGAAAATAAACATTCTGCAGATTTTTAATTTAACTACTTAAGCCTACTTTATGAGTAATAGAAATACATGATATTTTGATTCCTTTAAAAAAACATCCACGTTTTTTTGCTTAAAATGCAGTTCGCTGAGGGTGGGACAGGGGACAGCTGAGGAGGGGGGTTGGAGGAGCGTAACATAGCATAAATCAAAGACCTTTTCTCTATTTTTAAAGTGAAATTAGCTAGATTGAAAGTAAATTAACAAGCTGCTTTCCTATGCAACCATTTTATGTCTATCATGTCACTTTATTTTGCTGTACCACACTCTAGTCGTACTTTCATGGTTTTAACTGTGCTTATTAATCAAACTGACATTGACAGTTACAAGCTACTGCAGTGTATTATTAGTTCAGTATATTTGCATGAGCTCCATTCAATCATTTATTGTCTAATAGATTCCTAGCTTCAATCAGTACTTTCTGATGGCTGGATGGTTCTACTGTCTTATACAGTCTGCAGCATCACCCATTCTGTGATACAGACAGATGTTGTTACTAAAGCTTTAAGTAATGCCTCCTCAGATCAGAACTTGTTCAGTTATTTAAAAGAGTAATACATTCAAACAAGTGATGTTATCTCTTTGGTAACTTCTGCTTCTGCTCTGTTTGTGGCTGAAGAGACAACAGCTTTGACCTTAATGCAATAAACGGTTCAAATGCTCCTAACCTTTGGCCGGGACGGGGCTGCATGCGTTGAGCGCAATTTAATTTTTGAATCCACCACAGAAATTAAGCAAATAGAAGAGGCAATAAACAGATGAGATTGCACTAGAGAATTCAATTATATTTGACAATAAATAACCGATGGTTCATCCAATCTTCTGTCGAGTATTCTCGATCTTTTCTAAATTAGCAAATGGGGTGAAGAGAGGGGGAATACAAGCAGCATAGGTCGCCAGGGTCGGGACTCGAACTAGGGACCACTGGACCACGTGCCATGCCCAGTTTAAAGCTATTTCAAGTTAACTTTGCACAAAAACCGTTTATATAAAAAAAGGTTTGCCACGGAAGCTGGTGGCATATATAAAATGTTAAGATGTAGTCCAAGGTGAAATCCCTACATGTTATGGTCATGCTTTGGTTATTTACCTTTTAAAAGAAACATGGTTAAATATATGATTTTAAGAGATGCCAATCAGATGATTTTGGATTTTTGGGGCAGAGCTTCTTCTGATGTTCATTGGTCAGTGTCCAGCCAGACCCCTCCACTCAGTGGGAATCAGCTGCATGATAAACAAGGGGATGGGTTTTCTCAGAGTGCTCCACAGGTCAGGGAGATGATGTTGTTTGATGTACTTTCAAAGGCAGTACTGAGGATGAACATAGCTGACGTGACGGACAAAATGAAGGTGTCATCTCAAAACTTTGGCAGGTGCTGCTCATGGTAGCAGAGCAGCTTATCCGAAACCCACAGAGAATGGAGCGTCAGGCTTGGGTTGGGTCGATTTCCTGAGGAGGGAACATATGTTGTTAGCACTTGAACTGTCATTTTCTTCACTTCTAAAACAGCCTAGAAAACACATTGTGGTAGCGGGGAAATTTCTAGTTACTTTAACTTTATAACTTATGAAAATAGATTTTTTAGTCAGAAGTCAGAAGTATACCTAAACTAAGATTACGATGCCTTTTAAACAGCTCAGGAAAGCTCAGATGATGATATTGCATTGTCAGCTTCTGATTTCTTATTTCTCATTTCTGTTAGATCTTTAGGGCAACCCCTTAAACACACTGCCACTTGTGAGAAGAAATCATGGAAAAATTAAAAGAAATAGGCTAAGTTATCAGAAAGGCAACTGTGGACCTCCACAAGTCTGGTTCTTCTTTGGAACTATAATTACCAGATGCCTAAAGATGCCACGTTCACCTTTTCACCTGAGTACGGAGAGATGTGTACGGATCCCAAATCAAAAGGAAAAGACCTTGTAAATATTTGGGCTGAAGCGGGTAAGAAAGTGTCGTTATCCACAGTGAACAGAGTCAATGACCTGAAGCATGAAACCCAATTATTTACAAAGTGGCTAAAGGCCAACATTTAATGTTTGGGAGTGATTATAACAAAGCCCCTAAGCCTATCCCTATAGAAAATCTGCCAGCAAAATTTATTGGGTATGTGTGTGTGAGCAGGGCAGCCTACAGACCTGGCCACTGTGTTTGTTTGCTACCAAAAAACTGGCCATAGAATAGAATAGAAATAGTTGTTAAATTTGGCTCACATTAACTCTATTTTACTCTGTGCTGGAAAACAAATGTGTTGTTTGGGTACACTGATTATGACCATAAACTATATTCTCAATTGTATGTGATTAGATTGTTCAATATCCTGTCAAAGTCTTTATTGATAAATCCAGATTCTCCTCATTTAAGCCAAATTTCACTCGATTAATCTTACATATAAAACGTTTGGACATTAGTTAGTTTTTAAGAATCCTTAGATGTATAATTTTTTTCCCTGCCATATCATTCTTATGATACCTCTGGGATTGTGCGTACTAGCGGTCCTTTTAATCAGCCCCCCTGTGTATTTCTCCTACTGAGCTGTCGTTTGCTGAGTGATGATGGTAGACCCGCCAGTGTTCGCGCCATTTAAATCCTGTGAAAGGCAGGGGGGAGATTACTAGCCTCTTACCCCTTGCTCTAATCAAAGGTATTATTATAGCACCGCTGCATGTTACCTGGAATAGACCCTTCTAAAAATACAACACACACAGTTGAAAGGGGAGTGTTATTTTAAATGGCTAAATACTGAGTATTTTTGTTTGCTACTGAGTATTAACTGCTGAAATAGACTAGCAACACTTGCTAAGAGCTTCAATGAACTGCATTTATAAGATGGTGATAGACAGTCACACCAGCAATTAGACTGTGAGCTTATTGGTTAAAGCCTTTCATTTGGCTGAGATTCTCCTCGTTTTTTGCATGCTTAAAGCCCAACTCCTCTGCACGGCGACCACAGCATTTCAGCATCCAGTCAGTGATGTTTGAAAGGTTGGAAATTTGTCGTACAAGACGTTTACGTACACTTATCTTTAGTGGTAAGTCAGTCATTTTGGGGATTTTTACAAATTTATTTAAACCTATTTTGGGGTGTTGAATGATGATACAACATGCAATTTTATTGTTTTTTAAAAACAATAATTGGGTGCACAACTTTTAAATAATTGAGGAGTTTCTCTACTCCAGAGTTAAATCAGTTAAGATGTGTCTTCAGGATCATTGTCTTGTTGGATAATCCAACTGTGTCCAAGTTGCTACTGTTACTGTCAATTTAAGGATTTTGAGTAGTCCTCCTTGTTCATTATTCCATTATCCATTCACCTTACCTAAAGCAACAGTACTCCTGGCAGGCCCTGAGCATGATGCTACCACCACCATGCTTTACTGCTGGTAAAACAGATTTTGGATGAAACAGACTGTTGTTTCGCTTTTATCTTATTGAGAATTTTATGGTCTATGCTTAAAGCTGAGTTGGTGCCTGACAACCAAACAATATAAATGAACTTTATTATTTCCTTGGAACCTTGGATTTTTATTTCTTATAAAGATTGTTCAAATATCCAGCCAGAATTCTGACAAAAGCAAACAACAGCTTGAATTACAGTAAACATTCCTAATAATAAAGTGCCATGCATTCAGGCTTTCAATGCCAGTAATAGAATGGTAAATGGTAAAATCTGTGTGATTTATTATTTTTTAGGTAACGGGTAAGCAATCCGTTAGGTAATTGAACACAGAACAAAAATGACTTTTTAAATAAGCAAGTTTCAAGCAGCCCAATGTGGTTTTGCTAAGTTAGTACCCTCCTCAGTAAAACTATATGAGTATATTTTTATGCGTTGATGTGTATACAGGACATGGCTTACCTTTTTAGGCGCAGAGTACACCCAGCCATCCTCTGCAGTGGTTGGAGAGGCCTGTGAACAGCTCTTGTCCGGTGGGACCACTTGACATGTAGATTTGATCTGCATGAGCTGTGGGAGAGACTCATCCAGACAAAAAGGAAATGCAGAGGGTTAGGAGGCAGGCGACATAAACCATCTGTTTATTTTTAACTTTACGATCATTCCTTGACTATCATTTTGTGTGATTACTTTATTAAGTGATCCCAAACATATATCAGAACCAGATTTGGAAGTCCATTAAAGACTAACTCCGGTTCGTTTCCGCCCTTGGTGCAGTTTGTTTGTGTCGATGTGAAAACAACAATCGCACTGGGGTGCAGACCAAAACAACCATTACCAATTTTGCATTGCATTGTGGGTTGCTGTAGAGTAAACAAGCTAATAAACAATGAAATAAAGCATGAAGCCCCATGCAACTTCTTTAGAAATCGTCTCAAAATCATTTGGTGTACTGCTCAGATGCTTTTGCCTGAAATAATACCAGAAACACACTAATAAGATAATTCTCTGTTTTTCTACTAGCTCAGAGCACAGCATCTGCTTCCTGTATTTACATTTGATAACCCCGCCCCAGACACATTAGAACAATAAACAGACTGATTGTTCCCACGTGGTTTGCAGTGCTAGGTTTTGGTTCGCTCTGAGTTTTCTCTGTGTGAAAAGAAACCGAACCACCAGAAAACGTTAAAAGTTAACAAACTCATCAACTGATTTAGACTAAAGTAAACAAAACTGTAGGTGTGAATATGCTCTAAAACATGCAGGACAGCAGGCCCTGAGGTTCATGATCAGGGACCTCTGCTTTAATGTTTCTTAAAAATACAGGGGTTGGACAATGAAACTGAAACACCTGTCATTTTAGTGTGGGAGGTTTCATGGCTAAACTGGACCAGCCTAGTAGCCAGTCTTCATTGATTGCACATTGCACCAGTAAGAGCAGCGTGTGAAGGTTCAATTAGCAGGGTAAGAGCACAGTTTTGCTCAAAATATTGAAATGCACACAACATTATGGGTGACATACCAGAGTTCAAAAGAGGACAAATTGTTGGTGCACGTCTTGCTGGCGCATCTGTGACCAAGACAGCAAGTCTTTGTGATGTATCAAGAGCCACGGTATCCAGGGTAATGTCAGCATACCACCAAGAAGGACGAACCACATCCAACAGGATTAACTGTGGACGCAAGAGGAAGCTGTCTGAAAGGGATGTTCGGGTGCTAACCTGGATTGTATCCAAAAAACATAAAACCACGGCTGCCCAAATCACAGCAGAATAAAATGTGCACCTCAACTCTCCTGTTTCCACCAGAACTGTCCGTTCCGTCGGGAGCTCCACAGGGTCAATATACACGGCTTGGCTGCTATAGCCAAACCTTTGGTCACTCATGCCAATGCTAAACGTCGGTTTCAATGGTGCAAGGAGCGCAAATCTTGGGCTCTGGACAATGTGAAACATGTATTGTTCTCTGATGAGTCCACCTTTACTGTTTTCCCCACATCCGAGAGAGTTACGGTGTGGAGAAGCCCCAAAGAAGCGTACCACCCAGACTGTTGCATCCCCAGAGTGAAGCATGGGGGTGGATCAGTGATGGTTTGGGCTGCCATATCATGGCATTCCCTTGGCCCAATACTTGTGCTAGATGGGCGCGTCACTGCCAAGGACTACCGAACCATTCTTGAGGACCATGTGCATCCAATGGTTCAAACATTGTATCCTGAAGGCGGGGCCGTGTATCAGGATGACAATGCACCAATACACACAGCAAGACTGGTGAAAGATTGGTTTGATGAACATGAAAGTGAAGTTGAACATCTTCCATGGCTGCACAGTCACCAGATCTGAACATTATTGAGCCACTTTGGGGTGTTTTGGAGGAGCGAGTCAGGAAACGTTTTCCTCCACCAGTATCACATAGTGACCTGGCCACTATCCTGCAAGAAGAATGGCTTAAAATCCCTCTGACCACTGTGCAGGACTTGTATATGTCATTCCTAAGACGAATTGACGCTGTATTGGCCGCAAAAGGAGGCCCTACACCATACTAATAAATTATTGTGGTCTAAAACCAGGTATTTCAGTTTCATTGTCCAACCCCTGTATATCTTGTCAAATAACCTAAGCATGTTTTTATGGCTACTTTATGTGAAAGATGCATGAAGCACAAAATAGCCAAAAATAAGCTGAAAGCCTATTTTGAAGAAGTATTAATTATTAATGTTATTCACATAAAAAATATTGTGTAGCTTCTTTTTATTGTTATGAATCAGGTCAGTATAAAGAATTTCTCTTAAAACAGTCAATGACTCACTTTTATTTGCTGAGAAATGCTCTGTGTAATGAACAAAGAACCCAGACAAAGGATGCTTTTGTTACTCACGTTTAATAGTAAAAAACAGGCAAATTTAAAAAATCCAGTTCCCTGTAGTGTCTATGCTTATCTGGGGAAGTTTATCTTGCATAGCGATTGTCTAACTAAACCATTATTGTCCTGTTCCTCTCCTGCTCTGAGTAAACCCAGACAGGGCAGTGATGATGAGTAAAGGAGAGCAGAATAAAGATTTCTGCGAATTAGAGGAAATCTTAAGAAACTTCTTGTCCTTGCTGCAGATATAAAGCTATGGGATTTCCCACTAAGAAGAGGATTATTTCCTCTTGTTCATCTGTACCGTTCCACTTTTGGCCTAATTACATCATGTCTCTGCCTTTCCCTTTGACCCCCACCTTGGCTTTGCCTTTGCCTATTAGGCTTTTAGCGGACCCTGTACGTCTCGCTCGCGTACCTGTCGCTCAAAAGTTACAGCAGAGCAGATGCGGAGGCAGGCACAGCTTGTGTAATTCGCCAGCTCATTTCCAACTCTCGGTTTGATGAAGGCTGCCTTTCTTAAGGGAAGCAGCTCCCCATTAAAGGTTTATTTAGGAGAAGCCAGAAGAATAATTAAAAATCTGCTCTGACCAAATAGGATGAGGAGAATCACTTGAAACCAGTGATTATATTGCTCTGTGTGTGCTTTTGTGTAAAAGTCTCCCCTGTGGGTATAATACTGTTGTAAGTGTACAAAATAAATTTAATAAAGACGTTGGCACATCAGATGTCACACTTTCCTTTTTCTTTTTTGTCTAGAGTTGACTGGTGCTCTCTTCCAGTGTTTCCCCTCCCCTCTGTGTTCTGTCCCACTGTCTGTCACCTGGTAAGTACTCTCAGATTCACCTCCTGCTACCATCACAGATGCTCTCAGTGGATTTCAGTCTTTTACGTAATCATCAGCTCACTGCCTGGCTTGAACTCCAAATTGCTCTCACCTTTACAAAATGGAGCACAATCTCTTGTTAATGTCTATGAGAGGACATGATGTAAAGTGCTTTTTATGGCAAACGACAGTAGAGAAGTTATATGGAGGTCTCTGTGATTGGTACCTAATAGAAAAGTGAAATAAACATACATGTCTTGATGTATTAGAAAAAAAACCGATTTTATACATTTAAGGAAAAACAGAATGTTTGGTTTTTATAATTGATTATACAGCATCTTCCTAGGTAACGTCCGTCCGTCCGTCTGTCTGGTTTTTACAGGTTCCTCATAAAGTTTATCCACCAAAATAAGTAAAGACTTTCTGCCATAAATTCATAGTGAACTTTTTGGATTTTTATTTTAATGTCGGCTAAAAGTTGCCCAGGAATACTGTAAATTTGAGAAAGGAAAATAATGGAATTTGTTACATGGAAAGTTTGTTTGAACCATGGATAAATGTTAAAATAAATGATGTTTCTAAAGCCCCTTCGATCTGTATTCTTTGCAAGTACTGGACCAAGCACAAGCCAGCTTTAATATTTAAGTCCTGCTATCTGTTATTGCCAATTACAGACCTTGTTTACTAGAACCATGGGAGTTGGCAGATCTGTTTTTAAGCGTGTGTGTATGCATCTGTTTGTGTGTGTCTTTTGTCTAGCCTTTTTAATGATGGGAGTCCACACTGAGTTGTTTTAGAGATGCTCTGGGAGGGTGGGTCCCTGCGGGTCCTTGGAAGTTCCTGGCTCGCTATAAAAACACGCTGGGATCTCATTCAGAGGATTAATGTGAGTGCACGTCTTTGTAACGCTGCAGCCGGCCAAGCTGGAGGCTATTACTGGCCGGCAAGGTTGCCATGGAGACCAGGGGCATCAGAGAAGAGCGCAACATCTGCGGGGTGTTTTGTTTGTCAAGACAGGTTTTCTCCTTGTGCCTCTTGCCATCCTCTTTTTTTGTCGTTGCTTAACCAGTACTTAAAAATGTACTTCTTCTGACAGAAAAAGACTAATTCTGCTCTGAAGGTTTATAAAGCTCCCATGTCTGTTGTCATTTAGATCACTGTTAAACATGGCACTTAAACATTAAAAACTGTATTTTCCTGGGCAAATCTTCAACTGTCTGTGCTCAGTCATGCTCACAGTACACCCTCAGGGTGTTAGTCAGCTGGGACTGGGGGGACTGTCTTCACTGGGTTCATGCTAGAGGAAAGCTCACATTCTGGGGAAGCATTTAACCCCTGGCCCTTCTTTTTTGCTCTCTCCTTGGCTTCCCTCTCTATATGGACATGTTCTTTTTCCACAGCTTCTTTCTGCTGACTGCCTTATCCACAACTAAGCGGGGCACAGGTTTTCTGTTGATATGTACTTATTTGGGCAATAGGAAAACTCCCTTAATTTTCAGCAGCCCCCACTCTTCCCTTCTGTCCTCCTACTGTCTGGTTCAAACTCTCAACCCTGTGTTTTCTGCTTTTAGAACCCCTTTTCAAATGGATATTCCTCTTGGATAACTAAATATAAGGCAAAAAATGTGCGTGTCACCAATATGGGGTCCATCTCTTATGTTTCTGTTAATTTGAAACCACCCTAAGTTATTCTGTCTTGCTCCATGTAGTGCTTATCTGCGGAAACATATACATATTTTAGTTTGACAGAAGAAATCTCATTACCCATATCATTTGTAGATAGAATTCTGAACCTTGTGTGGCACCTCTCTTTGGTTACCCAGCATACTTTGTGTATTTATGTATACTAAGTATTTTTGACCATATTTGGGTACACCTGATCTCGATCAGCCTCCTGTGATGGATGCGTAGCGCGGTAAAATGAACCTCAGACCTCCTAATCCTGTCTAAATTAGAATGTCATAGCACAGTGCACGGAGCATGACCCCATGATGTAACGTAGTCATTTTTGAAATTTATTTTCGCTCTGCATGCATTCCTTACACAAAGACCAGTTACCTAACTTCATCCAGACATTTACTCTGTTTCACAGCTTTTTCTGCATGCACCTTCATCATCTCAAGCTACATTTGAATTTATTTATACCAAAATTAGAAATAGCCTTAGTGCTTTTGTCTCTACATGCCTCCAACAGTAAACATTACCAATCAAGACCAAATATAATCATATTTTTTAGCTAGAAACCCTAAAAATCTTGGAAGTATCTTGGTTTTTAATGTTTCTCAAGGTTGATAAATAATTTAAAATGCACTGTTCTGAAACAAAAAAGACCTTTTAAGTCATTAGAACAAAGAGTTTTGCTCAAAAGATAATCTATTGCAGTAAATGTGGGTGAGCTCCTTGGAATTAGAGATGAAGAGGCTGGATTAATCTTAATCCATGAAAAACTGTTTCTCCATTGGAAACACTATTTGTCTGAGTTATTTAACAATTGGAATCTTAGTTTTAAGGGAAGGAAAAAACTGAGGCTGGACGAGGAGGACACAACACAGTTTATGCTACAACTAGGACAGATGGCTCCAGCAGAGAGGCAACAGCCAGACCAGTGAGGCAACAGCTAGACCAGCGAGGCAACCTCGGTGTTGTTTGTGAACATAATGTTTATCAGGCTTTTTTTTTTTCTTTGGTTTAAACTTTTTATGTATCAGTATAAAACATCCACTGATGTCCGCAAATAACTGAAAAACGGATTAATAAATGTTCTGTTCAAACCTTTGTACTCCATGTTTACCTATGATAACTGGCTCTAGCAGCATAGTTTTTGTCTTTGTGTCTGAGCCAAATGAAGAAGAGAAAATTAGATTGTTGTAGCATTTAAGCTTCTGTTCTGACCATAGGGTTGGCTTAAAGAGACTAAACAAATTGCAGACAAATATAAAGTGTTTTAGTGGTGTGGCAGACTGTCTGCTAATAATAATGTTTTAATAGTATGACAGTATCTCACGAGTAAAACATGGACTGACTATGAGGACAAAAATGAGACTTGCATAATCACTGCCCGGCTTCCTATACGCTGTAAAAACCAACCTAATATAATTTACCTAAAAAACCTAAGGTAACAATTTGCACTCAGTCTGTTTGAGTAAATTAATCAAATATTTTTACTAAATATCTAATTTCAATAGATGTAAAACACTAAGGGAAATTAAGTGAAGTCTACATAAAATTTTTGTATACATTCCAATGCTAAGAACCTTGTAGTAATATTGATGCTTTTTTATTGTCAGTAAAAAATAATAATTATTATTAAATATAATTAACTATTACTGGCCTTCCAGTCACATACTCAGAAATATGCTGCAGTTCACAAAACATTTGCAAAGATACATTTCTTGACTATTCAACAGTAATTCACACTGCTTACCCAACAGGGCTGCACAAGTAATGGGAATCATAGATCAAAACAGCAGTGGCAGGATGCAATATGCAGAATATTAATTATAATTAAAAAAAACATAATTATAAAATTGTATTGTAATCCATTGAAGTGTAAAAAAAATTCAATTCCAGGCAGAGAACCTCAGACTGACCACTTTTCCCAAATATCAGGGAGATTCTGTCACTTTATCAATTAGTATCTTGATATCTTTCTGTTTAGAAGACAGTGGAAGGCTGTAGTTAGTTGTAACTGGTCACTTTCAAGTATGACCTCTTTTGTTTGTGCCAAGGAGAGAATTTGGTAGATGGCAATTCAATGAACATCACTAAGAACCAGGAAAACAAATAAATAGAACAAATA
The DNA here is from genome assembly GCA_036173005.1 of Crenichthys baileyi. Classification (NCBI taxonomy): domain Eukaryota; kingdom Metazoa; phylum Chordata; class Actinopteri; order Cyprinodontiformes; family Goodeidae; genus Crenichthys; species Crenichthys baileyi. Next base: position 530,421 of record JAHHUM010002069.1, on the reverse strand, counting down.
CATTTTTGGAATTCTATAAACCTGCCACACGTTTCTAAAATTAAACAGCTCAGTCTTTCTTGTGGCATGATGTGTCATCTTGTGATACTTGAGGTTGAGAGCGTAGATCAGACCCATCAACAGCAGACCTGTTTTGGTTTGATTTCCATACCTATTCAGCACTCGGTTTCCCTTGATTACCACAGCCATAGAATTATGGATCACAAGCACCTTCATGGTTTGGTCCGTGTCGTCCTCCATATTTAATTTAAACATATAAACAATTGAAGGTTTCAATACAATTCAGTTTTCTTGGTCAAATCATATTTTTCAACAGAAACAGTTTTTTGTATAGGAGGGGAAAGGAAAGAGGCATGGTTGCGTATTTCAGAGTCATCTATGTAAGGAAGGAGTGGTGGTTTATGTTCATATCCACCAATAAGCTGTTTTCTCTTAGCAAAGATCCATCATGTAATGATTTATATCCAGTAGCAACTGTTTACAAGTTGAGACAATAATGGGAGGATTGATACATACCGAGATGTTTCTTTCTCTCACCACTACCAAGGATGTATTTAACTGGTTCAGTTAGTGAGAGATGCTCCTTTATAAATTGTTCTCTCCTGTCTTGAGTACTTAGAGGCCCATCTACCCTTAAAGCAGCACAGAAGGGTTTTTTTCACCAGTTCTGAAATCACAGAATGATCAAAACTACAGCTATGCTTCTTTAAACTGTTCAGAACAATTTCTGTAATAACTGGGCCAGATGGAGATGCTATAAAAAAATTAAGTTTCTCTGCTGGTTCATGCACATATTGGACACATTGAAAATACACATCCCACCTAAAAGCTCATCCCAGGGTCACCATACAGGTGGAAATTGGCTAAAATGTGAATTTTTGTGGATACTGCTCTGAGGTAACGGAGCAGTAGTAGAAAACATGAACTTAGCGAGGCCCCAGTTCTGTTTACTGTTACGGTACAGCACACCCTCATGTGTAATGATGCTTAAATTAGCTGATATTGATGTCATATTATGTCTTCAGCTCGCCATTACTAACAGCGGCCGAATCAACTTTGCGACGCCAGTAAATAGTTGGTGCCAAATAATGCAGAACATATTTATGTCAGCACTAAACAACGTGCATACAACTCTGCTACAAAATCCACTGGATGACAGTGTGTCCCCTTTTTTTAGTCTAATGTATTAAACAGCCAAGAAGTCCGCCTAATCACTGGTTCAAACATTCTGCTTCAAGTGAGTACACGACACATTAAATAAAACATGCTGACTAGAACTCTTGTAAAACAACAAATAAGTCAACATGTACAATACGGTGCAAACTAAAATGTAGGTAATAGAGTAATTTTACTTACCTTTGATGTGGCGGCTCCACAGTCAGCCCAGCAGCAGATTGGCGGTTAGCTTTCTGAATGGCGTAGCAGACCGGTTACTTCCTGGCACATGCGCACATTGCGATGTATGACCAAGAATCTTTTTATATTATTTATACAAGATATTTTTGTTGCATTTGATACCGTTAACAAGAAGGTAGGGTAGATGGAATTTACCGATTTATAATCCAATTAATTTGCTGCTCAATATGTAAAGGTATGTTTTAAAGCATTTGCATGGATTGTATTTACCATTCTCAAATAATTTCTTTTAGTGTAATGTTATGGTCACACAGTTCCAGTTCCAGCGCTCCTAACCCAGAAATCACAATGTGTACCTGAATCCTGCCCCTCACCACCCCTACCACCACTGGATACATGACCTTATAAAAGTTCACACCATCCTGTGACTAATCTGTGAATATTAGAAGATGTAGATGAAATCCTGACAGGTCAGCCATTTGCACATCCAATAGAAAGGTGAAAAAAATAGGATTATATCTACCGAGTGATGCTCTGTTAATGGCTTTACATCAGCCTCCTTGTTAAATGGTTGATCACTGTGACAATATCAGCCAACGCGCTAGATGGAAAATCTTTTAACATGAAAAAAGGATATTTCAGGGATGACCTTGACGGAGGTTCTTCATATAACACCAATGCATTAGATGGGCTATCCCTTTTAAACGTTACTTACTTCAGCTAGTTTACTCAGCAAACCCGGGATAATGCCCAGATAGCAGACGCCTCAAAAAGACGTTTTGTTGGTTATGAATGAGGCAGAAAGGATTACAGAGATGTAGCCTTATTGGTTGCCTCAAATGATCAGTTTATTGCTGTAGTTGAGAACGTATACGTTTTCATAATGTTTGAGTATTTTATTAGATGTTGCCGCTGTTACATTTGGTACAGGATATGGGTGTAATGAATCCCATCCTTTCATAGCTGCACTCTTATTGCATTGTGTTAAGAGCAAATTTGTGGGTGAAAATTCTCTTTATAATTACAGCAATACAGGAATTGCTGGTAATGTTGGCATGCAGGAGTTTATAGACTTGGTAGTTTGCACTTATTTCTGGTTTCTGGTGTTAGAGCATTAGGAGTGGAAATAGGTGGTTATATGGCAAGCTGTTAAATACACCAGCAGGGATTTAGAAATCACACTCGAAACTAAATCTATGTCCCAGAGTCTACATGAAGTTCTAATAGATAGGTTGTAATGTAGAAAATTTTTATTTACGGAGTACTTACTCTGTTCTTTACTACACAACGCATGAAGTTACTGGCAAATAAATTAAAACAAACGTTCCTGGAGATTTTGTGTTTTCAGCTACTCTCATAACATGAAGGTTCCTTTCAGTCAATCAAAGATTTTGTTTGGCAAATGGCCTATAGGGCCCTGTTCAGTTCAAACTGAATATAAATGTTTAATTTTAAAGGTACCTGAAGTAAGATTCTCACTTGCTGTAGATAGGCTAATTGATTAGAGTTGCAACTTCATATTAAATAAGGTGTGTTGTCAGTCTATTTGGTTCGTTTTTCGGTTGTACCGGACCATGATCTCAAAACTGAGGTACACAATGAACAATGATATATGGGTACCAGACCACCCAAAGTGCAAAGGAGGTTTTTTCCCATTCTTTCTTTTTTCCAAAAGATGATGCGTATCTCAAAAACCAACAATCTAAATTTAATTTTTAAAAATTTATCCCCAATTTCCCCTCTATCATAAGGCAGTATGATTCAGTGATTTTAGGAAACACGGTGTGATGCAATGTAACAAGACAAAGCAAATGGATTACATGATGTAAATCAGTAAGCCTAATTAATACCTTAGTATAATAACTACCTTACAAATACAGGCCTTGTCCAACAATTCTAGTGCACAATTCGAACACCCTTTTTACATTTGGTAAAATCAGTAAAGGCTTAGTGCAAAATTATAAAGACTGGAAGATTGCAGACGTGTTGATCAGTCATTAAGCAAAATGCATTTTCTATATTATGATCAATGAAACATAAAATTACCTTTCAAGGTGTAATTTTTTAATGTCTTGCTTTCTAAACATTTAATGTTGCTCTAATCTCACACTGGTATTACTTTTAAAAGTTGCTGTTCTGATGGTCAGGAAGTTCAAATGCATGGAAAGCGCCGTTCTCAGGAACACTGTAAGGCTGGATAACTTTAAAGTATAGAGGGTTGTGGTATCTCTAACTGTCTCTGAACAAGATGAATACTTTGCTCACCACTCTTGGTGCTTGTTGCTGGACACGCCCCAACCTGATGTTGGGAAATGCCTCCACATTCACAGCATGTCCCAGTCTCAAGTGTGTAATAAGGATAATTACTATTAATTACAGTCTTTCTACTGCATCCACGATCTTCGACTCATTCTTGTTGTCATTGTCTGCTTTTTACCAAAGAGTTTAGGTTAACAACAGAAACAGCTCACTGAATCAAATATTTGGGCAGATCATGTTTCTACATAAAGGCGTAGAGTAACTAATTATTAAATGGATGCAAAGACATGAAAACCATTGCATCTAGATTTAATCACCAAACCTGGATCTTCACATCTGCACTACAGAAGCTCTTGCATTTTGCAGGTTTGTGTCTGTTGACACAGATCACTTAATCTCAATATCCTTATATTGTAGTACACACATTTGGAGTCCTTTAACTTCATCTGAGGTTATTTCTAATTTGATATCAACCAGCTATGAATGTCCTTCTGCTTCATGAGAGAAAGAAATTGAGGAAAGGGGTGAATGTTTTGGGTACATAAGAAGTGAACTGGAAGTCCATTAAACTAAACGTGTGTCCATTAGCTGGTTGTAGGGGTACTACTTCCACTATTAATAAATTATCTGTGAGATGTTCGATCAGGTCTAATATTATTGTTTTATATGACTTGTCCCATCTTTTGTGGGTTCTGTCTCATCTTAAAACATGTTGCGAGCATCAGAAAGTGTTATTAAAACAAAAAAAATTACTAATGTAAGTTATGCTTTTTTAAAGAGGTAGTTTTAAATCATTTGCAGGAAAATGCATGTAGTCCTGTTAAACAGCCTACCAGCTTTGTAAGAAATGTTTAATCCTTTATCGCTCACTTTGGAAACTGAACTAGAAATTATTTAGCTGAAAATAAAGAAAAGTGTTTGCTGTTGGGGAAATGTAATACTACCTCTGACATTTATATCCAATGTTAGTTAGTACATATATGTTCTGTCAGGCCACATCTGGGTGCTGCAGCTGCTGAAAGGCAGCAAGTTTCCATCTCTGGCTTAAGCTAATTGTGTAAACTGTGGCCGAGGTGCATGAGTGAGCACAGTGATCCTCAACTAAAAAAGGGAAAGAGGATGGCAGAAGAGGGTCGCCGTATATTTTTTCCTTCAGCTGCCTAATATTGCTTTAGCATTTTTACCGGAGAATTCATTTAGCAGTCACATTTTATGTCATGACAGCAAAATCTTAAGATTTAAATTGACCAGGAATTTGAAATGCAAAATGGTTTCTTGCAAAGAAGCTGTTAGTCAGATTATATCTGCTAATCGTTTTGTATAACAATCATCAGTTTATAATTTTTAATTACATGAGTATTCCTGTAACAGATCAAACATTGTTAGAATTATAATTATGCTGTCATATTTCACTTATTTTTGGCCATTCAGAAGCAATTTAAACTAATCTCAGATAGTTTAGATCATGTGGAAAGTTAGGATTTGTTAAATAATTACTTGAATTATTGAGAAGAAGCTCAGCAGAGGATTTTACTTGAAGTTGAACAAAGAATCAGATAAAAGTAAGATGTAAATAAAATAAAGATGACAAGATGTGAAGCAAACCGCTGTAATTTGAATTAAGTGATCTGCAAGTTCTTTTCAGTTTAGATTCATATTTGCTCAGCTTGACTATCTTGAGAGCCAGTGGCTTCAATAATTAATTTAACAATTTAATTATGTCCCCATCCCACAAACACTTGTTTTTTTTTTTACTTATTTCACTTTGCAAAATAGCTCAAGCTTGATCATATTGGATGGAAACTATCTGTGAACATACATTTTAGGTCTTCCTACAAATTGTCCATTGGACCTAGGCCTGGATATTAAGTAGGCCATTCCAACACATTAATATGCTTTATTCTAAACCATTCCACTGTTGCTCTGGTTGTATTTTTAGGGTTGTTGTGCAGCTGAAAGGCGAACCTCTGCCCCAGTCTCAAGTCTTTTGCTGCTTTTTACAGGTTTTCCTTCAGAATTATTCCAGACTGTCTATATTTACCCTCATCCATCTTTCCATCTGACCAGCTTCCCTGTTCCTGCTGTTGGAAAACATTTCTACAGCAGGATGCTGCCACTACCATGTCTCACTGTGTGGATGGTGTGTTCTAGGGAATGTGCAGTATTAGTGTTTTGTTCAAACTTGAAGTGAAGGTAAAAGTTTGGCTAAGGCATTGTACAATCAAATCCAGCAGGATAAACTGCTGCTCTGTAAACTCAGGTTGTAACCCGGTTAAAGACAATCATGCAGTACATTTTTACAATAAATTAGTGTTTGCATTATAATTTTCACTACCTGTTCTGCTGTTTATAAATTGTTTCTTGCAAGTCCGCATGCTTCACCGAGTTTTGTTAGGCGTTCGGAGATATGATACCCTGTGAAATTGGATATCTTCTGCTGTGTATACTCATGCATACAAAACAGACAGGATGTCTATCCTGATGAAGTCTGTTTGCTCATTGATTAATGCTTTCTCCACACCAACCTTGTATCCAGTCACTAAAATACAATGTAAAAATACACTCAAACGATATTGGCAATGATCTCACCTTCATTTAGGCTGTTTGCTCAGGGAACAGGTGTAATAAAAAACTTGCCCTCTAAGTCTGGCATCGAGTTTAAGACCACCGTTTATCCAGTGTCAACGCTTCAATAGTATGGTATTGTACTCTGAGCTTAAGAGCAGTGTCGCTGATGTGTACCGAAAAATAGGTGAAAACAAGTGAATACTCAGTGGATTCTGTCCCAAAGTGAGTTTAATCTAATTCACAATAATTGAATTGAACAAACCTGCCATCAGCAGAAGGCTCTAATCTGCTTGTGATATTGAATGGAGTTAGCCATGTTTTCTCAGAGCAGCAGCTTGTTGTACTTTGCTCCTAGGACATGGAGCACTATGTACCTTTTCTTTGTATCCTGGTTAGTGGTATTATAGACTTCCTGATTAAATTTGAAAAGCTGCCTGTGTTTTGTAATTACAAGAAGTTATAATTAAAAATCCGCAATTTGGTAAATGCTGTGAAGTTGTCTTATTTCCATAATCAAGAACAGTGGTTGTTTCAGCAAAATGATGCATTTTTCGTTGTGTTTTTACTCTTTCACATTGTGTTTTTTTGCAGAACACATAGATGACTTAATAAAGAACTTTATTGCTTTCCTAATTTTCTTACCATGTTGCATGTGCTCAGAGCAGTGTGGAAGCATTAATATACTGTTGCACGTTGGTGTTTTTCACTCAGCACGTACTGAGGCAGATTAAAATGTACACTTCTTGCTGCAAGGCAACATGCCTGTGTTTCAATGGAAACCAGCTATGACCATTGGCTGTGTACACTTTCAGCTAACGTGCACTTTACTCAAACACAACACAAACATCCTTCCAAACACATTATTCTGGGTAGCTAAAGCTTTATGATTTACATAAGCACATGTAGACATATAACGATGAATGAATCATCTTATCTGACAGCTGAAAGGGTTCTCCATCTTTATCTTCCTTGTCATGCTTTATTTTTCTCATCCCAAAACAACTGGAATAGGTAGTAGCTTTTCTAATAAATCTTCAAAATCCTGTTAAATGCCTCTCTCTAGAGATGCAGTTAGTATGACAATACGACTTGATCATAAGAATAATAATTAGTTATGTTGTTTTATTTTAATCTCAGTGGCCACCCTCTGCTAACATAAGTAATACCTTATTTTACTTAAATTTAGAAATACAGCAATCATAGTTTTCTGGCTGATTTCAGATTTTTGGAAAGATTTAACCTGCTTGTACCAATCTTAGCCAAGTCCAATTATTCTTTAATAACTATAATAAAAGAGATAAAGGAACAGCATTTAGAATATTTTTCAACCTTCCTGTCAGGAGCCCTTATTAATTTATATTAGAGCAGAGGTGCTGTAAAATAGGGTTGACATTTTAAAATATCTTGGTGGTTAGGATGATTAGCGTTACTAAAACAGCAGTCTTTGTGTGAATAACCCAGAGAATGTAGCTCCTTACTTTAACAGTGCTTTCACACCAGATCTTTGGAACACTTTTAACCGTACCAAAGCCCGGTTTCTGGAGGCGATCATGCCAGTGTGAACCCATCCCAGACCTTGAAACGGCAGTTTAAACCCTGGCACGGTTAAAACTGCCAGCACTGTTTATCTGAACTCCAGGACGGTTCGCTTGCAGTGTGAATGCATACAATTAACAGCTTACTATGGGATGTAAAGAAAAAGCAGCACATTTGAGTAGAAGAAGAAAAACATGGTAAGAGTGCAAATCCGAAGACATGAGTTTGAAGATTTCTCATGGGGCTACGTGGAGTAGTGAAGAGGTGCAGGTGCACAACTACATGTCAACACTAATGTAGTAGCAACAGAAACTTTCTACTTTGTGCTTTTTTTCTTCTCGATCAGCGTAATACTAGAGAAATACTGCTCCCGAAACAATCTGTTGCAACTGCATGATGTTGTCCAGTCTCTGTGTGAAAGCAAACTACGGCAACTGAAGGTTGTGAATTTTCTTACTTTTACCGATCCCTGGAGCAGACCAGCAGTGTAATTACACCCTAAAATTTCAAAAATATCTACCATAATTTCCAAATCCTCCGTGTTTCATTGCAGAGGTTGAAAACTGGAAAGGCCTAAACAGAGACGCTTTGCTGTAATTATTTCAGCCTTCCTTGTATGCACTGAAAGGGTTGCTCTCTTGCAGCCTGAATAAACCACAGAGATTTGCCTACATGTTGTAAAAGACATGGTTACCTTTAAATTGCTTCTTACATCTCTCTGCTTTCTCTGACTTCACATTAAACCCCTTACTGATATTACAAATAGATAGCTTTTGCATTTTGTTTCCTCAATAACCCCATCGACACCGAAGATTGTTATTGTTGCTGTCGTGACGTGATAGAACTTCATATGGTACTTTCACAGATTGAAAAATGGCCCAACTTTTAATTTCCCTACCAGCTAGTGTACCATCATGGATGATTGAGCTGAAAATAGGCAGATTATGTTTACTAGCTGTTTCTCGGCACAGCTCTAAACTTTATTATTTTTTGACTGTTCACCTAAACCATGCACTGTATATTATAACAAGACACTATTTTCATCCTAAAATTATTCATTCCCTTGGCAGATTTAGGTTCAAGGTAATCTTTTTCTTCTCCCAGAATGTTTCTTCTTAATGGAAGGAATATTATCATTTTACAGTGGCCCAGCCAGAGTCTCGACTTGAATCCGAGGATTCTCCACAGAATCTGTGGATGGAGCTACAGTTTTGTTTTGATGAGTGTTTGTGTAGGAGATTATCCTGAAGGATAGTGTGACTTAAAGTAAGACATGAAGACTCATGGTTCATTACAAAGTCCTTGTAATGAACCTTTCATCTATGACCTACAGGATTCATCCATGTATTTTTCATTTTATTTTTGTTTTTTCAAGCAAATGTAACTGAACTGAATGTTTGGTCCCTCTTGATTCTTTAGGACTGTCTGTTCCCAGATTATTTTACCAAACCAATTGATGCACTGTTTTGTGCATTTATTTATATTTTTCTGTATTATTGGGATCAACACTAATCTTATACAGTTATAGTGATCTCTTTCCATTGTTCTTATGTATTAGACAATGTAATCATGGTGACAGAGAAAGAAGCAATATTTTTCTTTGTTTATTTTGCTGAGCTGGAAGACAAATATTAGCAAAATTATGACGAAGGTTGTACTGATATATAGACATGGAGACATCATAGTTAAACCGTAAATTGATGTGGGGCGCGACGGTGGCACAGGGATAAAACACACAACCCATATTCAGAGGCTTCAGTCTTCGGCGCAGCTGTCATGGGTTCGACTCCCGTCCCAGGCGACCTTTGCTGTAGGTCTTCTCCCTCTCTCTACCGCTCTCCTGTCTGCTTACTGTCAAAAAATGAAAAAATAAAGGCCACCAATGCCGCAAAAAAACATAAAAACTAAATAATGTAAATTGATGTGTGAGATGGTTTATCACACAGAGCCTTCTGTTAAGTTGTTATAAACAGTTTGTAAACAGTTGGATACTTTCAAAAACGAAAGGGAGGGGGGAATCAGTTAATCAATTGTGTTTCATTGGCTAATTTTAACTAATCACATTAGTGTTGTGCAGCCATAACCAAAATCAGTCTGCAGCAGGGGTTGGTGAGGAAAACATTTGTTCAATCCATCAGTGTCATTCTCTAGTTTTGATGCAACTTTTCTTTGTGTCTGTGTTCACCTCTACAGGACAAACTACGGTATGAACAAGTCTGATGTTGCTTGAGAAGTTGATTTTGAAAATTAATACTTTTCATGTAATTTTCTCCTCTTATATGTGAAGCAGTGAAACTCATTTGTTTGGCAGTGACAATATGTTAATAAAGTTTTAAAAAGATAAGTGACAAGAAGATGACTAAAATTGACTAATTCTGTCGAGTCACCTAATCTGAGTCAAATGACTCACATGGGTTGTGAATCACTTGACTGATTTGTCACAGTTAACTATTATTTTAGTAGTGAAGTATTCCGTTGAATGTTCAGATGGTTTATTCGAGTAATCAGATAAAAAATTTGCTTTTTCTGCAAATTTTTCATTTAACTACTTAAGCTGACTTTATGAGTAATAGAAATGCATGACAGAGATGCAGGTAAACAATTTAATTCCTTTTTTTAATCGACTTTTTATTGCATGAAACATGCACCACTGCAGTGGATGTTTCCTGCTCATGTGTTGCAGCATTGAGGAAGTGCTCAATCTTAAGTTCACTAACACATTTCAAAAGTTTGTTCCTTTCTGTTGTGGGCATGTCTCTAAGAGTCCGTTAGGTATGCTATTGGCTTACTATGTGTTCACTTGACAAGACGTCATTATGTGATGCAGCAGCAGCTTGCTGAAGGTGGTTTTAAAGTGGTTTTAGTTTTTGGTTAGCTGAGCCCACTACTGTTTAAACAGAATTTAACAAAGCCTCGAGGCAGAAAATTTGCCTTAAGGAATTTTAGTAATCGAGGTACTCAAATTGTCATAGGAATTGTTTCAGCCCTACATTAGTTATTGATCATGTAATTTAACCAACAGCAAGAATTAGGTTCCAAGATAACATTTTTTTTAAAAATAAAAAAAAAAACCCCCCCGGGGGGGCCCCCTTTATTAGGTACAACCTTGCTTAAAAGGGGGTTTTGGACCCCCTTTTTTGCCTTCAGAACTGCCTTAATCCTTCGTAACATAGATTAAACAAGGTACTGGAAAACATTCCTCAGGAGGTTTGGTCCATATTGACATGATAGCATCACACAGATGCTGCAGATTTGTCGGCCTGCACCCCCATGATGCGAAACCCCCTTCCCGTTCCCACACCCCCAAAAGGGTGCTCTATTGGATTGAGATCTGGTGACTGTGGAGGCCTTTTTGAGTACAGTGAACCTCATTTTTTATTTTCAAGAAACCAGTCTGAGATGATTCGTGCTTTTGGACATGGCGCGTTATCCTGCTGGAAAGTAACCATCAGAAGATGGGTACACTGTGGTAAAAAGGGGATGGTCATGGTCAGCAAAATACTCAGGTAGGCTTGGGGCGTTGACACGATGCTAATTTGGTACTAAGGGGCCCAAAGTGTGCCAAAAAAAATATCCCCCCCCACCATTACACCACCCCCAAACCAGCCTGGACTGTTGATACAAGACAGGATGGATCCATGCTTTCATGTTGGTGACGCCAAATTCTGACCCTACCATCCGAATGTCGCAGCAGAAATCGAGACTCATCAGACCAGGCAACATTTTTTGAATCTTCTATTGTCCAATTTTGGTGAGCCTGTACGAATTTTAGCCTCAGTTTCCTGTTCTTAGCTCACAGGAGTGGCACTTGGTGTGGTCTTCTGCTGCTGTAGGCCATCCGCCTCAAGGTTCGACATGTTGTGCGTTCAGAGAAGCTCTTCTCCATGCCTTGGTTGTAACGAGTGGTTATTTTAGTTACTGTTGCCTTTCTATCAGCTCGAACCAGTCTGGCTATTCTCTGACCTCTGGCATCAACAAGGCATTTGCACCCACAGAACTGTCGCTCACTGGATATTTTCTCTTTTTCGGACCATTCTCTGTAAACCCTAGAGATGGTGCGTGAAAATCCCAGTAGATCAGCAGTTTCTGAAATACTCAGACCAGCCCGCCTGGCACCAACAACCATGCCACGTTCAAAGTCAAAAAGTATAGAGCTACACTTACAGAGACAATCTTAAAGTAAATTAATGAAATAAATTAATTTATTACAAAAATTGTGAGGTGTGTAAAGTGTGATTTTATATTGACAAAATTTTTGCTTTACATAACCAAAAGTAGTAGACAAACTATTAAATTATGCATTGATTAGGATTATTACAATATGATCAGATGAGGCAAATTTGGGCCTTAATGGGAAATATTTTACCTCGGTCTTATGAAGCCTAATTTTAGGCCAGCTTTCTGTCTAGATCTGTTGAAGTACAATTTCAGTATGTCGTTTATGCTTACATCATTTATACAAACAAATGTCTATTGGGTTTAAATACGAATACCCAGCCACATTCAAGGTAAACTTGAAGAGATGTCTAATGAGTCGGTATCACTAAAAATACTCATGTGAGTGTGCAGAGGCTTCTTAAACACATCTGCTTTCATCACTCTTACCATACTCCTTACTCCTTAAATAGACTTAGGCTGTAAAACTATGTAATACTTTTCAATTGCTCATTAATGTCACGAAAAGATCAGATGTGAACAGCAAACATTAAAACTACTTTCCTTCAGGCTCATAGACAGGAGAAAAGATGAGCAGGGAAAAGACTTGGAAGTATATTAAAACTGCACTATTACTGTGCTCTTTGTTCTGGGTTTGTTTACTCACTAGTTTATGTGTAAATTTACTATATAATATGGACATATATGTACATTTAGAGTGGCATGGTGCTTAACACAGCAAATGTGTTCACTTTAGTGATTAAATATTTTGTGCTACAATTGGGTAAAGCACCAACCATGCATCATTAAAACAACCATTTTCCTGTTTTTGCTTTGTGTTCTCCCTTGTTTTTAATCTTAAAAGGAAAACTTTTTTCCAGTTGCAGCTTATGGATTACATTAGAGGTCTGGTTTTCGTGACGGTCTTATGGAGTTCTTTTTCTGTTGTCACATGTGTCCATTTGAGCATGTCCCCAGTCATCCCCTCCACCACTGACTGACTGATGTAGCTATAACCTAATTTTAGTTTATGAGTTGTGGGACCGCTGGGTGTTACCCTAGCTGCAATTTTAGACAAGTTCCTCGCGGGGCTCCTATCTGTCGTAATTATCTCATTGTCAGGGGTTGGACAGGGGGCTCGGACCTCGCTGACTTCCTCTGGCTTCCCACAGCTCCTCACGTGCACACTCACACATCAAGGAGCTCAGAGGCCCAGGCATGCTGGCTAGCCTAACAGAAATTCGTTCACTGCACTGCCATTGGACAGATTTGATCCCACTGAGTAAAATGTTACCTAATGCATACAGTGGAGTGTGGTGGGATCTAGGCTAACAGCAGACAGGACAGCACAACCCAATTAGTTGGAATTAGAGACTCATAATCAGTATTATGAGATTTTTTTCAGAGGAACAAGAAACCAAATTTGATAAAAACAATTGCCTGGGTTAAACAGTTAAATTGCATTTATTCTGATGAAATAAACAATTATGTAGAATGGTATTTCATTAATGTTAACATCACTTTATCTCTTTGTTCTATTACAATTCCATTTCATTGTTTTTACCTCAGTATAACGTTTTTATATATTTTCAAGATATTCGTCTGTGAGGCTTTTAACTCATACTTTCATGCATTTTGTATTTGTGTTTGTTTTCATAGCACTGTTCAATCATGTTGCAGTGTACATGTGGAAACAAGTAGAGATAATCAGTATGGGATTATTTATTGTCTACCAGATGATTGAGACAAGAATTTGTGGTGGGGCCGGTGAATTACAATCTATGATTTCTACTAACCTCAAAAACTGTTAAAATGTTTTTTTCAAGTTGTGTGTGTGTTTAAAACAGTAACAGGGTATATTGATAAACGTTTAGAAGAAAAATATACACGATTGAAGCCAGAGGCTACAAGTTTCATCTTTTGTGCATCTGTGCATAATACACAATATTTGTAAGTTGTTTACAGTGTAGCCCAAGGCTAGTTTCCATCTGCTTTAGTACCATGTTGATTTATATGTACAGGGGTTGGACAATGAAACTGAAACACCTGGTTTTAGACCACAATAATTTATTAGTATGGTGTAGGGCCTCCTTTTGCGGCCAATACAGCGTCAATTCGTCTTGGGAATGATATATACAGGGGTTGGACAATGAAACTGAAACACCTGGTTTTAGACCACAATAATTTATTAGTATGGTGTAGGGCCTCCTTTTGTGGCCAATACAGCGTCAATTCGTCTTGGGAATGACATATACAAGTCCTGCACAGTGGTCAGAGGGATTTTAAGCCATTCTTCTTGCAGGATAGTGGCCAGGTCACTACGTGATACTGGTGGAGGAAAACATTTCCTGACTCGCTCCTCCAAAACACCCCAAAGTGGCTCAATAATGTTTAGATCTGGTGACTTTGCAGACCATGGGAGATGTTCAACTTCACTTCCATGTTCATCAAACCAATCTTTCACCAGTCTTGCTGTGTGTATTGGTGCATTGTCATCCTGATACACGGCACCGCCTTCAGGATACAATGTTTGAACCATTGGATGCACATGGTCCTCAAGAAGGTTCGGTAGTCCTTGGCAGTGAAACGCCCATCTAGCACAAGTATTGGGCCAAGGGAATGCCATGATATGGCAGCCCAAACCATCACTGATCCACCCCCATGCTTCACTCTGGGGATGCAACAGTCTGGGTGGTACACTTCTTTGGGGCTTCTCCACACCGTAACTCTCTCGGATGTGGGGAAAACAGTAAAAGTGGACTCATCAGAGAACAATACATGTTTCACATTGTCCACAGCCCAAGATTTGCGCTCCTTGCACCATTGAAACCGACGTTTGGCATTGGCATGAGTGACCAAAGGTTTGACTATAGCAGCCCGGCCGTGTATATTGACCCTGTGGAGCTCCCGACGGACAGTTCTGGTGGAAACAGGAGAGTTGAGGTGCACATTTTATTCTGCCGTGATTTGGGCAGCCGTGGTTTTATGTTTTTTGGATACAATCCGGGTTAGCACCCGAACATCCCTTTCAGACAGCTTCCTCTTGCGTCCAGAGTTAATCCTGTTGGATGTGGTTCATCCTTCTTGGTGGTATGCTGACATTACCCTGGATACCGTGGCTCTTGATACATCACAAAGACTTGCTGTCTTGGTCACAGATGCGCCAGCGAGACGTGCACCAACAATTTGTCTTCTTTTGAACTCTGGTATGTCACCCATAATGTGTGCATTTCAATATTTTGAGCAAAACTGTGCTCTTACCCTGCTAATTGAACCTTCACACTCTGCTCTTACTGGTGCAATGTGCAATCAATGAAGACTGGCTACCAGGCTGGTCCAGTTTAGCCATGAAACCTCCCACACTTAAATGACAGGTGTTTCAGTTTCATTGTCCAACCCCTGTATATACATAAGGCATTTTGAGATTTGATATTTTAAAATTAATTCAATGTGTGTAACATTATTGCCTACACTTATCAGTCTACATTACTTCAAAATGTGACGGTCAGTTCTGGGTTTTCTGGACTTTTTAGCAAAACCCACAGTCTTAGACACATTAAGACATCTTAGCTGGGAAGCTTCTATTGACATGCATTACTGAAGACAAATTGTTGTGCAGCTTGATCTTTGTTTTTGGAATACACATAGAGAACAGCTTCATCAGCATACATTGGAAATTTAACAATTGGTGGACATCAGCTTGATATATCTTTTATGAAGAGGCTAAATAACAATGGCCCTAAGACCACACCTTTGTTGTTATCATTGTTATCATACATTATGGATTTCATGGTCTGTTTTCTAACACACTGCATTTTAAATAATCAAATTTTTCTAACCATTTCTTGAGTATACAGAAAAGCTGATATGAGTTGAGTTATTAGTTTCTGATGGTTGATGGAACCACTAGAGGGGCTTGGCTTGCCATATCAGAATCCCAACATTGATTGAAATTTTTTTTTATTTTTCCGACTTATATGCCTGAAATTCTAACTTTTGAGTACAAATTAAATTCACCATTGAATGCGTTTTTGCTTTAAAATATGATATGATTGTCATTTTTGTGTACGGTTGGCATCATGCCTAATAAAACTGTTGTTGTGAAGTTACCTTTTTAATAAAGGGCTTGTTCAATTATTTTGTTTGTAACACTCTTACTGTATACCATAAGAGGTTCACAGCCACAAACACTATGCTCTTGACTCTTGAGTTTTTAACGTCACGCTTCACGCTCTGCTGTGAACTGTTCTAGTGAGAGCTGTAGATCACGAGCTGATGAAGCCAATAGGACCACATCATCTGCAAAAAGCAGAGACGCAATCCTAAGGCCAGCAAAATGGATCCCCTCAACTCCTTGGCTGCGCCTAGAAATTCTGTCCATAAAAGTTATGAACAGAATCGGTGACAAAGGGCAACCTTGGCGGAGTCCAACCCTCACCGGAAACGAGTCCGACTTACTGCCGACAATGCGGACCAAGCTCTGACACCGGTTATACAGGGACCTAACAGCCCATATCAAATGGCCTGGTACGCCATACTCCCGGAGTACCCCCCACAGGATTCCCCGAGGGACACAGTCGAACGCCTTCTCCGAGTCCACAAAGCACATGTAGACTGGTTGGGCGAACTCCCATGCACCCTCCAGGACCCTGCTGAGGTTGTAGAGCTGGTCCAGTGTTCCACGGCCTGGACGAAAACCACACTGCTCCTCCTGAATCCGAAGTTCGACTCTTTAACGGATCCTCCTCTCCAAAACTCTCAAATAGACCTTACCAGGGAAGCTTAAGGGTGTGACTCCCCTATAGCTGAAACACACTCTACGGTCCCCCTTTTTGAATAGGGGGACGACCATCCAGGTCTGCCAATCCAGTGGAACTGCCCCCCGATGTCCACACGATGCTGCAGAGTCGCGTTAGCCAACACAACCCTACAACATCCAGAGCCTTAAGGAATTCCGGGCGAATCACATCCATTCCCGGGGCCTTACCATCGAGGAGCTTTTTAATCACATTAGCACCAGAGATTTGAGAGCCCGCCCCAAGGTTCCCAGGCTCCGCTTCCTCAGTGGAAGACATGCCCCCACCCCCCACCTCCCATACCAACTCAGGCTCTTTACCCACCAGAGAGGTGACATTCCACGTCCCAAGAGCCAGCTTCTGCAGCCGAGGATCAGACCGCCAAGGTCTCTGCCTATGGGCTGTCGCCCATAACACATTGCAGCCTACCCCTTTGGCCCCTCCCACGGGTGGTGAGCCGGAAGGGGGACACACGTTTCCTCTTCGGGCTATGCCCGGCCGGGCTCCATGCGTGAAAGCCCGGCCACCAGGCGCTCGCCAGCGTGCCCCGCCTCCGGGCCTAGCTCCAGATTGGGGCCCCGGTGACCCGCATCCGGGCAAGGGAATACTGTGTCCATCTTCGGTAATCATCATAAGGGGTCTGTGGGCTGCGGTTTGTCTGATCCCTAACCTAGGACCTGTTTGCCTTGGGTGACCCACCAGGGGCATAAAGCCCCTGACAACATAGCTTCTAGGATCATTGGGACACTCAAACCCCTCCACCACGTTAAGGTGGCAGCCCAGGGAGGGGGCAAACCTAACGTAATAATAATACTTTTCTCAATAATGAGACTTAGGTTTGCTTATTCAATAATATTCACTACAATGCAGCGTATTTATACCAGCCTACTGTCTGTATTTGAGGCCATTTGTCCTCTGTCTTTTACTTCCCTTTATGCAGTGGCTGTTTGTTGTGGCCTTACCTTCACTGTTCAGTGTCACTCTTTGGTAATCAGTGGGTGTATTAAACTTTTATTTGGATTCACTGGACGATTGAAGATTTCCAGTGCTTAATTTTTTCATGTTTTAAACCATTATGTAGGTGTGAGATGAGCTCTTTATACCTGTTGTCCAGTTGTTTGGCTTTTCAGAATTACTCTGTTTTCATCATGACAGCCCTCAGACATCTGAGCACTCTCATTTCATCTGTGTTTGTCATGCCAGGGGGGGGCTGTAGTCCACTCAGCTAGGTCTTTTCTCTGACTTCTGTTGATGTTGTCTCTGATCAGTGTTCCACACATCAAAAGCAGATGACCACCCCCCATCTTCACTGCACCCCAGCCTCTCCAGTCAGGCACGGCTGTTTCACTCTGCTTTGTTTTGCTTCCCACAAATTTTTGGTTTTCTCTCTATTGTTTTTATGTAAAGTGCTCTTTCACTGGCTTTTATCTGGGTCTTTGGTTTACTTCTCCTATTTATCATTTCTCCACCCCTATGTTATCTTTGCCATTTCATGTTCCTGTGTGCTCATTTCTTTTCAATGAGTTTCTCCTATACTCCTAATAATTTTAACATTAGCACTAAAATATATGATCCAGGGATGTTCCTAATGATAATCTTGAACCAGATAGCTTTTTGTCTCTCTTTATCATCTGAATGTAACATCACAATTTCAGAAGAATACGTTTCAGAGGGGTTATTAAGGGGGTTGTCCATTATTTAGAAAACTATAATAAACTATAGTTAATTAATAATTGTCAGCTGTTTACAGACTGCTTTCATGACTATGCTGATTGACTAGAAAAATGATCACAATGAGAGTTGTCAGCTGGAGCTACTGAATGGATCATATAACTCTTTTAAGAAGGTGATGCAAACTAGTGTGTAGCAGAACATATTATTTGTCTCATGTCACGTATGTTTAAATTTTGATACAAGTACAAACGAAAGGTGGCACAGATGACCCAAGAAAGACGTCAAAATTACAGGCAAGAGGTATCAGACCTCTCAGAGATCTGAAAACAATGTGGCATAAAAATAGAAAAAATATAATGAAAGGGAAAAAAAAGATTTGCAAAAATATATTTTGTTTTGTGTAATTAAGAGAAATCAGATTGATGGGGGAGCACCTAAACAGGAAGAAGAAGGAGGAGCATGGAGGAACTTCCATTCTCACTCTGAAACTTCCTCTGGCATTTTAATAAAATAACATTAAACTTTTGTATAACCAGAGATAGTTTAGATGCTCATACCTGCTGCCAATATTTACAAATCTAGCATGTTTTAGAACAGAGAGACACGCAAAAGAATAGAATGAAGCAGATTACAGAGCTGTAATTTCTTCAACCTTCCTGTTTATCTGCTGAGGTTGCGCTCTCTCTCATAAACCTATTCTCCTTACCAGAGACATGTCTAAACGTGTCGTGGAAAATAGGAAGCACTTTAAAAGGAAACTATCTCTGTGCTTCCTCAGAATTCACCTCATGGATACTGAAAATGCCTAACTACGAGTCTGCTTTACTCAAAACAAAAAAAGGCCCCCACACCAATTGCTGTTACTAAGGCCTGACGTTACCTAGGTGTGGTGCATTCACTAATCAAAAGAAATATGACTTTTACATTTTTGACTGGCTAGTCACTACTCAAGGCAGATCAAGCTGAAAACCATCCATAAATATTCAGTGAATAAGCAACAAGATTATGCCTAGCCTTGTGCTTGGTACATGTCCAATGAAACACTTGAGAATAACCTCTTCTGGACAACTCCTTTGTTAATTTCAAAAGTGCCTAACTATCAGGGTTTGTCATGTCAAATACAGATGTCACATGTGGAGATTTTAGAAACTCTTTTTAATGTGATAAATCAAACATTGATTCAGGGATTATAATTGTTTTGTTTTCAGGATAATGATGTATTTTATCAAAGACCATTAAAATAAACCATAGTAGAAGCATGTTAACCTAATGACACTGTGAGAAAACAGCTAAGTAAAAAACAGTCCTTGAAAAGGATTTATCTTGGACATACAATCTGTAAAAATTAAATGTAAAACTTTTTTTCAGGAGTTAACCATATGTTCTGCTGTGATTTCAAACAATGTGCATCATTTTTTGTTAAATGGTGTCGGGCTGCAGCCATTTAAAATAAAACCACACCTCGCCATATTCACATGATTTATTACTAGCTAAACTCTCAGATTATACATAGCATGCCACATTCTCATGTGAGTGACTCCCCCACAGTTTTGCCTGACACATTTTAAGGCTTACGAAAGACAAAGCCCTATTTAGTTGGTGTCATCTACAGTATTAGTTTCCTACTTAGTTACTTGCTCATTTGAATTCAGACTGGCTTGATTTGTATTTGATAAAGGATACAATGTGTGCAAGATCAAAACAATCCCATCTTCTGAGGCTCTCAGACGCACTCTGGTGTTTAATCCCATCCAAGAGTTACTTTATTAAGACATAGAGCTCTGATGTTTTCTCAATCTACCCTGTCTTCTTATGTCATTACCTAACAATATGTGTACATAAGGTATGTGTGCCTGATAAGTGGGCTGAAAAATAGGGCTGCCTGATGGCTCTATACTGGCCTGATGAATTGCTGCAGGAATCATGGGTGCTGTTCTTGCATTGAAAATGCACAGGCTCAAATTAGCACCCACTCAGACTTACTGCATATGTAAACCCAGTTGGGTCATTCACCTGGAAACAATATAGATCCACTAGTCAGTCCTGTGTGTTATCAATTATCAGCTACTTTATAGACCTCATAGGCCTGACACTAACGACTGTAGGGGCATAGGGTAGCTTCTGTTTAGTGTGGTGCAGCTGGACTCTTGTTTGGTTGTTAATAAACCACCCTTAAGCAAGCAATTGACATTATAAAGCCGTTTTTCCTGAACAGATGTGTGTATGTGAATGCATGGTCATATTGGTCAGGAGTTTTCTGCCATTTCTGTTCACATTCAAGCCTGAGAGACGTTTTTATGAACCGTCCTCCAGTAGTAATTGAGCAAGAGGTGAGTTCACCTTGGAGAGATGGCGAGTCATTCAGATGAAAATGTAGAGTCACCAGTTAACATGCATGTGTGTTTTTGGACTAACTAGTTCTTTTTCTTTTATTTGTGTCTCAGGATTGTGAGCAGCCATGACAAAGTCCTACGAGTTCAACTGGCAGAAGCACCTGCCTGAGTTCATGCAAGAAGGTGCCTCCTTCGACAGGTTTGATGAGGTAAACTATGATTTTGTTAATCAGTAAGGCAATTACTTGATAAAATGCTACTTCTTCAAATAATCATAGTGTGGTAATAATTGTATGATGTGCAGAAATTATCGAAGTGCACATACCTCATGGGTCGCCTTCTTTTTTGTATCATTGTATAAGTCCACGCAGTCTGCATGCTGAACAAATCATCTAACATAAGTTGGAAATATCTGGTGGTACAGCTACTGATTATGAATGTAAACCCAAAGAAGAGCAATATAAAGTCAAAGCAACCCAATAACAAAACTAAAGAATTACATGGAAATAAAGCTTAATAAACAGAACAGATCACTAAATAAAGTAAGTAAAGTGATAGCACCGATAGCAGTTTTCTGGCCGATCACCGATTACCAATCTTTAAAAAGCCTGACCTGCCGATTTTGGCTGATAATGATTTACATTTTTTTTTTTTTTATAACTGACAATGTCAGGTGGTATAAGGTCACAATACACATTCAAAGTTTCAATTTTATTTTTTTCAAAAACATAAATACTTGCGAAACAATACACACTTGTTTAAACTGCACATGAGCCATTGCTCTCAAATATAAATGAATCGTTTAGAGCAAAGTCAAGTCTGTTTATGTCTTTATAACAGTAGACTTCAGCATATCTTGTTTTGGCTCATACTTCCTCTGATGAACATAATGAGGACACTTTGGTAGAACATTTGACAGGCAAAGCCAAAGTGTGTCACCCAAATGCATCCACACCAACAGAAAGACATTCGTGTAGCCCTGCGTGCACCAGGAAATCCCCTCAGTCATCTGCGTCCATGCAGCTGTCAGAGAGAGGGCAGATTCCTCTTAGAGCCCAGTGGAAAACATGAACGGACGCACGGAAAGCCACGATCAAATCCACAGTCATGTTAAAGAGAGCAATTAAATCTGGGCCGCCATGCTTTTGACGAATGCCCTCAGTGTGTTGCTGCTGTGAACTTTGAGCCAAGCAGAGGCAGAACATGCTGAGAACTGGCCTGAATGTTAATAAGGTCAGCTTTTCATCTTACCTCTTCTGTTTTTCCTTAAGGGCTAATTATATTCTAAAATGTGATTATTTATGTCTGTAGTTTACTTTGAAAAACAAACAATCTAATGAAAGTTAAACTTTGTAAAGGTTGTAGGGTACATTTAAGGTCAATTTAAATGACATAAACACGTCACTCATGCAAGCACAGGCCAATGTGATAAACAGCTTCGATTTCATTTTTTCCTCAAAACATTCTTAGCTGAGTAAAAACTCACTAAGTGACCGATGGTAGAGACAGGAAATATGTGCTGTTGAAATTTATCAAAACATTTGATGTGCTTTTAAACTTTAGTTAGAATGCAATTTCACTACTTTAACATAGGTTCCTCTACCTCTTTAGAAAACATTAAGTGTTCTGAAGTACAATGGAAAGGTTTTAAATGGGTTATAGATCTGCAGTAATTAAAATGTGTTTATCAATGAGAGAGACATTTAAAATGCATTTTCCTTCTCTGACAGTCCATAGCCATGGGACATGAGAGTGAAAGGTTAAAGAGATGTAGTCTAAAATACATCATGCCAAGAGCCAAGGGGCTTCTTCCTCTGTGTATTTCTTTCATTATCTCCCTGATAGGAAATCAGTCAGTCAAGATGTGTCTAGTGTTTGGTTTCTATGGGACTGTGCAGCCTCATATTGACAGCTGCTGAAGGCAGACTGAGGACCAGGACTGCGAAACACTAAAAACACAAACATTTGTTTTTGATGAATGGTGTTGTCATCAAAATATTATCAAGATTTGCTGTACCAGGGTAGAAGCTAGCGTAACTCTCAGTGTGAGCCCTAGTTCACACTGACTTCATCATTAAACAATGTATGGCTCTCCTTCCTCTTCACAATTATCCACTACTTTGTGTTGGTCTGTCACAAAAAATCCTCCCAAAAAACATTGGCGTTTGTAATTGTAATGTGACAAAATGTAAATAGTTTCAAAGAGTATGAATATTTTTGCAAGGCACTGTAGTTAGTTTTAAATTATATATAAGATATAGTTTTATCCATATACACGCATTGATGTGTCATCTAGGTCCGAGAGGACAAATGTCTTGGTCAACCAAGAATCCATCCATTCAGAGAGATGAAAGTTGAAACCTTAATATTAGATTTCTTTATCATTATAGGATCTAGTTTTTCTGGTGTTATTAAGGTAGTGTGTCCATACCATCTCCCTCATAGAACTGACCACTTTGTAAAATGAAGTCCCTGTCAGCCTTAATTCGGATGACAGTGAAAGCTTTTACCTGCACTCTCTGAGGCCTCACTGTTTCTTCAATGGAAAATTGATTGTTTTCTCCATTTTCTGGTGGTTTTAGATGACAGGCTGCAGCCAAACAACAGGCCAGCATCATCTTATTTGTGGCTATGTATCTCATGGCAGCAGCATCCTAAAATAATGCATTACATGTAGATGTGTGTGTCACATTGTTCCCCATTGCTACTATTAGAATAAGAGTGACCTCTCAGCATCAACCTCTTTTAATTTTTTCCCTCTTTAATGTTTTTAGCCATCTCAGATCAGAGAGAAAAGGAATTCAAATTACTCTGCCTGCCTGGTCACAGATTTCTTATTCAGTTTTCAAGGTCAAACGCGTGTGTGTTGAAACAATTGTACCTTGACAGTTTTGTTATCCTTTTGTTGACCAATGTACAGCACATGGTCAGGTTTATTCCTGTTTTACAGCTTCTTCATGTAAAGTAAAGCACTAAGCTTATGCCAGATGTTTATGTTCACATTTATCTCTTGCCTTACTGATAGGTTTTATCTAGATTAAACGCAATATATGGGTACATATTCAATGTATTTGTACATTACTTTGGCAGTGTAGGTTTCCAATCGTGTGTGTGTGTGTCTTGGCAGGTAGATTTGTCCTATAGAACGTATTAAGGCTCCATCCACTCGTCTGATTGTATAATCCCTGCAGGTTGTGTAATGTGAGGCTACATGAAATGAAACTCTTTGATCAATGAAGGCTCTCTTATAAAAATGCAGTTCTCCTTTTCAGGACCCATACCTCTTTGAACCCAACTGTCAGATGAAGGTGGATGAATATGGCTTCTTCATCACATGGAAAAGTGAGGGAAAGGTACAATCTTCTCCTTATCCGTCTTTGAACTATCCTTTTTCATGTCAGGAGATACTCCAAAGACTCAGTTCTCCATCACAAAGCTTTTTATAGTATGTTTCATGCAGTTCTCTACCTTCCTGAATCAGGCCCCACTTCGGTTCCTTTAAAAAAAGGAAAAAGCATGGAAACACTTGTGAAGTGCAGAATGTACAGCTTTCACAAATTTTTATGAGGTTCATTTTAGTGGAATAAATAACAAAAATGACTGTTAATTCTTACAATTTATTACAACCATTTATTTGCTAATGTTACACAGTCCTATACATCCACTGACAAACAAGCATTTCTATTGTAATCAAAATTTCCATAATGTGCTTTTCAATTTCTGACAGATTTTTCTCTTTTGTAAGAAATAACAAGCCTTGTCATTTATTTTGGCAGGTGAAAAAAAAAAACGAAAAAATGAAAAAACAGGCAACATCTTCATTTCTCCATCACACTATTGCTCATCTACCAAGCATTTCAGTGTTGTTGTAAGATATGCAGCCTTGGGTAAATATCGCTCCAGCATTGCCTTTCTATACATCAGATACTGGAGT
The DNA here is from genome assembly GCA_036173005.1 of Crenichthys baileyi. Lineage (NCBI taxonomy): Eukaryota > Metazoa > Chordata > Actinopteri > Cyprinodontiformes > Goodeidae > Crenichthys > Crenichthys baileyi. The sequence goes on along the minus strand of JAHHUM010002069.1, from coordinate 505,810 downwards.
ACACACAGTTTTATCATCGGTTAAGCAAGGCTTAACAGATTTTTGGGAGATTTTGAAAAAACTCCGCAATGCGTGTCACAAGTCAGAAGCTACAGATACCAAACAGGTATATAGATACCACTGCAACAGAATTTACGTAAGTGATGCTCAGATGCTGCAGCACTTACCCTGTAGTAACACTACATACCATGCTTCGCTGTGGTGTGTCTGCACTTAGAAAGAGTCACCTCAACTTGCTGAATGCTTAGAGTGGCTCCAGCTGACTTAGCTGTTTTAGACCCCACCTACACTACTCTGGGTATTATTTTTTTAGTAAGTAAGTAATAGTGGTACACTTAACAAAAATGTGAAATCACAAGGGAAATAAGAGCTGAAAGAAATCTCTTTCATATTTTGCATTTAGCAAACACAGATAATTTTGGAAATTCTAACTGACCTAAAACAGGAAATGTTTGGTGTAAATTAATGTCAGACAGTGAGAAAAAAGGGTTGTGTGTCTTTTTTTGTCTCTTTTTTTTTTACAATGTGTTTAAATATCTGGTTTCAAATGTATTTTTCCAACTTTCTTAGCTTTCTTTAACCCTCCTGCCATATGTGTCTCCCACAGGAGGGCCAGGTTCTTGAGTGTTCTCTTATCAACAGTATCCGTGTCGGTGCAGTCCCTAAGGTGAGACTTTCTGAGAAAGACAATCTTCTCACTTCTGGTTCACTAAGATGTACACTCTCTTCCCACAACACAGGCTTGTTTTCTCACTTTCACACTCCTGAATTAAGAAAAAATCTTGAGAGACTGTTCTGTCAGGCACATTATTCATGCCTAAAATTAGTCATAGCTTCAGTGGTGTATTTTAGCAACATGTAATGCGTGACCTGAGAATCCCGATTGACTTCTCACTGACGATCTAACAAATAGCAGCCTTATGAAGGGCACTAGCACAACATAAACATGAAATATTTAACATCTCAATATTTATACAGTTCTGGCCGAGTTCAGCCACAGGTTGTATTTGAGGTTGTTTTTTGGTGTTCGTTCGACCTACAGAGAAGAATAAATAATGGTGCCTTTGTAATAATAAGCTGTCAGAGAACCTTTGGGTCAAGGAGTTCACAATGCTGGATCAACAGCTAACAGTATGAGATGTTCTGTCTCTGTCAGGAAAAAAACAACCTCTTTATCCTATAATAACGAGGTGATCCTGAAATAGCAAAGACAGGCTGACCAGGGGTCTGTTTTTTCACTGCATCTGGCAACCAATCATTGAGCCAGACACGCACAACCAGAAACCTTTAGGGTCTCTCTCTATATTAAATATTGATTCATTTGGTGCACTATTGATAGTGTCTCATTATAATGTAATATTTGACTAAATTCCAACTGTGTGAATTATGGAAGCTGTTATTAGAGCCCCCCTCTGCAAAGGGTAGGGGTTAGGGTTCCTGCTCTATGGGTTGTTTTTCTGATGACGGGCTGTTTTTTTGGTCCAGTGTTAATGTGCATGTGTGAGGACACGTATACAGATGCTGCAGCTTGATAGCAGCTCCTCGTGTTTGTTTAAACGCTGCATGCTGTTTTGTAATTTGCAGGAAGGCGATAGCAGGGCTTTTCCACAAGGGATGACACAGCTGTTCCAAATAATTCAATGAGGAAGAGAAGATGGATGAGATAGCTGAGATAGATTTTAAAGCTGCAACGCCTGTTGCTGTTAATTCAATCATACAACAAATTCACATTAGTTTCTCCTGCGGTGACAAAGCTGATATTTGATTAAAACCATGAGTGGGAGAGGTGATGCTGTGATTTTCTTTTTCGCGTGTGGATTTTATTCTCAACTGGAAGGACATGAAGTGCCAGTCAGCAGGTTACATATACTCATCATTTGGCAGTTTAATGACACATTGGAGATGTTTAATTTTTCAGATTTACACTTCACACCACTTCAGTGAATTTGTAAATAATTAGCTGCCAATGTTTGAATTAAATCAGATTTACTTCTAATCCACGCAGGTGAAAAATGATACATACAGCCTCAAATATATACATTCACCCCTACTATTTGGATAAATGTCCCTCTGCTAGTTGCAGAGAAACCACATGCAGTCGTGTATATTTCTGGCTGGATATGATTCTTTTCAGGAAATGGTAGAACTCATTAAATTTGCTTGTTTTCTGAGAATAGTCCTGGCCTCTAAGAATAGTCCATACAACACCCTGTGTGTGCGGCATGACTGTTTGGATTAATGGAAAATGGGGGGCTTGCATGCACTTGGCTCACATAAACTGTCTAGAGCCTGATGGCTGTTCATCTTCCTTGGCTGAGAGGATGCACTGTTTTGCTGAGGACAAACAATTCTACATTGGTGGCCTACATCAACACAAAAGGGGGGCTGAGATCTCCCTGCTTGCACATGCTGGCACACAACCTGATAGTCTGGAGCAGTTTGAACTTACTTGCTACATGAGTTACTTCTCTGAAAGTAACTTATGCAGCAGCAACCCTGATTTATGGTACAGACCTGTTATCCAGAGACCGTCCACATTATGCAAATTGGAGACTTCACCCCCTGGTAGTGAGGCAAATCTGGTTGAGGTTTGGTCAGGCTGTGGTGGACATGTTTTCATTGAGAGAGAATGCTCAGTGCCCACTTTACTTCTTCCTGCGGGACCATGAAGCTTCTCTGGGGGTGGATGCTCTGGCACAAAAGTGGCTGGGGTCTCTACTCCATGCATCCCCTCCAGTAGCTCTGATTTCTCCCACTCTGGCCAGGGTGAAGGAGGAAGGTCTGTCCATGATCCTGAAAGCGTCACGGTGCCAGAAAAGGACTGGTTGGCAGAGATCTTCCAACTCATGTGGCAGAGAGATATTTCACCCTTATCCAGAAAGGCTGGCTTTTTAGGCTTGGCCCTTGTGTGGCTCAATTTGAATTAAGATGGACTCCCTGTTGGTGTTGTTGAAGCCATTCAGTGTACCAAAGCACCCTCTATTAGGTGTTTTGTAAGCTGGTGAGCAGAACATTATTGACAAAAGCAAAGCTTTTTCAACCATAACCAAACATATTTGTGTCTTGACCAAAGCCACATGTAGCATTGGCATATTGTAGCAGGGGCCCCCAGCCCCCGCCTAGTCTTTGTGCACATTCCACTAGGGGGCTTCAATCCTCGTGGACCCTTTTTTAAAATGGTCTCTATTCAGGAGGTGTGTGCAGCTGCTTGCTGGGCTTCCTTTGATACATTTGCTAGATTTTACAAACTTGATGTGAATGCGCCTGTTTTGGCACATTCAGTCTTAACCCTTGTGTGGTGTTCATATTGTTTTTACTCAGCCAATGTTTCTGGGTCTGGTGGACCCGTTGGACCCACAATCAAACAGTTTTATGTAAAAATACTCAACAGATGTTTACTTCATCCCAGTTTCAAGTAGTATGAAGAAAATATGTGGTTAATATTTGCCATTTACCTTTGGTAGATCACATTTATAACCTTTTTATTTAAAACGTAAGAAATTTACAATTAATTTACAGTAATTGTATAATTTTTTCTTCAGTAAATAATGAAAATGGGTCCCACAGATCCGAACACCACATAAAGGTTAAGTGTAGGCTTTCATGGTGTAGCCTTTACTGACTGGCCACTGGGAACAGCTGCCATAAAAATGGGCATGTTTGGCAATCCGGGAGTCAGTATTACTCCCTGTGGTGAGACACAAAACAAATGCTATGAAAGAGAACATAAGCTTATGACTATAACTCTGGTTCTCTGATTAGCATGAGTAAGTGTCTCACAGGCTATCCTTGCTGCGAAGCGAGGAAGAGGTGAGCTTGTTTTTGAATTACGGCTGACGATATGTCCTCATAGTGAGACACTCACTCATACTAATCATAGAACCGGGGTTATATTCATAGCCTTCAGTTTTTCCTACATATGCAGACCAACTTCCTTTAATCAGAGTCAGACTGGGTCAGACTGTTGGAACTTGGACATAGCTAGTTTTGGAATGCATAATCAGGCTAACATTAAGATTCGACTTCAGTACTATTGAAAATTAGTAGATTGTTCATACAAGCCAGTTTAACTACCATTTCTTCCAAGAGTAGTGGTCAAATATTCAACCAGAAGTATGCCAAAAACTTCATGATGGCAACAGAGAGTTTGAGTTCCCTTTTTAACATGTAATATTTATCAAAATATCAGTGGGGGTGTATGCATATACCTGAAGTTGTGTGCATAGTTTTGAACCTGTGTGAATTACAGGAATATATGCAGAAAAGAAATTTAACTTGTGTACTAAATTCTAATGTTTTAAATTATTTGATGTAATATGAGGTGTTATTATCATCGCCAACCTGGCAAAAAAAAAGCAAACAAAAAATCTGTTCAAGCCATCATTAAAAGGCCACAATTAATATGACATTCATGCCACTGGTGATGAGTGTATGTAAATTTTTGACCAGCACTGTAAACCTTGTCATAATAAATATATATATATATACACACACACTTTATTAGAAACTGCTTTGGGATTAATTCAATTGCAATGGGCATGGAGACAGAACTGAAAAGGGTAAAAAAAAGAAGCAAGAAAAGTGTAAGGTACTAATGAATAAATGATGTATTTAGTGGTAACTGTGGCTCAATATCTGTTAACACCTGAATCCAAACACCTGTGGGTGTTGGTGTGAGTGCACTTGTGTATATAAGGGTTTCTCCTTTAAAAATATGCAGTAGCGAGTGTGAGGAGCCACAGACCTGCCCCCCTGGACCCGAGACAGACACTGAGAAGATCTGAGCCATAGACATCCAAAGGTCCCCCAGAGCACAGAAACCCAGGGAGGACAACCGCCGGGACTACCGCAACCCCCCCCAGAGAAGAACAGAGGAGAGCCCCGGGTGAACCACCCAGCAGCCGCAGTGCCGAAGCCCCAGAGGGTTGCAGCGACAAGCCCACAGGCTCCGCCGTCAGCCATCTATGCCAGAGCAGATCCAGCCATGGACCCCGAGATCGCGGGCCCATCACCCCCTAAGTGAGCTCCGACAGAGCCAGGGGGCCCAGGCCCTGGCAAGCAGCTACCAGGAGTGAGCCTCCACACACCAAAGCACCCAGCCCCGGACACCAAGAACCACCAATACGCCAGCGGGCAGAGACACCAGCCACCGGCAGGGAGTGTGGCGTGGAAGAAATAGGCCCCACATTTGATGGGGGGCCTAAGATGGAGCAGCCCAACACTCATCCTGACAAAGACAGGCGCACACAGTTACAATGACACATTCCCACCCTCATGCGTACACATAAAAACACTCTCAGCCACCCGACGCAAAGACACACTAAAATGGACGTTGTACACTCGCTCATACTCCCCATACATACTCCATACTCCCAGGTCCAGGTACCGATACCCCAGAGGGGCAATCAGCCCCTGAACCCAGGAGGTGGTCCCCCTCATTACGGAGTGGAGATGGCCCAACCGCCTCAGCACCAGCCCAGACTAGTGCCGGCACCACCCGAACTACCTCGACCCAGACCCCGACCCCCCGCACTGACCCCAGCCCCCAATGACCCCCGTCCCTATCCGGAGAGGGGGCCACGAACAAAAGATTTGTTTACCTGGTGTAAACAAGCCCATCAACCAGAGCTGTCCCAGGACAAAAAACAGTCCCAGCCTCCCAATTAATTCCGATCTCAACCCCATGAACCCCAACATGAATTTCATCACAGGGCCACCCCCAACCAGGACACGGATATCAAACACATGCCCCCGAACCGAAACGCCATGAATCCCTTTCCCACATTAAATTACTTTTAAGGATGTTTCTTCACCCTTTTTGTCACGCGTTTTAACTTTGCTTGCCTTCGATCACCTATTCAACATTCAGTTTTATGACCTTACCTTATTTTCCCAGGACCCAAAGATCTTGTCCTCATTTGAGGCTCTGGGAAAGACGGAGGCAGACCTGGAGGGATGCATCATCTGCATCTGCAGTGGCACTGACCTCGTGAACCTCAGCTTCATGTTCATGGTGGCAGAGTGCCCCGACACAGCCAGGGTAAATGCAGTTTTAATTTTCATTTAGGCCGGTCTGACTGATGGGTTGTTAGCTCTGTTGAGCCACAACTTGACCAACACAACACACCAATTGACGATAAACAAAAGAATCAAGGCGATTTAATGGAAGTCCTGTTAGAAATTATTTTCAAGACCTTATGTTACATAAATGATGCCTATACAAGAGTGAACCAGGGATGATTTTAATCCTATTTCAGTCAGTTACCAAATATAGCTGGCATCCATTACTGATCTGTATTACATGGTACTTTTGTTTAATAACCCACGAAGCCAGAATTCTCCGAGGGTCACAAAGCATGTTGCAAAACAAAAAACATCCCTAAAGGCTTTTCGGCAGCTGGAGTGTAGCCAAAATTAATTCAATAATATACTTTATATAAAGGCTAGAGTACCACCCACACGGAGCAACTATTTCATTAAGAATGAAAGAGAGGAGAATGCAGAATGGTGTATATGCCCCCTCCTACACACTGCCTTGAGTCATTGTGATAAATAGACGCATTTGAATGAATCGTTTTTGCTGTCTCTTTTCTGTATCTTGTTGAGACAATGCTGCACTTCTGCTTTTAGTTATTTTGGCTTTTTGTCTTTGACTTTTTTCAACAATTATTGACATGAGTGTTTTAGAATGGCATCAGACTTGTGGCAGCTCGTTACATGAGCTCCAGTTGTCGTCTTTGTATTGTATACTTTACCACTTTGTTTAGGTTTTTTTCATAAAAACTGTTTTGTTTTCTGCATTTTATTAAACTAATTTGAATAATTCTGTTAATTAATGTATTATTATGATTATTATTATTATTTAAACCAGTAAAATCTTTTACTCTGTGATATTATCTTTACTCTTGCCATTGTTGGGTGTAGTAGATTTTTGGTCTTTTTTAAAAAAAGGAATGTGTTCATGGTGACCGGAATAAGCAGGACAGATGTATAGTAAAACCTGATTTTTCTATCATTTTAAGAAGAGATGTACTGATCAGGCTGATACCAAAGGTTTTAGGTTTGGCATGCCAAACCTAAGTTTGAAGGTTCTGATTTTCTTTTTTGTTCCTAAGGACTATAACACAGAAAAGAGAAAAATGTGCTACATGTTTCTTAAAGTGGAAATAATTTCATGCAGCAACATTTTGATGAAAGTTAATTTAAATCTTAAAGATTACAGGCGGCTTTGAGCTGCATGAAAACCAGTGGAAAAAGTCTGCAATCCACCATTATGCTGACAGATGCCCGAGCCGTTATTGAGAGTCAAAGCAAGAAGAAATACATCAACAACTCATACTGAGTAAACATATTTTCCTTGCCTGAATAATTTCTGATAGTTGGTTTAACTTTTCCCAATTGTCTGATGTACAGTTGGTCCTTGAAAATATCCTGAAAATGAAGTGTTGCAAAAATGAGAAAGCCACCGACTATGACATAAAAACGTTATGACTAAAAATCACAGCATGCTGCTAGCCTTGATTCAGATGATTCAGATGCACATGCTCATCTCTCACAGTGTAGGATTCCTTTCCTACATGTCTGTCTGTCGCTCTGCCTCTTTCAACTGGACACAAACACACCACAGCATAATGAGCGTCTCTAACCTTAAAGGCGGCACTAAGAAACAGACCACAGGACAGGATGTTTCAAAAGTGTTGTTTTGTGATGATACCACAAACAATTAGCTGTGCAAGCAGAGATAAGGCACATAAATAAAATCCCATGAGATAAAAAATATAAACATACTATATAGCATTTCTGCTGATGTAACAGGTAGTGTTTTAGTTGGAAAGCCTTTTTCAGCTGTTTCTTTAATCCTGCAGCAGCTCGCAAATATCAAATCATGTGTATATGAGTTTTCTTCATTGTCCTATCAATAGGCCTGTCGCAATAAGCAATAAATCAGTTAATTGCATGGATTAAATTAATCACATGATAAATTAAAATTAGCTTGATAATTTCCATTTGCATGCTTGTTTGTTTTCCTTGTGTCTCCCTCTCTTTCTGCTAGAGACTGGGTGACCCCTCCCCTTCTCATTTCCTTAGCGTAGGGAGGAGTGAACTCTTGCGTCAGGTACTTGACAGGCGCAAGGTCTCGTTATGTACCTCAGTGTAGCATGAGAGCCCTATGAGGAGGTAGCAAGCCAGAGAAACGCTAGTTGAGATTTGAAAAACCAGAGGTTGAATTGGTTTCAAAGCCGAACGTGACTGCTGCAGTGTGGGAGCACTTTGGATTTTAACCCAACGACTGTGGTGAACCACACTTAACTTGTGTGAGCTGGTATGTTGCATTTGTTCTAACAGTAGCAACTAAAAATGGCAATACAACAAACCTGCATCTGCACCTAAAACAAAATCTTCCAATGTAGTTTTCCAAAGCTGGGAAAAAAACTATAACCGGGCCATCTTCGTCTTCCCGACAGTCCACAATCACTGGAGCGTTTAATCATTTAATCAGACAGACTAAAGTAGCTACAGATTCGCATATGGTCTGTTGACGCATCTGCTCTGATTCAAATGGAGTGCTTTTGTTGTTAGTTTGCACTTTTGCTTATAATACAAGCAGTTTTGCCTGTTTTCCCTGTCTGAGCCTAATGATTAATATTTTTTGAAGGGCAATTTTGATTACTGAGACTTCATAATCCATTTTATTTATTGTTATTGGTTCTTTATTTATTTTGGATATTTAAAATGTTTTCTAGTTCCATTGTTAAATGTTCTTTAGAAATTAAAATTTATTGATCTTTGAGAGGGTGTAGCTACTTGCATTATTATGTCATCATCCTTGTTTAGTTGAAAATGGTCTCCAAATGACAATATTGTCGTTTATCGCAACAATTTCTGGAACAATTTATTGTCCAGCTAAATTTTTTATTGTGACACACCTACCTGTCAAGAAATTATGCCCATATTGTGCAGATCAAGATGTTTTTTTTTTTTGTTTTTTTTTTGCATTTTCTTTTCATCAGGACAGTCTGTTCTGTATGCAGGTCGTTGTCTGTAGGGGGCAGCAGTGTGCTCATGTGTAATTTTTAATACTTGCGCTTGGCTGTTTACAGAAATGGATCGAGGGGTTGAGGTCGGTGATCCACAACTTTAAGGCCAACAACGTGTGTCCAATGACATGCCTCAGGAAACAGTGAGTGTATTCACGCTGTTTTAAAAGTACTGGGAAAAAACTTTAAGCCCTGTAAACTACAGCGTTTACAGAGGATTTTACCGGCCTGCTAGGTCTGTCTGCAATGTCTTTCGTCTTTTCATTTACACCCATGACCTCTCTTTAACCTTTTCTTTGATTGTTTTTGTGTGTTTTTAATTTACTTATTTAGTTGGATGAGGATGTGTTTCCTGACCAACGTAAACGGGAAGATTCCTGTTAGAGGGTAAGAATACTTTTTATACATTTCTGAACATGTTTCAAAGTGCCTTGCAAACTATTCTTGTACACCTTTTACTTATTTTTTATATTTTGTCATATTACAGTCTAAAAATGTATAGACCAACACACATTAGTACCAAATGTTTAAGTTGAAGGAAAGTTATTCATGCTGGCTCTGAGGATTTGTTATGGAGCATATATGAAAAGAAATGTTTAAGTCTTACCACAGGTTCCCTGTTGGACTTACTTCTGAGCTTTGACTGGGCCCTTCTAAAATTTGAATGTGCTTTGATCTAAACACCTCCATTGCAACTCTGGCTGTGTGTTTAGGACCATTATCTTGCTGGAAGGTGAACCTTTGCCCCTGTTTTTAAGTCTTTTGTATCCTTGAACAGGTTTTTCTCTACAACTGCCCTGTATTTAGTTCCATCCATTAACTGTGAGTGGCTTCCCAGTTTCTGCTAAAAAAACAAACAAAATACCAAAAACAAAACATCCCCACAGCATGATGCTGCAACCACAATGTATCAAAAGGCCATATTTCTGGAGTGCACAACTAGATTTACTGTCGACAGATTCTTCAATGGAAATTTCTGTTAATTTCTGTTAAAAATGTTAAAAACCAATGATGCTTTTTTGAAGCCACTTTATACTACTTATGATTGGCTAATCTTTGTTTTCCTACCTATTACTTTCCTGTCTCCTTTTTAGGATTACAAGAACATTTGCATCAGGGAAGACAGAGAAAGGGATCTTTCAGGCTCTGAAGGATTTAGGTCTTCCCAGTGGAAAGGTAAAAATGAGAGCCAGATACTTCCATCTAATCACTTATTGTACAATGACCCTTAAAGTCTATGATGTTTCTGTATATCGCTGCAGAATGACGAGATTGAACCCTCAGACTTCACCTTTGACATTTTCTACGCGCTGACCCAGAAAATCTGCCCTCGCACAGATATAGAGGAGCTCTTCAAGAAAATGTAAGCTGTCCTGTTTCAAACCTGTGTGCATGCTTGTTTTTGTAACTGCTATGGTCACCGGGTTTATACATACCAAGGAATATAACCGATCAACGAATGAAAAAATAGCACTTTGTTGTTCTAATAATATGCTCTGTAAAATAAACGTGAGAACTGTTGGAAAACATTGGGTATAATTTGGATAAATGTTTCTGCTCCTGCTACACTAACTATGCCTGGACAGCCTAACCTGCTTTCAGTTCAGCACTTAATTGGGATCAGTCTAATGAACATTCAAACGAAAAGAGAGGATATTAACAAATTTGGACTAAAAGTGTAACACAAAGCTCTTTCTCATTTTAACCGACTGTGAGAATGGATGTGTGGATGTTCGTTTTAAGAATTATAACAATATTTTTTCTTTTCCAATAATTCCTTTGCAGCAATGGGAACAAAACAGATTATTTAACTGTAGACCAGTTAGTCAGCTTTCTGAATGAAGTAAGCTGTTTATCATTCATTAACTTCTCTGTGTATTTGGCTTCAGCCAGCCCCTCTCTGCAGCTCCCCCTCCTTCTCCCCCCTTCCTGCTGTGGGTAGAAGTTGTCCTCCAACATGTCGGCCATCAGTAAAACCCAATTAAACAACATTCAGTTAGTCTGGAAGGGCAACTTCCACCAGCTACCATACTCTGCATGCCGCCTATCATCCCATTCCCCCTGTCCTCCCTTAGCAAGGTTTGCCTCCCATTGTCTTATTGGTGTTGTCATGACAACAGGAGGAGAGAGGTTTCCATCCTGTTGTGTCCAGCTTGGTTCATCCCGTTTCCTGCTGTGCGTCTGTGTTTTGCAGCCGTCGTCCTCTGTTTGGCTGAATACCTGCTCATTGCATTCGCTGTCCAGTCACTTCTGTGCTGCTTCATGCTCTGGACTCAGCTGGATTAATTCCCACTTTGGCTATAAGAATGTGCTCTGTCACTGCAATGTTTTTGTCAGAGCTCCTTTCAAACCTTCCAGCACATATTGCCTTGTTTTGTAGTGATTTGTTTTGAGTTAAGATCTAAATGACACCCTGTTTAAGACATGCCATTAAACCTAGTTATTACAAATAGAATAATGAATACTACATATTTGAAATTAAAATGGAAATTTCTCTATCTTTTTTCTACCATTTGCACAAACTTAATCCTCAATGTGAAATATTTTTTACACTTTCAAATTGTACTGAATGTTACTAAAGCATGGCAGTTTGAAGGTTTCATAAGAAGTGTTTATATTAGATCTGATTTGTGTTGGAAGGACTTGTACATAATGTACAAGTGATGTATACCTGTGCTTGTGTCGCTCTGCAGAACCAACGTGACCCGAGGTTAAATGAGATTCTGTTTCCATTTTACGACCCCAAAAGAGCCATGCAGATCATCGAGAAATATGAAAGGGATGAAGAGCTGAAGAAGAAAGGTAAAAGCAATGCATGTATGAAAACAGGAGGCAGAGACTTTTTTGCCTCTGCTGCCATCTGCTTGTGTAACCTTGGAGGTACGAAAAGTCAGAGCACATAACTAAAATGGGTATTTACTGAATTTAAACCTCTATCTGATTTTCTATAATCATGACAACTGTTACACAGACAGCACTGCTTCTTATTAATGCACATTAGTTGGACCACAGTGATCTACAAGAGTTAAACCTCACAGAGCCTTATGCATGTCTTTTTTATTTCAGTCACACGCATTTTGACAGTTTGCTTTTTAATAATATAGGCCTGAAACTTGCTATAGGGGAAAATGAAAAAGCCTATTAACTGTTTATAATCTTTGTGAAAGCAATTAACAAAATTCCCCCAGGATTATCTGCTGACCAAGAAGTGATTAAATGGTAAATGAGGATGTGTTTTGAATGGAGATGCACTGATTTCCGTCTTCCTTCTTCAGGCCGCATGTCAAGTGACTGGTTCCTAATGTCCTACGAGTCAGACGAGAATGCTCCAGTGTTCTTGGACATACTAGAGCTGTACCAAGAGATGGATCAGCCTTTGGCTCAGTTCTTTAACAGTGTTCAAAATGTGTTTTGCCCTCCAGTCATGAGTGTTTATCAGTTATTTATAACTGAAGTGAACACTCATTTTTTAAAAGAAAGATAAAATAATATTAAAGTTGACAACCAAACTTACTTTTGCATGTTAGTAATTAGCTAGATTAGCATCGTTAGTGTTACTAAAGCAACAGTCTCCATATGCATTCCCTAGAGAATGTAGACCTTTGCCTTAATTTTGAAAGGTTAAAAGGGTAAAACAGCAACTTTGCTGTACTACTTTGAGCCTTCCTGTTATCTGCTGAAAGTCCTACTCTCTCACTGCCTTGGCAAACCCAAGACATGTCTCGGCATGTTGTTAACATGATAATCGAAATTGCTAAGAGTGAGTGTTCTTCACTCAGTAACAGCAAACACACAGAATAAACTAGAGATTACAAATTAGGATTTCTAACTGGCTGGCCACTGGTCTGGACCAATAAAGAATGAATTTCCTGTGCATCTCTGATTCTTTTTTCTGAAATACAAGCAGTCTGTTTGTTTCAAGTTTAACTGCTTTAAGCCTTGTTACCAGTATTGCTGTGCAGATCAGGATGTGGCATGTTACTCTGTTCCCACCAAATGCCATCTTCCTTCTTCAGGCCGCATGTCGAGTGACGGGTTCTGTCGATACCTAATGTCAGACGAAAATGCTCCAGTGTTCCTGGACAGACTAGAGCTGTACCAAGACATGGATCAGCCTTTGGCTCATTACTTTATTAGCTCCTCCCACAATACATACTTGACAGGAAGACAGTTTGGAGGAAAGTCATCAGTGGAGATGTACCGCCAGGTCCTGCTGTCTGGATGCAGGTACTGTCTTGATTACATGACCTCGGTAACAATCAGTCATTTAAGAACAAGCATTTACTGATGCAGAGTCCCAATCTGATGCTACATTGAAATCAATGTAATGTATGTGTATAAAAACTTTAAAGTTCTGTAAAATATCACACTGCATCGTCTTCATTAGTACTGACATTGCATCCCATTTAACTTGCTCAACAAAGATATTCTGGATAGTACAGTACCTGTTTTTCTTGAGAGTTGTTCCCATCAGGGGTTCTGCAGGATGTTCTCATGTTTCTAAACATTTATCCGACTTGACAAAAACGTTATTGTCTTCATTCTTCTGACAATGTTTTCTTGGAAAGCAGTTTGGTGAAGGGCTTTGCTAATGCTAGAATGTTTACTGTGTTTTGATATGACTCGTTGATAGTTTGGCTTGGAACATATTTCATGTAGCTCCAGTTAATCATTCATAAACAACCCTTGCTGAGAAATTTGTCTTCCTGCTTCACAGACCGCATTGACATGTAAAATACGCTAAAGTGTAAATTATCCATGTACATTGTGTTCTGTTTATATTTTGTAATGCCTCCATGTGCAGTTTGATTTCCATTTGTTTATTAATCAGATGTGTGGAGCTGGACTGCTGGGATGGCAAAGGGGAGGACCAGGAACCCATCATTACTCATGGCAAGGCCATGTGCACAGATATCCTGTTCAAGGTGAACACCCACAGCAGTGCAGTACAAGCTGATATATTCAGGAGTAAGAACAGTCTTCTCAGTTCTGTTCATAGATGGATTCCTCTGCTTTGTGTACCTGAGGTGGAGGGAGAGCAGGGAAAAACAAACATAATTTGGTATAAAATTCTTTAACAAGTACTACCATTTTAAACCAGGCATTGATTGAATAGGTGTGCTATATTTGGATCTCCTTCCATTAATTTGTTACATCCTCCAGTTGGGACAGTAGGGAAAGAACTTAGACATCCACCTTTCCCACATGCATAACCAGTTGAAACCAGATATTTACATCTGCTGCATAAAGAGATAACCTTTTTTACTCACTGTCTGATATCAAATCAGATTCAGCCTTTTCTGTTTTATGTCAATTAGGATTACCGAAAGCATTTTTATTTGATAAATACCAGAATAACAAAAGACAGGTTTGTAGAGATTTAGTTTTTGAAATTCAGAAGTTTACATACAGTAAGATTACCAAGCCTTTTATACATTTTGCTAGATCAAGGATTACTTTTTTTTTTAAGGTTTAATTCACAATATTTGAGTTTAATGAAAATCAAAAGAAGCCAAAATATCAAGAAAATAAGTTGTGAACCTCACCTTCTCTGGTTCATCCTTGTGTAAAATTGCCAGATGCCTGAAGGTCCCATGTTCATTTGTTTAAGCAATTATATGCAAGCAAGTGTAAACACCATACTGTTCTGGAAGGAGAAAGTTAAGAGCAAGTTTTCTAAAAATCCTTAATTATCTCACCCATTATATAGCAAATTTAAATAATTTTAGCACTTCTAACTGACCTGAAACAGGAAATATCTGGTGTGATTTAATGTCAACCAAAAAGAAAAGTTTCGGTTTCAACTAAACATTATAAACAGAATGTGTCAAGCCACCCGAGTTCAAAAATTACAATTTTCCTCAGTGGTTTATTTCTAGAGTGCAAACAGCAGAACAGAAGAAACAGAAGGCCTTGCATACAGAAATGAGGAGTACTTCTAACTGTCTTGGTGTTATGTAATATTTGTCTGTCACCTTGTGTTCATACTGCATATCCTTCCATCTTTACTGCTGTCTTTCATCTCTGTTTTTATCCCCACAGGATGTGATCCAAGCGATCAAGGAGACAGCATTTGTCACATCGGATTCTCCTGTTATTTTGTCCTTTGAAAATCATTGCAGGTACATATTCGATCAATAAGAGCCAAATGTGTCTGATACTTGTCAATGTTCAGTTTGTTCAATATCTGTTTTTGTTTGGTTTTAGTAAACTACAGCAGTATAAGATGGCCAAGTACTGCGAGGAGATCTTTGGTGACCTCCTTCTCAGGCAGCCTCTGGAGAACTACCCGGTAAATTGTCTCGTTCTCTGATGGAAATGACTTCTCTTTTTGTATAACAAGCAGCTCATAGTCATGGAAATGTCATGGAATCTGTCTTCAGATGGATCCTAGCCACCCCTTACCCTCGCCAAATGATCTGAAGAGGAAAATCCTCATCAAGAATAAACGATTAAAACCTGAAGTTGAGCAGAGTACGTATACAGTTGAATATACATTTAAATTCGTCCAAATATGCTGTTGTATTTAGTAACTATGATCTTAAACGTTTGTGTGTGAATGTATGACACAGGGCAGCTTGAAGCTTTAAAAAAGCACATGGAGGCAGGCGAGACCAACACTCCTGCCATTATTATGGGAGAGGAGAATGAGGACGACACAGAGAATGGTCAGCTGAGTATGACTTTAACAGTGTTTGATGTGTAGAATGATACATTTTACTAATGTATTAAGGTGCAGCAGGAGTTGAAGCTGGTCCTAAATGCTATATTCATTTTTAATGATGTATTTGAGAAGTTCTTGTTTCAGAGTGGCATGATGATACATGAACAACTGGGATTAGTCTCACAAACAAGAATTAGGTGCACATGTTGGTCCTTGCTTTAAAGCATGGTCAATAATTTGTATTATACTGGATGGCTGGAGCTTAATGTTAGCTTCTTCTCAAGCTTTGAGGTGTGTTTGGTCTCAACCATATGGTTGGAGAATTTTGAGGTAGTCCTTTATTATTGCATCTACTCTGTGCAATGTACCAGTACCACATGCAGCAAACTGCCCCACAGCATAATGCTTCCCCCACCATGCTTAAAAACCTCACCATGCCTCACCATAGTTCAGTGTTAGTCTCCTCTGAGTTTAAAACCCTCCTCCAGAATGCATTTAGGCACCTTCAAATTTAAGTTTAGTTTGAAAGTATTGATTTTAGAGCAGAGCTTTCTTTTTTTGTCAGTATTTGCTTGAAAGCCGGGGGATTGAGGCTTGCCCCTAAACATACAAACCAATTACATTTTATCTGAGGTGGGTGTTTGGGTCAGATGGTTTGAAATTGGACATAGGTGTTCAAACAATGATCCCAGATGCACCTTAATGCTATGTTTTAGAATGGATAAAGCAGACTAATATGGAGTTCCTGGAATGGCTCCAACTTGATCATTTTTTTAAAAAGCTAAGTTGGTGTCTAAAAACAAACCAAAGTCAAATATTCAGCCCAAGTTATACCTGAAACCTGTTAATGGCTACAAAAAACATTTATTCCAGGGGTAGCTTGCTAAGAGGCCTGTATCCAAATTTGAGTAAAGGTGTATGTATATATTTGGGTCTGTGTATGTTTGTTTCGATTCTATGTCTAATAGAGTAATTTAAAATAAATTAAAATGTATACACGCCAATGTAGTTTTTAATTCAAGTTGTTTGTTGTACACTCATTTCCACCCTGCAACAGAACAGTTCAAATGAATCATTTTATGCCGTTGTTAATTATATGTAAGCTTCTGACCGGCACTGTAGGTCGTACGTTTCCAGAGAAAATGTCTGATTCCGTGTAAAAACAAGGGCTCCCTTTCACTATTTTGTTTAATAAATAAACGAAAAGGGGTTAAAATAAAGTTTTGGAGTAAAAGTGTCTTTTATTCTGTGTATCTCGGTGTAGGAGAAAAAGAGGCTGAGGATAAGGATTTGAATTTAGAGGCTTCCAGCAGTTTGTCAGAAGCCACCAGTGACAAAGTGACCAGCAGTGTTTGCCAGAGTAACACCATCAGCTCGGGAAAAGAGGCAGAGTGCAACAACAGCATCAAAAAGGTTGGTCTGTGTCTTGAGGATCGAGCTGTGAGAAACAGATTTACACAACTATTATCAACCTTAATCACTTTGACTTGTCGCTACAGCGTTACTGTTTCTTTCTTCCCCATTCAGCTGCTATTTTCAAACAAAGACACCAAATCACCTTGACTTCTGTTTCTCCAGTTTGCTTTCTCAGTTTCACATTTAGTACAACTGCAGTTGTTCATGTTTTATTTTATTAGGAGTTCAGAAAAGATTGTGGAATCTTTGTGCAGAGTCGTAGCTAATGGTGGGAAAAGAAACTGGGCTTATGTTATATTGTTTTTAAGTAAAAAAGAACAAAAACTTATGGACAAAGTATCCTGAAAACGTCATTGAAATGCATAATGTGATTCCTGCCTCTGCAATCTTTAGGTAAACCTTACATGTATCTACAGCAGAGTTGTGCTGCTTTGTTTAGAAGTTAAATTACAGCTTAAACTACACAAAAAGTGCAAACAAACAGTTGGTGGTGCTGATTCTCCTCTCAGGTGCCATTAGAGAGTAACAGATCGAACAGAATTAATGATTTAGCAGCGAAATTCACTCCATATCTAAAAGAAAGAAAAGTGGCTGCAAATGATACCGACACTTAGATCAGCCATATGTGTAAGAATTACGGGGCTGCTCATGATTGGACTCTTTTTCCAGGTACCTGATGATGAGGTAACAGAGATTTCTGAAGCAACAGATGCCACAGATATCTCTGAGGCATCTGACCAAGACAATAATAAGAAGGCAAGTGCTTGCCAATGTTTCTGCGTACCTCAGGAGTTTTCTTTTGACTTGTGCAAGATATCTATGTATAGGTAATATGTAACTATTCCTCTGTCCTGTGCAGGGTGGGGATGTGGCCGAGGACTCTGAGGAGGCTCTAATAGCTCAATATAAATATGAGTCGGCAACCACAAATATCCACCCGTATCTCTCTGCCATGGTCAACTATGCACAGCCTGTTAAGTTTCAGGGTTTTGATGTTGCAGAAGGTCAGGGTCATTACATTTTTTTTTTTTCTTATACAGATTAGTTTTATGTATTTTTAGTTATTATTCCAAGGCAAATAACTTGTTTTCATCCCCTTTCCTGTGTTTCAGAGAGGAATATCCACCACAACATGTCATCGTTTAATGAGTCGGTTGGCCTGGGCTATCTGAAGACTAATGCCATCGAGTTTGTCAAGTATCCTCTGAGCCTCTCTGAGATCATTGCCCATTTAGATTGATGTGATAAAATGAATGAAAGCACCTTGTGATGTTATGATCCACACATCTGAGAACTCCTGCATTCTTTAAAGAAATGGAGGTCACATAAATCGTTGCTTGCTGATGCGCCACAGCTGATGTTTTTCAGCCACATTTTTATCTGCTCCTTGTCAAAGATCTTGTAGCCTCTCCAGCTTAGTACGTTAGTATGTGCAGATTGGTCAGATGAACTTGTGCATTTCTTTCTTCCTTACGCAGTGGGATTACTTGACCCAGACTGTTCACTCTAAAAATAGCCCTACAGTCTGTTTAAAACAGACATGCACACACACTGTCACCCCAACCCACCCCCCCCTTTTTTTTATCCCTTTTGAAATTTTCCTGAGCATCAGTGCAGCTACAACAAGCGTCAGATGAGCCGTATCTACCCCAAAGGAGGCAGGGTGGACTCCAGTAATTACATGCCTCAGATCTTCTGGAACGCAGGCTGCCAGATGGTCTCCCTCAACTTCCAGACCCCAGGTACCATAGCATGCAACATGGGACTGTTCACCTCACACACACACACCTCCTGCACATACTGTATCTCACAAAAGTGTGTACACCTCTCACATTTTTTACTATATTTTATTATATCGTTTCATGGGACAACACTGAAGATATGACACTTTGATACATGTATATTTATTTTGTGTTCCTCCAATTTAGGAAAGCGCCTCTGATCTTATGCACATGATGTGGTTGAAAGAGGAAACAGCTGCTAAACACGATGAAAAAATGAAAATAAAAGAGGAGTTATATTCACTCAGTAGAGTTTTGATTAAAATGTGTTTGATAACCCTTTTGTCCAGAAATATGTAAACTAATAACTTTTTATGCTTGCATTACGAATTTATTGCTGCATGTTGATATTTATTATACCTACTTCAATATAATGAGCTTTAAATTAATCATACTATTATGTTTTCAGTGCGTTACCCTTTTCTCGTTGTTTCATTACAACCTCAAACTTTGTTTTACATTGTGGTTTTTTGTGATTACACAATGCAGTGAATAATTGTGAAAGTAAGGACAATGACACATGTTTTTCAAACCTTTCATAAAATAAGAAACCGACAAGTGTGGCATGCATATAAGCCCCCCTAAATAAAATCCAGTTCAGCCAATTGCTTAATCAGGTCAGCTAATTAGTAAACAGACCCTCCGATTATAACGTAATCTCAGTTTAAATGCAGCTGTTCTGTGAAGGTTGGTGAACAAACTGCATTGTGAAGACCAAGGAACACAGGAAGCAGGTCTGTGATCAAATTGTGGAGAAGTTTAACACAGTGTTAAGTTAGAAAATAATATCTCAAGCTTTGAACATCTCATTGAGGACTGTCAATCAGTCATCCAAAAATAGAGTATATAGCAAAGCTGCAAACCTAACAGGACATGGCTATCCACCTGGAAAGACAGGTTGGGCAAGGAGAGTATTAATTAGGAATCAGTCAAGAGGTTATCGGCAGCTCTGGAGGAGCTGCAGAAGTCCACAGCTCAGGTTGGAGAATATGTTGGCAGGACATCCAACATTAATCTGGTCATATGGAAGAGTGGCAAGAAAGCCATTCTAAAGATAACCTTAAGGAGTGCTGTTTGACACATAGTAGTGGCAGTATCATGCTGTGGACCAGGAGCAGAGAAACTGGTCAGAGTGTATGTGAATATGGATGGAGTAGGTCAATGATCCTCAAATTGAGGTCTGCAAAGCTTCCACCTGTACTTGCTCTGAAATTATGTTCTACAAAGTATGGACTCAGGGATGCTGAATACATATAGATGGTTTTGTGTGGAACCAACGTTCAAGTATCAAGTTTTAAATTTTCTTAAACTTTGACTTCTTCATGTTACATGCATGTTTATCTCCTCAGTTCTTATTTCCAAGTTCACATCATTAGCTGTGAAGTACTGCAGGGCATGCAGCATTTTCTTCAAGCCTCCTATGCAAATATTAACACAAACAGCCTGCTGACGCAGTATACGTTTTAGTTGCTTGCCTCTTCAGTGGCTGCTGTTTGTTTTTCAGCATTTCTCTTTTCAGACTTCTCTTGTAAGACCATAACGTTTTTGAACTGTGCACAAACACCTATATACTGAGTTACGCCTGTCTAAAAGCAGCTGCTGCTCGGTGTCTAGAAGCGAGAGTGGCTTGACCATATGGTCTGCTGTATGCTGGGCATGTGCAGTGCTGGAGGCCTTCTACACAACAGGTGGAGCTCCTGGGGGTAGATTGATTAAGGGCAAAGTGGCAAAGATGTTAGGAAATCTCTCCCTCTTTTTCAGTCAAAAACAAAACATTTGCAAATACCTAGATTTATTTTACTTTTTTCATTATATTTTTTTTCTTCAGTTTTTTCTGTTTGCTGTGATTTTTATGTAAACAAACTTGCTGTTAAACACCTTTCTTTCTCTCCTGTGCTCTTTCAGATCTGGCCATGCAGTTGAACCAAGGAAAGTTTGAGTACAACGGCTGTTGCGGGTGAGGGCAGTCTCTCCGTCTTCTCGAAGGCTCATCTATTACAACTTGTCACATCTCATTACTTATTGCCAGTAGCTACGATCTGCCCCTGAGAGCCAACAAGTGCTTTGAAAAAGGATGCTGCTTTTCAATTGTCTCTGCCTTAATTTATATCTTTCTCTTCCCATCGTCGTCTCTATTCCTTGACTAATACTGTCCCTGAGGGGAGGGATTTTACTGCTGATGCTAGGAATGTCATCTGTGAACACAGCAGGACATTTGCAGACAACTGTCATAATTAATATTTTCCCAGTGATGGAGTTTTATTTTATTTGATACAGTAGAGAGATTTGCAGAAATGTAAGAAGAAATGTTTTGATTTACAAATATCAGTATTCAGTTGAGTTAAACCACAGATGGATTTGTATATCTCCTGTGCTCAGGTACCTGCTGAAGCCTGACTTCATGCGTCGGTCAGACAGGACATTTGACCCTTTCTCAGAGACGCCAGTGGATGGCGTCATTGCAGCAACCTGCAGTGTCCAGGTTAGCTTAAAGGAAAACCTGTGGTTTATGACTACAACAAGCATAGGGACACAGTAGCAGTACATTCACCTTTTTTCTATTGAATTCTTACATAATTTTAAATATAATTTTTAAAATCTGCATTAAGCCATGTTTTGCTGCTAAATTTCAGGTGTTCTCAGGACAGTTTCTATCTGACAAAAAAATTGGCACATATGTTGAAGTTGACATGTACGGGTTGCCTACGGATACCATCCGGAAAGAGTTCCGCACACGCATGGTGATGAACAATGGACTGAATCCAGCCTACAATGAAGAGCCCTTTGTTTTCAGGAAGGTATGAAGCAAGAAATGACAGGGAAGCAGTAACAGATACTTTCAGTTTAACCATACCAGTTTAACAGTTTGTTTTTCAAAATGAAATCCAAAAGTTCACAATGAATTTACTAATGATCCACTACTTGTCAATCGTAAGCGATCACCTATGCAAATTAGTGAATTAACGTGTTTCAATCTTTTCCTTGGCCGCAAGTTTATAAACTCTGGAGGCTCTCAGGAGTTCAGTCAGTACAGTTGGATAGGATCCCACCTGTTTAGTAGGTCATGATATCTCACTACTAAATATTCCACTGTTTCAGTTGTTAGTGGTATTATAAAAATTGGAAGCGGTTGGAAATAACAGTAAGTCAGCCAAGTGGTAGGTCATGTAAAATACCTAAACAACCCTATAAATCTTGTGGAAAAACCTTCCCAGAGCCCAAAAAGAGTCAACCCACATCACACTAAAGCACCTAATGTTGTTTATCATCGTATTGCTACAACAAAATGTTGGTGGCACATAACTATAGTAGCAGCAAAAAAACAACACAGGTTGACACAACACATAAAATCACACAAATCATATGGCAAGCAGTGCTCAGGTAGAGCCTGCGATTATTGCACATTGTGTTAATAAGGATGGGATAAAGCTTTTTTTAAAGAATTTTTTCGGCACTAGAGGCCTTTATTTTTTTGATAGTAGGCAGACAGGAAGGAGGGGCAAAGAGAGGGGGAGACATTCGGCAAAGGTTGCCTGGTCCAGGACTCGAACCCGGGACGGCCGCTTCGAGGACTATAGCCTCTATATGTGGTCGCGCGCTTAACCCCTACACCACCAGCACGCGCCTGGGGATAAAACTTTTTTTATCAAGAATGGGATGTCATTAGTTCACGTATTTATAAAGGCAACTGACTTAATACCTTTGACATAATGTGTGGTTTCTGAGGCTTAAATCTGAAAATTACATAAACCAGACACTGTCAGGGAAGGAAGAGAGAAGAGGAGAGGTTGGGTGTGCAGATGAGTACAACATTTAGTCAATGAGATGGAGAATAAAGTCTGGATATACAAATATTTTTCCATACTTATCCAGACATTGAAAATGCTCCAATGTCAAGTGAAGTTTATTTATATAGCGCTTTTCAGCAACGAGGCACTCAAAACACTGTACATGAGGAAAAACTTTACAATGATACAGAGAAAAACAAATCAAATGACACTAATAATCCTTGGGAGTTTACTGGTTAAGAGCTGGTTCTAATCCAGTCTTTCTAATAGAGGTAATTTGTCATTGGTGTAAAAACAGCTTTAGTCCAAATGTTCAAATACTAATAATATTTGGCTTTCGCTGGTAATCCTTCTGAGAAATCTGAAAATCTATGAAAAGTAATGAAATCACACATTTAGGTAGTTGAGAAAAGAGACCACATTAGGTAAGAAGAGGGGAAAAATCATATTTCACACAGGATACAGTTTGAGATTGCAAAAAAAACCCTCAGCACCAAGAAGCAACATATATACGAAACAACATCATGCAGGGGATCCGGTGAAGGCGGTGTGAAGGGGTGCATATGTTTATCTTGAGCATGTGTGTGTGTGCATGTGAGTGTGTGCATAGTAAGTCCGTGAAGCACTGTCACAGAGGCTATTGTCCTTGATGATGTTCATCAACCGGCCACACAGTTCTGAGCAGGTCCACAGATGTCCTCAGGGAGGGGAGGGGGCAGAGGGAGCAGAGCATCTTGTAGAGACAGAGAAAACTGTCCTCCTCCACCGAGAGCAGAAAGAAAAAAGCCTGCACTGCATGTCGCAAACAAACTTCAACGTATTTAGTTGGACGTTTTAATGATCAACCAACACAAAATGCTTTATATCTGGATAGTGGAAGGAAATGACAAGTTTGTTTGCAAATAAACCTCTGAAAAGTGTAAAACGAGTATGATTTGGGTTGTCATCCTGTTGGACTGTAAACCTGTCCCATTCTCAAGTATTTGTCAGACTTTTAACAGCTTTTTTTTCTAGTACCCTGTACTCAGCTACATCCTCTGATCAGATTCCCAGTCCTAGTGCAAGAAAAACATCCCCACCATGCTTTAGCTTTGCATGTGGGCCAAAAAGTTCAATTTGGTTTCATCTTAAAGTAATGTGTATGGGTTTATTTTAAAAATTAAAAATATATTAAGATTATAAAAAGGAAGAGAAAAAACATTGGGATGACACTAGGAGTAAGAAAATAATTGCATGGAGCATTAGTTTATGTCTAAGCACACAGGTGCAAAAAGAAATAAGGTTAAAAAATGACATTTAGAAAAAAGAAAAAATAATTACAGGTAAAGAAGGAAAACAGGATCTGATGAAAGATCCGAGACAGAAAGCCATGAAGTAATGTATTGCTAATAGTGCTGCTTTCAGCAGAATAAGAAGTCTCTCAGCCATGACTGTGACTCCAGCTTTCTAACACACACCATCCATCAAATCCTGCCGCATTGCTGCTTTACTCTGTCCCTCTCTTTCTCACACACACACACTGCTATCAAAGAGGGGCATCATACCCAGAGCTGCTGTCAGGTCTCTCGTTTCCACGCTTACAAATGCCTGCAGATGCTGCCGCACGTTCAGTACTTACATACTGCTGTCAAGATGACGCTGAGCAAACACTACACCTCAGCAGTGCTCGCACTCATACTACAACAATGCAAATGTAAGCATACACACAGATGGTGCCTCCAAGCATTCATCTCCAGCCTTTTATTCTTTATATTTAATTACACATTTCTTCCCCAATTCTATTTCGTAAAACAGTATGCATTCATTGGCTGTGAGTGGTGTGATCAGTGCATGCACTAACTGTGGAGGTGATGGCCTCGTCAGTAGTGCGCTGCTCTGATATGCCGTTGTCTGATATGTGTAATCTCTTGATAGTGTGCCTTCAGTTTCATCCTTGACTTTCTTTAAAGATAAGTTTGTGCTTTAACTTGGGTTCTGTATTTTATTTGCTGCATTTGCCTTCTCTGTTTCTCTCACCATTATTTTAATCAATAATATTTTTCCCTCCCTACCTTTCTTCTTACATCCCTACCTTCTAGGTAATCTTACCAGATCTGGCAGTGCTACGCATCGCGGTCTATGACGACAACAACAAGCTAATTGGGCAGCGCATCCTGCCTCTGGACGGTCTGCAGGCTGGCTACCGTCACATCTCCCTGAGGAACGAAGGCAACAAGCCTCTGTCGTTGCCGACCATCTTCTGCCAAATCATCCTGAAGACGTACGTGCCCGACGGCTTTGGAGGTGAGGGCAGCAGGAATACACAAGCTCGCAGCATTAAGTGCATTTATTTGCTTGAAGTGTTATTTTTAACAGAAAACTACAGGTGCTTCACATCCTGACTGCGCTCAGATTATTCATGGCTGATAATAAAAAGGCGTCTGTAGCCTTCAGGGAGAGCAGGGGAGAAATAGAAAGTAAAGCAGATCTCTTCTCATTCTGTGCCTCTGGTGGGTTAGCTTTAACATTTGCAGTAATGGCACGGCACAAATGGTGACGACAGTAAATCTGCAGACAGTTTCACACAGGCACAAGCATACAAATGAGTTGGGCAATTGGAGTTGCCATTAAATAAAGCCAAGAGGCTTGGAGTGAGGAGCCATTACTGAGACTATTAGCTTCTCTCTCCCCTATCTAGTACAGCACTGCTCAAATCCTCTTCTCTTGGAATGGTTGTTTAAAGAAGTGATGAGATTTTTTTCCTGTTTATTCACATGTTACATCTGAATGATAGTGAACGTTTTTAACTGCCACATGTCTAAGTAATCGTTTTGTGTGCAGCGATTGTGGATGCTCTATCGGATCCGAAGAAGTTTTTGACCATAGCTGAGAAGAGAGCTGACCAGATGAAGGCCCTGGGGATTGACACGGTACAAATGACAAATATGGATAGCAACTACCTTCTTGCAATAAAAGCACTATCCTTTGAGTATTTCCTTTTTTTAATAGAATGACATAGCAGATGTTCCTAATGGAAGCTCAAAGAATGACAAGAAGGGAAAAGGAAAAGGAGACACAGGGAAAGCCAGCGTGACACAACAAGCCAGCTCAGATATGGCCCAGACCTCCAACTCTATTCAAAACAACACAAATGAGAACAAGAAGGGTAAATCCTGAATTCTTGTTGACTTTTTAAACATGCATCCTGTTTTTATTCTACACACTGAGATTTTTTCTTTTTTCCTGCTGTTTTAGATGCTGCGCTTGTGCCTAATGTGAGCATTGATGACTTAAAGCTGATGAAGGTTTGTACTGCTGTAGTCGATATCTGGTTCAGTCTTTAAAGATGTGTGTTTATGGTTTATTTAATGTATAATAAAAATAAAGGCTTGATTAGAGTAGAAATGCAGCACTTTACAAAAGATTCTTGGTCTTTAATCTTTTCCAAATTTTTCCACATTGCAACCTCAAACTTTAATGTATTAGGATTTTATGTGAAGACCAACACAAAGTGGCTCATGCTGCTGAACTGGATGAAAAAGGACACATGGTGTTCAATGTTTTTACAATTAAAGATCTGAAAAGTAAATTTCTATTTAAACCCCTTTACTCTGATATGCCTAAACTAAAATCAAATGCAACTAATTGCCATCAGACGCCACCCAGTTAGTAAACAGAGTTACTGTGTGTAGGTGTTTACTCAGTGCCTCCAAGGCAGTACTTTGCAAAACCAGTAGAAGTGACTGATCCCCCAGCATGATGCTATTACCACAATCTTTCACCATGGAGACAGAAATAGTGTTTTAATTATAGAAAAAGAAGCTGAATTGAACTTTGGTGTCATCTGACGAGAGCACATTCTCTAATGTATTTGCATTGTTTCCTATATGGCTTGTGGACTTCTGCAAGCAAGACTTCCTTTTCCTTTCTCTTAACACTGATGCTGTCCTTGCTCGGCCTGTCAGGTTAGGCTGGACGGCCATGAATTGAATAGTGTGATGTTGAAAGCTTGGAATATTGATTTATGACCTAACCCTGCCTTAAACATCTCCTTAAATTCATCCCTGACCTGTCTGCTGTGTTCCTTGGTGTTCAAGATGCTGTTAGTTCTCTGCTCTCTAAAAAAACATCAAGCCTCAACAGAGCAGCTGCATTTATACTGAGATCACGTCAAACACAGATGACTTTTGAAGGCAATTAATTAAACTGCATTTTATTAAGAGGTATTAGAGTAAAAAGGGACTGAATACAAATTCATACCACAAAGTGTGGATCTTTTTTTTTATAAAATAAAAACTTTGAAAACCATGTACCCTTTTCCACCTAGTTTCAGTCTGACATGTAAGATGATTCCGGAGTTCTCCAGAACTTGAAGAGCCTGTAACATCGAATTTTATGATAAATCCAATAACATTTAAGGGAAAGGAAACATTCATAAAATATTTCACAAAGTAAAAAGCAACAACCTTTTCTTTGGGGAACTTTTTGCACCAGATGCACTGAACAGTGCGGCTACAGCATCAACCTCAACATTCTCCTTCATCTGTCAGATATCCTGACCTCTGACATCATTTCTCTTGTGAATTCAGAGGTTTCATGTTCAAAGCAGTTTGCCAAGAAGTCCTCCAATCACAACTGGCTGTGCTTGGTGGGACCAGCCTATCTGTCCCTCATCCGTTTTCTAGCTCTGACCCAGGCAGCTCTGATCCTCTTAACTTAAGGAAAGTAGTGCAGACTAATGGCTGCTGTCGTAGTATTGCTGCCACCACCAGCAATGTACCGTTGCACCATATTAACACTGTTTTTAATGCAACTTGGCTTCTACCTGAACACTTTATCATTGACGCTCACACAATGGCTAGCCGGAGACTTCGCCTTAGACATCATTTCCAGGTGACTTTGGACTTGCAAAATTTAACAGCAAAATATGCTTACTTTGTGTCACAAATGTCTTTTATCACATCTTTAATTCTAATATGTCAATTATTGCCCAATTCCTTCGATATTAAGATGTTTTCTTTCAAGTTCTGTATTTGTGGGAAAGCGTGTCACAGGCACTTTAACGTAGCGGAACCTTTTGCCCAGGCTGCTTTTTGTGTCAGTTTTCACTGTGGGTTAGAAACCCAGGCTTGTTTATGTACATTGTGTAGAAGTACAGAATGTGTGAAAATGTGTAGGTATTGGGATAACAATATGCTGCATAAAAAGACATAATTTTACAGTTTTATATCAGTAAAGCTCTAAGATGGAAATAAAATTACTTAACTCAAAAGGAACTTTGTAATAATCTACAGGTTTTTAATAATTAAAGCCAACGAGAGGTTTCTTGTAACAGTAATCACACAGAAATGGCTGTTGCTGCGCTTCTGCTCCATTCAAACCTAAAATCAGTTATTGTTCAACTACCCTAGGTGGTTGTGATTGCCATAATCTGTATCTTAAACACTGAAAAGTATTCAAACTTAACTGATTATAATCTCTTAAAAAGATCATTTGTCCCTAATTGGAGATGCTAAAATCAGAAGTCTGCTCTTCCTTGAAATATACATTACATATTTTAGCAAAGGTTGGTGGATTTTATCAATGTATCTGAATGCAAACAATAGATCATAGTGACTTCCTGCTGAATCTAAAGTTACCAGAAAATATTACCTGTAGAGTATAACCTGAAAGATGACTGAAATAAAATGCTAGGGATGTTCAACCAGAGAGAAATGATCAGGATCCTCCCACTACAAACCTCAACCTTAAGCTTAAGGTGCATCCTAAATGGAACTGCTGGGTGGAGAAACTTACCATAGATCCTGAAGAGTTTTCTGCAGTGGAAGCATATATATGCACTGAAGTTTGGGGTTGTAATGTGGAAATGATAAAAGGGGTAGGAATACTTTTGCAAGACCCTGTACATGGCTTCTGGACAGCTTATTGTACTAGGCTGCTATGTTCAGTGCCAACACAAGACAGCCTTACATCTGTGTCTCCCATTGCAGAGCTACCTAAAGCTGATTAAAAAACAGCAGAAGGAGCTCAACGCTTTAAAGAAGAAACACTCAAAGGTAGGTGGGAGTTTGTTGGTAATGCAGAGTGGCTGCTGCTCATTCCTGATGCTAATCGATGCTCAGAAAACCAGAACCCGAACAAGGGAAACACTGCAACCTTTCATCTTCTGCTACATCATTTAATGCCTGCTTACATAAACACAAATAGTCCTTTGTAAACAAACATAAGACGACCATGTGACGAATGCTTTGCAAAGAAATTAGACTTGCTAAAGTTCTGTTTTGACCAGCTATCTCCATGGAGACCATGGTGGATGCTAGCTCATTAATCATCACAGTATTACCCTTGTTACGCAACATATGAATATTGGCACCATCTGGACACATCTGTTGACCGTAAGAAGGTGGCTGTTGCATTATTCTTCAGTATGAACAACGGAAGCACATTAATTTATATCATGCCTGTTTTATTTCAAATGTAGCTGTTGAATCAAAGGTGGAACTGTAGCAGTGCAGAAGACAAAGTGATCTATGGTTTACTATATCTGTACAACAGGATCAAAATGCAATGCAGAAAGCCCATTGCACTCAGGTGGATAAGATGGTGTCCCTCCATGAAAAGGAAAAGACTAATCTGGAGAAACTGTTAGAGAAAGCCATAAAGAAGCGAGGGTAAGCATGGAACCATGAAACAAACATGATCACATGTGAAAACACAGGAGTTAAGCCTACTTACAGTGTAAAATGACATCTGAATGCTTTTTTATCTTAACATCACTTCTGTGTTTTTACAGGGAGAACAACTGCCAAGAGCTCAAGAAGGAGACGGAAGACAAGATCCAAACTCTTGCCACGGATCATAAAGCAAAGGTATCAAAAACCAACATGTCTTCTACAAAGCCACAGACGGTGCTCTTTGGAAAACTACACTGTTTGGAAAACTGACACTTAACCAAGCCATGTGTGTGTGCGTGCGCGCGCAGGTGAAAGACATCACAGCACAACACACTAAGGAATGGTCAGAGCTGATCAGTAGTCACAGCAGGCAAGAGCAGGAGATCAAGGACAGTCATGTTACACAGCAGTGTCAGCACCTCAAGAAGCTCCTCTCCAGTGTCCAGGAGCAGCAGACCATGCAGCTCAATCTTATCCATGAAAGGTGGGATGCACACCGTGACACCCTGCATTTATATTTATAATTTTGTCAAACACAGAGGAGCAACAATGACAATTTATTTTAGTACCTCTTACCGTACATCGGCTCGGAAAAATCCATATTGCTTTTATTGCTGGGTTTAGTCACTTTTTCTCCAAATGTGCAATTCAGGCAAAGCAAAGAGATGCGTGCCAACCAGGCCAAGATGTCAATGGAAAACAGTAAAGCCATCAGCCAAGACAAGAGTATCAAGAACAAGGCAGAGCGAGAGAGGTGGGTCACATGACATGGCTTTACTAGTGGACTGGGCTGCATGTGCAGAGCCTCACAAAACCATTCATTATCCCCCTTGACCCTTTCCACATTTTGTTATTTTAACCAAATAATTAGTTAAAATAACCAGTTTGGGTTCCCAATAAAATAATTTCAGATATTTTATTGGGAACACAAACTAGTGCATAATTGAATGGAAAGGAAAAGATCCATGGATTTCAAAACTTTCTACATATAAAAAGACCAACACTGACAGATGGCAGTGGCAGCATCATGCATTTCCTTTCTCCTCCCTCCAAAAAAGTCTAAATAAAATGCATGAA
The DNA here is from genome assembly GCA_036173005.1 of Crenichthys baileyi. NCBI lineage: Eukaryota > Metazoa > Chordata > Actinopteri > Cyprinodontiformes > Goodeidae > Crenichthys > Crenichthys baileyi. The sequence goes on along the minus strand of JAHHUM010002069.1, from coordinate 475,393 downwards.
GTCTGTTTGTACCTTAAGAAAGGGTAATAAAAAAAGGGGTGAAAAGCACTGCATGACTAGTAGTTTTTCTTATGTGATGATTGCTTTTACCATTTAGGAGAGTGCGGGAGTTAAACAGCAGCAACACCAAGAAGTTTTTGGATGAGAGGAAGAGGGTACGTATATAAACTGTTACCTAACCACAAAGCGTTGTTAAACAAGTATGACAGATCATACTAAAAACAAAAATCTGACTTATTTGTTATGAGACTTAATAAACAGTAGAAAGAGAGGAACGGAGTAGGAGAGACTTTTTATACATGTATAAAGCATCAGGGGAAAAATGTACATCAGTAACGGCTAATAAATTGATACAGTACAATCAAGTAAGTTTCAAGCTTGTTTTATATTGGAGTCATTAATTGTTCATGTTCTGATTTGTGTCCAGCTGGCCATGAAGCATCAGAAGGAGATGGAGCAGCTGGAGAAAAATCAGAGAGAGCAGTTGGATAAACTAGAGAAGCACAATGAGCAGGTAAAACACCAAGCAGAAAATAATGAACTAAAAGAACCTGAATTTCACCAGCTGGGGATTGTAGTGGAAACCACATGCCTGCTGATTGGGTACTGTGATAAGACTTTAGGTTTGTCAGTTCTAGGAGAACAGCAGTTTGTACCTCAGATGGTCTAACATGTTAGTTTAGCTTAAAATGTTTTACAAACACGGCTACACAACATTTCTTGTTATAACTGCATTTCCTATTTTCTAACTTCATTGTGTCTTCAGCAGAACATGAATAAACTTTACTTTTTAAAGTGAAACATTCAGTAACAAGACGTCCATGTTTGATTCATGTCGGCAATTCAACCGTTTTTATAATTGCTGGTTTTGGGGGCACTGTAAAGTCATGCCCCTATGTTTGTATTTCACCATCTGTCACATCTGTACATGTCTAACATGTATGCTCATTTTTTGTTTTTAATATGATTTGCTTCTTCCGTCACAGCTTTTGAAATCACACCATGCAAACAAACAGGTTCAAGGTAGGCATCATCATCATCTATCAACTCTACCTCTGACACCAGCTTTGTGTCTGTGCTTTTTTTCCTGACCACGTTTCCCTTTGTGCATTTCTCTTTCCTCTCTCTGTGGTGTTACTTTTTTTAAAAGCCTCTTCAAAATCTGTCTTCAGTGACATAGTTTTTTTAGAGAGTATTTATAATAATGGCACAATTTAGAGGAAAGGAATCGCTCTGTATTGTTAAATTCAACCCTGCCTTTCGAGTCTGCAGCACTTGAGGGTGTCAGGCTTGCCAGCTAGCAGCTTGACTCATTTATCACCATGACTCACCAGCCATTACGAAGCAAAAAAAAGCTAGCTCACAACCTGATGTAGTGTGTTTTCATTCCAGCTCACAATCATTTACATTCATAGCATGTGACAGCATCCATCTGTTGACAACTATCACTTCTACGTAGCATGAAAAGACACAGATTTGTTTTACTCTGATAATCTAAACAGCAAAACAACCTATGTGAGAGTCAGAAACTGGAAACTGAGATTGTAAACAGGAATTTGTTGCAAAAGATGGATGAATTCTTTGCAAAATGTTCAGTGTCCACATTCCAGTCACATGTGTGTCTGAGTCACTCCGTTTTTTATCTCCTCAAAGGCCAAGGACATCCAGCAGATGGTGAAGTTGGAGGAGGAGATGGACCTCAGACCTGCCACGGTGGTCTGAGCAACTGACCGAGTCACGAGCCCACAGATGTACACTGACACACTATCATACAAACACACACAGCGGTGCAGAAACACTCCCCCTGCAGGGCATCCTCTACAGTGCAGAGAACAACATCCTCCCTAAACAGTCTAATATTAACCTTATCTTCACTCACAAAAAGGTGGAAGCTTTTTTTCTTCTGTTTGCTCCAGCCATGCCTCGTGTCTTCTGCACCTTTATCCCACCAACCAACCTTGTACCACTGAGCCATTGCTGCTTATTGCTGTACAACTAGGGGGCATAACCACTTTTATCAAGACAGGAAATGACTTTGCAGATAAAGCAACAGAGAAACAGACACACCCCGTCCTCCTTCACTGTATGTAGATTTCAGTCATCGACTTCAGTGAGTTTTATACACAGTCAAAGCTTCAACAGTTGGTAGAATCAAGCACACGCATGCATCATGGTTCTCACACACAGCCGATATCTTTTCTTGTTGATTTATTTATTTTTTTAAATTGGCACCCAATAAACTCAGATATAGTATGTAAAGAGGGGAGAAGAGGTGTTAGACTTTGTTACTTCAGCACAAATGAATAAACTTTATGAATTACACCATACACACTCCACCAGTCCTGTCCTCAGCACTTTGTATATGATAGGTTGTTCAATGTGAGAAATGTAGCAGTGCACTACTGTATGATTCTCTGGTTTTCAGTCAGAATGTATTAAAGATTCCTCCTAGAACCCGATCCCTCACTAATACTGATGTCTTAAGTTTAAAACCCGCAAAGATAATTAATGCACACATCAGTTATTACTAATTTCCAGTCCCATTTTATGTTGATTTAGTATTTAATACAGAAAGTAAAATAGATGGTGCAATAGCTGTGACCCTTTCAGACATAAAAATTAGATGCAACAGGCTTCATTTATCAGATTCTAGCTAAATACATCTCTCTTGTCATATTCAATAAATTAGAATATTATTAAAAATTCAATTTATTTCAGTATCTAACACCAACACATTGTATAGATTGATATGTGTTGGTGTTAATTATGATGATTTTCCACTTACAGCTAATGAAGATCAGATTACTACATCAGACTAATAAAAAAAAAAAATACAGAAATGTGGGCTTAATGAAAAATATGTTTAATATCTGCTTAAAGGCCATTTTCAAAAGTTACTTTTAATCTGACAAACGGGCCTTATCGGAACGCAGATTCTAATTTAATATGACTGTAAATATTTTGGGCCACAGGATCATACATACTATGCAGGGGTGAATTCATCTTTCCCTCAAAGATCTAAACAACTATTAATAATTTTGTCTGTATAAGTAACTCTAACAGAGGGTAAAACACAGAGTAGGTCACTAAAATATGATGGTGGTTTATACTTGTTTTTACATGACCAGAGGCAATAAAATCTACCATTTCAAGATGATGTTGAGCATTTTTTGCATTGCACACATGTTTTAAGTTGTAGACTTAAAATTCCTTTTAAAATTGAGCCTAATAGATTCTGATAACATTAATCCATACTTGCATCTAATAGCCTTTTTTAATTTACAGGCTGACAAAACCAAACTCATCTATTCATGTAATGTTGAAGGAGTCCATTATTAGGCCTTTGACTGCACTTTAGCCACCTTATCCCATCAATTATTAGTGTTTCCTGGTTCAATATACAGTGCTGAGCAGAGGTTTACACACATTATTGGTGTGAATGTGAATTAATATCGGTCAATTAATAAATCATTTTAACTGTTCTTTTTTCAAGGTGGAACAATTATACGACATACAGGTACATCTCAAAGAATTTGAATATCGTAAAGAAGTTTATATTTTTTGTCATCTTTTCTCATTTCAGAAAGTGAAACTCATGTACATTCATAGCACAGAGAGTGAAATATTTCAATCTTTTGTCTTGTAATTTTGATGGTTATGGCTTACAGATAATAAAAACCTAAAATTCAGTCTAAGAAAATTTGAATATTAGATGGTATCATAAAAAAGTATATTTTAAAAAGGAATGTCAGCCTTCTAAAAATTATGTTCATTTCTATGCGCTCAATACTTGGTTGGGGCTCCTTTTGCATGAATTACTACATCAATGCAGTGTGGCATGGAGGTGATCAGCCTGATGTTCTTCATGTAATAGGTTTGCTATTTCCAGGTTGCTTTCATAGCGACCTTCAGGTCATCTGCATTGTTGGGTCTGGTGTCTCATCTTCCACTTGACAGTACTTCATAGAACCCCTCTATGGGGTTCAGGTCAGGCCAGTTTGCCTGATCTCCATCTCCATAAAGCTTGTCAACAGAAGGAAGCATCTTAAATATCCTTCTAGGTGGATGTCTTGACTGGGGACTTAAGAAAACCCAGTGAACCAACACCAGCAGATGACATGGCAACCCAAATTATCACTGACTGTGGAAACTTCACACTGGACTACAAACAAACTTGGATTTTGTGCTTCTCCACCCTTTTTCCAGACTCTGGAACCCTTGATTTCCAAAGGAAATGCAAACTTCACTTTCATCTGAAAAACAGGACTTTGTACCATTGAGCAACAGTCCAGTTCTTTCTCTCCTTAGCCCAGGAAAGACGCTTCTGACGTCTCTGGTTCAGGAATGGCTTGCCATGAAGAATGCCACATTTGTAGCCCAAGTACGTCTTAGGATTTTGCTTGACAATCATCTCAAGGCTGTGGTTATCCCTGTTGCTTCCTACCACACTTTCCTTCTACTCAAGTTTCTATAAATGTTTGGATACATCATAAACATACAGCTTCTTTAGCAATAACCTTTTGTGGCTTACCCTTCTTGTGGAAGGTGTCGATGACTGTCTTCTGGACATCTGTCCAGCCAGCAGTCTGCCCCATGATTGTGTAGCCTACTGACCAAGACTGGGAGACCATTTAGAGGCTCAGGAAACCTTTGCAGGTGTTTTGAGTTAATTAGCTGATTAGGGTGCAACGCTGTGAGTTTCCAATATTAACATTTTTCACAATGTTCTAACTTTCTAAAATCGTGCCTCCCTATTTCAGGCTGAATATTTGACGATCTATCTGAAATGGTTTATGTCCTAGCACAGACATAGCTTTTAAGAGCAGTTAACACATTTTCTGTAGAGTTGAGGTCATTTCAGAACCTTAATGCTGTAAAGTAAAACAGCCCCACAGCATGATGTTGCCATCGATATTTTTGACAGTTACTGCTGTGCTCCTAGGTTTAAAAAATCCTCGCTTTTCCTTGTCATTGATGCAGAATCTCAATTATTCTCTCATCTGTGCATAAAGTTTCTCCCCAGAAGACATTTGGCTCATCTACATGCTGCTGTTAAACCGCCTTTACCGTGGACAGGGACACTGGTGTCACAGCAGCTTCCAGTTTATGATAGGGCATTGGTTTTTGTGGGTTTTTTCTTCACCATCCAAAACAAACCTACCATTTTAAGTTGTCCATTTGGGTCAAATGGATGAACAAAGCTGGGTCAAAATTATTCAAAAACAGAGTTTCTGGAATGACCCAGACCATTAGCCCAATTGAACAATTGTGGACTACACAAAAGTTGGGCATGTGCTTGGAAAGTAAGCAAGTTAGATGAACACTCCCAGTGTCAAGTATCCACCCAGTATAATACCAAGAGGTTAGAGAAAGTCCACAATACCAACTTGGTCACATAATTCTTGGTTTGTAATTCTTTAAATTAGTTTAGCGTGTCATCATTCCACCTGTTCAAATTTCTGATTAAAATCCCGCAATTAACATGGCATCAATGCCCATGATGAATGTATGTAAACTTCTGACTGGTACTGTAAATCAGGAAACATAAAACCTTACAATTATTTTAGCAGCGATGACTGCCATGCAATATCCACTGCAGGGATTATAAAGAAAGCCTAAATTTGCAGCAGAATACTTATGTTCATGGAAGTATAGATGGTTTTAAATGGAGCCCTTAGCCAACACTTCTACAGAAGAGAAATGTGATGTTAGGTAATAAAATGATGCATGGTATAGCATCCAAATGTTTACCCCAAATGACACAAAGACGTGACAAAATTTTAAAAACCAGGGACAAAAAGCACTTAGCATTTTGGTCCTTATTTTTAATAGAGAAATTGTTTATTTTTCCTGTTTTATTCTGCTGTAATAAATATAAGGTATGTGAGATGTTCATGTAAATAATCTGCTGGATTGTACTTGTCTTTCTGTCACTTGTCACCTGTGTTTTTTCATTTAAGAGCGTGGGGACAGGCAGTCATGTTGGGGAAGAATATTTTATCAAGCACTGGCCTCTTTTCTTGATCATTCGTTGTGTGTTTCCCTGTCTGCCCTCACTACACCACACCACACAATCTAAAACTCTCACCACATATCTAGAACAGAGATAAAAATGAGTAAAAAGTGCTTTTAAAGTTTATTCCATCGCTTTCAGATGTGCCACTCAGTGTCTGTTAGGATGTTTAAATTATTTTCTGAATGATAAAATGCCAAATTAAGGGGTTATTTGTATGGAGGTATATATAAATAAATATACATATATATTATATAATGTGTAGTTTAAGATTATTATGTTATAGAGGCTTTTTTGCACTAGTTGTTTCTGTTGTGTGAAAACATGTAACCTTTGGATCTTGAGTTTGTCCTAAATAAAGAAAAAAAATCAGATTATTTTTGCAGAGCAACATCCCTGATTTCATTTCCTTAGTTTCTACTGTATCTCTTCTTTGTTTTCTATCTGAATTGTAGCTTGTCAACAGACATTCTGTGTGTGTTTTTGTATTTATATTGTACTGTTGAACTTATAGCATTGACAATACTGTTGTTATCCAGCTCCTTTAATACTGTTTTATAGTACGTGTATCAATAAATCCAGGTGTAAAAATTGGACATTAACCCATGGCTCAGTTGTGTCCTTTCAAAGAACAATTGTCGATTTTTGCAGTGTCTTGCTAAAGTAATGACACACCTTTTAGCTTTTTCACATTTTGTCATATTTCAATCGCAAACTGCAATGTGTAGGTTTAATGTGATTGACTGTCACGTATTAGTGCAAATTTGTAAAGTGGAAAGAAAATTTTTTTTTTATTCAAACTGGAAAAGTGTGGTCTGCACTTGTATTCAGACACCTCCTTTACTCTGGTGGCCCTAAATAACACTGCAATCCCAGGTTGCCTTAAAAAGTCTGAAATTCATGTACCCAAAAATAGGCTCCTACAATGTCTTAAATTCAGCGGGGGGGGGGAATCTAAATTGGCTTTAAATACGTTAATCACAGGTGTCAAAGATGCCCGGACCATTTGAATCTTGTTTATTCTCTGATATGTAGTTTTTTCTCGCGGGAATTTTCTGTCAAACAAAAGTTTGAGCCACGCACAGACATCCTCGTTGCGTTTTTTGACTAGAGGCAGTTGAGACTACAGGTAACTAGCTGCTAATATGCCCTTGGTAGCAAGCTTTTTTGCGTCTATTTTGTGTGCAAAGTTTTCGCTAGTTGGTGCGACACAAACTCTGAAGTCGGATGTTTTGTGGATTTTAAACACAATGCTCAAGCACCAGTCTGACAATGAGGGGATAGGAGATGTTTCATTTGATTTTCCCTTCCTCACAAATTGCGAGCACATTTTTTTGTACTTGTTCATACAACAATGAACCAGAGAGCACACCTTTATCACGTTATGTTCAATAAACTGACAAAAACTAAACTTGAATGTGTCTCAATGTGTACATTTAAAATGTGTACATTTAAAGGTCTTTCAGATACTCTGAATTCATAAGTCATCTAGTTAGGAGTTCATTTGTGTGTGATATAAATCTCTTATACATACAACTCTTTTGTGAAGCCCTCAGAGGTTTGTTAGAGAATAGCAATGAACAAACACAATTACAAAAACAAATGAACACAGCACACAGGGTCAGAGAAAAAGTTGAGAAGTTTAAAGCAGGCTAAGCATATAGCAGTATCGAAATCTTTGAGCATGTCATGGAGCACTAGCCAATCATCTGAAAACAGCTTGTCACAACTGCAAACCTACCAAGACATGAGAAGCAGCCAAGAGGCCTGTGGTAACTCTGGAGGAGCTGCTGAGATTCACAGCTCAGGAAGGAGAATAGTCTAACAGGATAACTATTATTAGTCGTGGATTTTACAAATCTATTCCGTAGCAAGAAGAAACCTTTCTTTGAATAAGACATTTTACATTATTGCACTTCAAACAAGAAAATACAGATTAAAGTGCACAACTTCCACCTAAAGATTGACCCTTCGTGCCTTCCTGGATGCAAAGGAATAAATTTAATTTCTTACACAGTTATGGAAGTGATTTCAGATGTCACCGAGTACTCAAGTAAAAGTTCACCTTTTGTAAACTAATTAAGTACAATTTGTCTGTACTGTGTACTTTTATAAGTAGAGTAACGCAAGTAAATGTAATTAGTTACGTTCCACCCTGGTTATTTAATAATAGCCAATAAAACCATTGTTGATAAGTAGCCTAATAAAATACTGAACATTTATAGCAGGCATGTGAAGTGATTTAGGACTATCATTCTGACATAGCAAACAGCTAACAACTAAGATAAAAACAAGCAGGCCTACATATATGTCCAGTTTATGAAATACTTAGAATAGGAGACAAATCAATTAGACAAATCAACACCTCTTCCAGGTAATAACTATTTAACACAGTCCAGGCTACATCCCAACATCATTACCTTCAGTAATTACAGTAGCCCAATGTTATTTTCCCATGTAGTAGTTTAGTTTTAGAAGAATTTCAATCTTCAAAGTGGTAATATTTTCTGCTGAAAACCAAATGTCCTAATCAGCTAAACGTAAACAGCGTCTAACGTTACTAATTAATAGTAAGCCTATCTCGCAACACGCTATAGCCTACGTAACACCTTTCATCCTTTATCTTTTGCTCGATTTTCCTCTTCTTCTTTTCTCTTTTTCCTAAACTGGACACCTGAAGGCTTTGACCTTTTCTTGTCTATCTTCCTTGTGTATAATTGGCACTCAAGCAGAGTAGTAGGTTATCACCACCAATCCCCAAAATTAGTCAAAACTACTTAGACCTAAAGTAATTCGCCTTCTTTGGAGTGCAGATTCGATTTTGTATTATTTTTTCAGTGATTTCACACAAATAAGCTGTGAACTCTTGGCTATGTTCACAACATTATAAATGAAATGTGTTTTATTTTGGAGCAATCAGCGAACTTATTGTACTAGGTGCGCTATAAAATGCACCCCAGACCCATGAGATGAGAAAATCCCGCTCCCTCTTCTTCCACAACCTATGTGTCAGACCTCAGCAGCAAGCTACACCCACTGCACCTGGGGGAGGGCGCCCGCTCCCTGCAAAAGGGAGATGGAAAGCTGATTTGTAGGCTAGACAGGCTTAATTAAATAATGCTTTTATTTTTGGCGGTGGCGGGCGCCTGGCCGCCCTTGACGAAATGGCAGCTGACCTCGTCGCCCATATCGGTAACCACCCTGTCAAATTGGCTCAGTCAACGTCCGGATCTTAATCAAATTGAAAATCTGTAGGAAGATGTAAAAGATGTATGTTCATGAACTATCTAGTAGTGACTGAACCTGAGATATTTGCAACGAATACACACAAACTGATACAGACATACCACAAGAAACTTCCATATGCTGTTACAGTATTGACTCAACAGGACTGATTAAACATGCACGCCACACTTATCAGATTTTATTTAGTGTAGAGAACAACATGTCTCATTTTCCACTTCACAATTATGCACCACTTTGCGTTGATGTGTATGAAGTAAAATACAAAAACTAACGTCGATGTTTATGTTGGGTAACAGCTCAAGGGGTGTGAATACTTTTAAAATGCGCTTAAGTAATAAAAATGTCAACGACCCTCTCCATAACCCCATAGCAGTCTGATGTCCCCATACTCAAACAGAGTGGACAACACACGCCCCCGTTTCATTTCCAAATCTGTTTCATCCTATTCAACAAGTGCGGGCTTAATTCATATGCCAGCTCCCCTTTCTTAAGCACCGGCCGCTCCATTGTAGAGGCTCTTTGTTATTCTAAACGAGGTATTTCCATCAGAAAGTAGAACAAAGCCCGGTAATTATGCTTGAGTTGTCCCCGGAAATCTCGCTTTCACTAGCCTATATAAAAGGATCGGAAGGTCTGCCAGGACGCATTCCCCGGAAGCAGACTAGCAGACATGAGTTTTCTTAAATAAACCTTGGTTTTGTTGAAGAAACATGCTCAACACTACTGGACAGACGGGCACAAAAATCCTCATGGATGCGATGTCCAAGGATAAAGTCCACCTGGCCCGGTTTGTCCTGGACGCGCTGGATGGAGAAATCGTTGACTCCACAGCGGACAGCGCACAGACACCTCTCATCTCCTCCGTCCTGCTTCCCGATGGCCAGACACGATGTAAATTCATAGAGCTTCTACTGCAGAGGGGAGCCAGTGTCAACTACCAAGATGTGAACGGACGCACTGCGCTCAGCTACGCCTGTGAGAAGGGCTACCTGGACGCGGTTAAGATCCTGGTCCAGAACGGCGCAGATCCAGAGATCCTGGACTCCTGGGGGAACACCCCGTTGATGTACGCGGCTGTAGCGGATCACACCTTGGTAGTGGAGTTTTTGGTGAGAGCCTTCAAGAGGCTAGGTCTGCAGATAGACAGGCAAAACAGAGCTGGCAACTCTGCTGTTGAAGTGGCCAAGTTCCTCGGTCATACAGAGTGCATTTCTGCGCTCATCAATGTCTCCAAGAGGAGCCGTGAGGCTGATGAAGGCGAGTTTGAGAGAAAAGTTAATAGTTTAGCAAACAAACTTGAAGTCCTCGGAATGGGTGAGCGTGCAGAAATGTCTCAAAATCCCACCTTTGAATCAATACCGCAGATAAAGCCCAATCGTTTGCCCCCGATGGAGTTTAAAAAAGGAAATAACTCCTCGGGTCCTCTGGATAGCTTCTTCTCTGGAGTACGCACTCCTGTGCCCCGGCCAGGGATTTACAATCACCCAGGTTCTAAACAACGCAACACTCAAGAAAAGATACCATCCTCTACTCATCACTTGCCCCCTCTCCTAAACGGCCGTGATGCAGAAAAATTACTTTTCTTTTCCCCCCAGCCAAAAAGAAACATGTCGCAATCAAGTGCGACATCCGCTCTAGACATTTTACTGACTCCAATTCTCCCCAATAAATGTGAGACTGAGAGGGGAGGGGAGAAATATTTCCATGCGCGAAGATTTAACGAGTGCTACTATAGGAAAAGATGCAGCCTCCCAACCAGTATGCTCAGCCCAACACCTCCGGCGCGCACTCTGGAGTCTGTGCGTAAATCCAGGACAGTGAGAATACGCAACGACTCAATCAGCTTGACTGAACCACTTCAGTGTACCACAGCTTCTTCCTATACTGCAACAACCTTCTCAGCAATGACTAATAAACTCTTCCGCAGATTTACCTCCCCGGCGTTCAAAAAGGTCGTAGAGCTGGAACAGAATCAGGTGCCAATAGGCCGCATCCCGCGATCAGAAACTTTCCCCCAGGACACAAAGCATCCACCGGTGGACAGCACGCCCAGCGTCGACAGCATCAGCTCCGTCAACTGCGAGTTTGACTTGCACTTCAGAGAGACAAACTCTTAAACGACTGTGCCCCGTGTCTAAAAGAAAAAAACAAACACACACTATTATGTTGCGTAATAGTGTTTTGTACCAAAGTACCAAAGAAGGGTGATATGAAATCTTAAAGGGCATTAAAGACTTTTACCCACGCCACATGTCATTAAACAGGGATTCGATACATCATCTCCAAACCTTTGAGTGATCCAAATTATATATCCTCAAGGTGGCTAGAATTGAAAGGATAAAAATAAAAAGCCACTACTGAAAAGCTTTTTTTTAACTACTTTAGCAAAAGTCGAATACATCTTACGGTTCTTAGGGAATAGAAGGAGGTTCATTAAATGTGGAATAGTGATAGCTATTAGTTAATGAAGATCGATAGAGAGCCAATCAGGCTTTTTAAGTATGGCATGTCGATTCTAATTTCATCCAGTCTAACTTTGGTATTTAAAAGGAGTATAATACGCAGGCAAGAAAATATGTGCTGCTGGTTACTTGATAGATAAGAATCCAACTAAAAAGGAAGGTCTTACAAGATTAACGGAAAAAATGCATCAAAGTCTATGTTGGTTGCTACTTTATAGACAAAACAGTGAGAAATCTAATTTTTAATGCTTTTGATGAACAGGGGAATAAACCTGCTGATTACCAATCAGAGCAGATCATTGCAAAATAGGTTGGTTCGGATCTCTGAGATGGATTGGTGCAAATCTAGTAAGACTTAAGGTCAAGATTTTATTTGTGTATACAGTAAGTAGTTACCTTAGAAACGGTATGATGATTTTTTTTACTCTAGTCGTTTGGATTCAGTGTAATTTGAGTGAGGACATTATTTTAAGGCTTTAATGTCTCTTGATGCAAGTCCAACCATCTGGTGTCTGCTCTCACTCTAACACACCGAGCTGCAACCTTGAGGGAGTGGAGTTTTTCAGTCGAGGGGAGGGAGAGAAGGGGAAGTTGTCGGCGTTTCCATCTAGACATGCATCATTTGAGTTGAACCTCCAGCTGCTCTCACAGAGATGGAGACTACAGCATTGCGGGAGTAGCCGCAACCCTAACAGGAGATAAGTTCACTTTACGTTCAACGAAGAAGGATCATTATTTGTGACTGATAATGTGTAGAGGTAGCTCGGACTTGCAGCTGTCACTGGGTTGACACCTGTCCACCTTGAAGGAGTGACGAGGTCGGTTCGGACAGATGGAAGTCGTTGGTGCCGGGTCTCGCATCCAATCTGGAGGCATCTTTTGCTGCATTCACGATGATCTGAGCGTCACTTCTTGGCGCTAAGTAGAGGCAACCCTCCTACTCTCTCACTCTCTCTCCTTCCCCGCTCTCTCTTTCTCACTGCCTACCCTCCCTGTCCGTCTTTCTCTTTTCTTTTCGCGGGTTCAGCCCAGACTGCCCAGTCAGTCCGTCAGGCCCCCTTTTTCCCCAGCCAGGGAAGCTGGTAGCGATGGGGCGGCTCAATTTCAGCACCAAGGAGAGCGCTGGACTGTTGCTGCTTTGTGTGTGTGGTAAGAGAGTGTGTGTGTGTGTGTGTTTGCGTGTCTGTCGGAATGTCGTGACTACCCTCTGCGGAGTGGACACGTGCACGCGCATGCACCTACTGCATGTATGCGTGCTTTTTAAGGTGCATACGTTGTTTGTATACGTTCTTTAACTTCCATGAGTTGGCAGTTTTTTGCTGAAGTGTAAAGTATTGCATTCTGATGTTTTGGTGAGGAGCTGTTGCTCCCCTGATGCTGCAGATTTCACTTTCAGTGTTTTTATTCCGATCTTGACTTCACCCTTGCAACCTCTGATCAATCCTTCTGTTTTGTGCTGATTCTGCATGTTTTGTGGCTGCTTGTGCGCATGAGTGTGTGTCAACCATCTATTACCGGGCAGACACCAAGCTCTTTTTCCACGGGGTGTGTTTCTACTGTCATCAGGTGCGCTGGCGCTATCCGTGGTGCTGGCCGAGCAGGAGGGAGAGAACCTATCTGGGCTTTCAGACAACCCGGACAAAGCAATCTTCGCGGTCCGCGAGAACGGAACGACGTGCCTGATGGTGGAGTTCGCCGTCAAATTCCTCGTGCCATATGACGTGCTCGCGCTTAACGGGATAGACGTAAGGATTTCCCTCGCGTGCATTTTAATTATTATCGCTTAAAAAAAAAAGGATGCACGCTGCATGAAACTGTTAAAGGTTTTCTCTGGATCAAACTGTGCTTAAAACAAGTCTGACGCACTGAAAACAAGTAAATTATGTTCAAATTACATATTAGAATAAATATTTTTTAATTTAAATTAGGAGAAATGTATCAATGCATTTAAATTGCAATTATGAAAACAGCTTTTGCATCAGTGCATAAAATGCTGAACGGAAAAAGGGTGTCTTTTCTCGGCGATTACAGACTATTTCTTGTTGCCACAGCAAATTGTCAATCATTGAACATTTTATTAAATTATTAAATTTTATTAAAACGTAATAGTTTAGAATCAAGCGCGCAACCTGACTTTCTTTTGTGTTTTTTTTTTGTAGCTCATCACAGAGCAGGCGTCTTTCACGCTGCCCCGTGGGGCAGAAATCGAGGGGATATGTGGGAGCACCGAATCGGAAATCCACATCTCCTGGAAGAACAACGCCTATATCCTCCACATTTACTTCTCTAAGGTGCATCAACGGCAACAGCATCTGCACTATAAAACTGACTCTCATTTTAACATAATTAATTTTTATTTTGAGTCGAGAAAAAAATGTTACAGTTTCGTGTGTTTTATAATACAGATTTGGTAAAAACTTTTTGTTCATTACTAGAACTTGTAGAGAAATCTCCCTACAGAAATCCGCACAGTGTGCAGGCCAACCTTGACTCCTGCATTCCTAAGTGCTCAAGTAGAAGACAACTGGACCTGTGTTCTGCTTGAGCTGTTGGGATTGTCATGTCCTGGGTGACTGGGAATGTACACCAGCGTTTTGATTCTTGCATTTTTATCCAGGAGATCCGTGAAAAGGGTATTGAGGTGTGGAAGATCAACAAAATCCAGTTCGTCTACGACACCTCGGAGACATCGCACTTCATTAACGCATACAACCGTGAGTGCTCCTCAACATTACAATACAGCAGCTCCTTTACACCCCTGGTCACATTTCTTCTGCATCTATCAGCTGGAGTTACAGACTCATGCATTTCTACAACTCATTTATGTGAATATTACTGGAAGGTTTCGGAAAATATAAACCTTTAATCAAAGCTTTTGAACGTCAAATCTGAAGTGTTAATATATTTACCAATTTGGTTCATGTATTGATTTGTATTATTTAGCTGTTATCGTAGTTATTTATATGATTAATTGAGCATACTTTAAGCACTGTCCACTTCACTGCCTTTATCAAAATATCTAAAAGAGAAATCTTTTATTAGTTGTAATTTTAGTTCATAAAATTGAGTCATTTTATTTTGTCCATGATACAATGGATTTACCCATATTTTGCCCTCGAAATGAAATTATATCAACTTTATTTCAAATTTCAACATCCTGTTAAAAGACGCACTTTGACACACAATCTCAGTGCCATCCATTTGCCTATATTAACAAGTCCCACCTCTTGCTCCGTCTATAGCTGGAAAGCACACAGCCAGCACGCACAAGCTCTCGGCCCTGGTGACCCCAGCCGGGCGCTCCTATGTGTGTTTGGCTCAGCAGACCGTTACCCTCATCTCAAGCGACCACCAGAAGGGCATCACAGTCTCCATGTACGACATCCAGATCCAACCCTTTGATATCGCCTCGGACTTCATGTTCAGTGCACGTAAGAATGGCAGAAGACTCTTTCTCATGCAGCAGCTTTTTTTCAGCTCATGTTGTAGACAAACAACAGATGATGATGATAATGAGAAATCCTGGGGGGTGAGCTGTACATCTTTTTCTGACGTTCAACTGTTGGGGGGAGGAAAATTATTGCTGCGTTATGGGGTGCATGTAGGGTGAAATGAGAAAAGAAAGGGTTGGAGATGCACAAGAGACACAATGGGCGCAGTGGGAGGAAGACTGGAAGGAAAGAGGTTGAGGTCATTAGGACTTTATGGTATCTGTGCCTTGCTGCAGCTTTTATAGGAACACTGCGTGCATTTCATTGTCCAATCACCTTGGATGAATCCGGTTGCCTCAGCTGCAGTAAACTATACTGGGCTAAGCTTCACTGCCTTTCTCCTTGTGTGCATTACAGCTGTCCACAGGGAGAAACACCTTCGACTTTAAAACATATGTATACTGTATTCTACTCTCAGCAGAGGTTAGGTGTCCTCCTTACTCCGAATCACCCAGCAGTGCTTTAAAACGCACTGTCCAAAGGAGAAAAATGCATAATACAGTATCTTGCAAACGTATTCATAACCCTTGAACTTTTTTTTTACATTTTACATTTACATCACTGCACAGCCACAAACCTTATCGTATGTTATTGGGATTTTATGTGAGAGACCAACACAAAGTAGTGCATAATTTTGTAAGGTAAGAAAACGATACATTGTTTTCAATTTTGTTTATAAACTTCCACCTAAACTGACATGTAGAGAAGGAGAGCATTGATCAAAGAGGCAGCCATGAGCCCATGGTAACTGGAGGGGCTGCAGAGATCCACAGTTTTGTGGGAGAAACTGTTTACAGGACAACTATTAGTAGTGCATATAACACAAATCTAGCTTTTCTGGAGGAGTGGCAAGAGGAAATCCATTTTTGAAAGGCCATTAGAGGTCCTGTTGACTGTTTGCTCCAAGCCATGTAGGAGACACAATAAAAATATGGAAGAATGTACTCCAGTCATATAAGACAAAAAATGTAACTTTCTGGCCTACAAACATATTGCTCTTTGTGGTGGAAAACTGCTGCTGGACACTCATCCCGAAGGAACCATCCCAATGTTGTACCATGGTTCATTCTCGAATAACTGGTGTGGGGATGCTTTTCCTTCAGCAGGAACAGGGAGGCTAGTCAGATTTGATTGGTGGGTGGATTGAGCTAAATACAGAGTGATAATGGCAGAAAACCTGTTAGAGAGCGCAGACGACTCTAGGGCAGAGGTTTACCTCCAGCAGCCCAACGGCCCTAAATATACAGCCAGAGCTACAATGAAATGATTCATTAGAAGAATGCACAAAAAAATGTCGTTGCTGGATGTGCAAAAATGGAAACATCCACCTAGTATTGGCAGCTGTAATTTCAGCAGAAGGTGGTTTTACAGAATATTGAGTGTTGGGGAGGGTTAATAAAATGCACATCGGACTTTTAAGGTTTTTACTTGGAAAAACATGCATTATGTTCCTTCAATTTCACAATTATGCACTGCTTTATGCTGATCTTTTACATACATTACAATACAATAAAATAAAAAATAGAAGTGTTTGGTTGTAACGTGATGTAATGTAGTACTATGTATAGTACTATATACTATAGTACTATAGTACTTTGAATACTTTTTCAAGCACAATATAACATTTGGCAAAGCATCTTTTAAGTCCCATTCTTTATGTTTTAACAACTTGCATCAACATAATACATGTAATTGCACAGGCTTCAAGTAAAACGAAGTGTCTGCATAATTTATAGGGACAAAATCATGAAATCTTTAAAGCGTTAGAGATTAAGGATAAGTTTTCCAAAACCTGACGACATCACCCAGGAAATCCAAATAAGGTTACAGAGCACAAAAATTCTATAAATGTTGCCACCTCTGGATACAGTTCATATTTCTTTTCTCTTTGCAGCTTATAAGTGCATCACAGACCAGCGGGAACGCCTAGAGGAGACCCTCCCCCTCATCCTGGGCCTCATTCTTGGCCTAATAATCATCATCACGCTCACCATCTACCACTTCCACCTGAAGCTGACAGCGACTCAGCCACAGCTCCCTAGAGATCGCTCAATGTACAAGAACATGTAGTCCCGCGATGTGTCAGTGGTGCCCTCAGCTCGCTCCTTCTGACAGATTCGTCTCCTCAACGTCCTGGGCATGTAATACTACTGAGGATTGCGTCCCCCACATTGGCCTTAGTCCCTGATTGGAAAATGTGAATCGTCTGCACTGCCCACTGGAGCCTTTGAACTGTTAAATTACGAGTTATTTGGACAGTTTTGGACGCAGCATGAGTGTATTTGGAGAGTAAACCCACCCAAATCTAATTAAAATGGCTGCTGGATTTAAAGTCAATGCCATAAGTAGTCTTAATTAAAGTGAATAGAATTTTCAGGAAAATATTTTTCCCCAAAACATTCCCCAAGCTGGTTTATAACAACGTTTGATCCAACTTGTCGTTCAAGACATTTCTAAATTTCCTGATCTTCAGGGGTTATCCTGTTTTTTCTTTCTCTGTTTGAAACAGCTGCTATTGGACTCCATCTGCATTTGTAAACTTTGTTCCATTTTTTTGTTTCTTATCGCTGTGCTCATACATCCAGAATGCAGCCATAGTGTTGACAGTGGACCGTCTTGTAGTGTACAGTGCAGTTTTGCCTTGGCATCTGACCCTTTATCTGCACCAATGTAAGAAACCAATCAAAGAAATAAAAATATTAAAGGTCAGATACATAAGACCTTCAAAACTAGAAAAAAAGAAGTCAGTATTTATGAAAATGTGGAGAGATTAATAAAAAAATATATGTATATTATTTTCAGATTTAAGGTCTATGCATAAACCTCTGCTGATGCAATCGTGCCGTATTCTGTTATGTTTGAAATAAATTGCTGGATACACCCTTACTAAATCAATTATATTACAGCATTTATCACACTACTCTCTACACTACTCAAACTCGTGTTTGTCATATAGAAAAACATGTTTTAATTACATACAGTGATGTAAAAAAGTATTTTTCCTGTTACAGTTTCCTTTTGTCACATCATCAAATAACTTTGAATATCAGGCAAAGTTAACCTAAGTAAATAGAAAAACTAGTTTTTAAATTATGATTTTCTTTTAATTAAGGGAAAAAAGCTATCCAAAAAGTAATTGCCCCCTTTTTTGGAAAGCTGATTTTAAATTCACTACCCAGACTTTAAATAAATCTCTTAAACAGAACCAGTCTGACAACATGAAGCAGGCTGAAAGATCACTCAAAGCATCATGTCTTGATCTCAGAAACAAAGTCACTGAAATCTATCATCCTATAAAGATTTCTAATTTCAAAAGCTGAAGCGGACAATGAATGGGATTATCCACAAATGGAGAAAACGTGGAACAGCTGTGAACCTTCCCAGGAGTGGCTGGCCAACCAAAATTACTCACAAAAGAACCCAGATCAAGATCTAAACCATTCCAGACCTCCATTGCTAAGTTAAGGTCAGTGTTTATGATTCAACAATAACAGAGACTTGGCAAGAATGACATGCATGGAAGAGTTCAAAGGCCAAAACCACTGCTGACCAAAATTAACAAAGGTCCGTTTCACATTTGCCAAAAACATCTTGATGATCCCCAGAATTTTTGAGAAACTATTTTTTGGACTGACAAGACAAAAGTGGAACATCTTATAAGGAGTGTGTCATGTTACACTTGGCATAAATCTAAAGCACAGCATTTCAGAAAAATAACTATATATTGACAGCCAAACACGGTGGCTTAATCGCAGCACAACCACCAAGCCCTTCAGTCAGGTTTTTAACTCAGACTCACTCACTGACTCATATTATTAAAACTCTTCAAAAATAGCCATTTTTACATGTGGGATGCTGACTCTGCTCCGCATCTTCTATAAAACTATATGTTTAAGTAGAAAAAAAAAACCCCACTAAGCCCCATTTATGATCAAATGATCTATAAAAAAACATTTTTTCATGTATATATACATAGTAGCTTTCTCACAAACACTGCTACCTTTATTGCGCTTTAGTTAAAAGAACATTTTGCCAATCTTTACTGTTGACACTAATTTTAATTTTAATTTGCTGTAGATGTGGCCAAAATAAAAGGCTGCGTCAATTATTAAACAAAAAAAAAAAACATTGAAATATTTCAAGAATTAGGCGTCAGTTTCAACTTTACCTTAGAAGCTGCTTCTCGGGAATTTACATTCCCCAGTATGTTAATGAACAGATGGAAACAGCATACTAAACTGTGTTCGACAAAAGGCTAATGCTAATGTCGACATTGGGTGTTTTTGGGTGCAAACTTCACAGGTGTCATTTAATTAACATTACGCCTTTCCATTTCCGTTTCATTGCTCATGTCTTTATTAATGGGTGTTTGAGCTTATTCGTCTAACGTGGACGTAAGCGTCGCTCACATGAAAACCATCAATTCTTCACTTAAATGACCCTAGTTTCCTTTTTTTATATATATATGACATTTCTGCCTTTTAAGAACTTAAAGAAGTTGTATACACGGTGCTCTGTACAGATTTTTACACCCATGCGACTTACAGCTCCAAACCTCAAGGATTGTATTGAGATTTTGCTGCGCTAGACCAACAGGCAACATAATTGTAAAGGGGAAGGAAAATTATAAACGATTTAAAAAAGTTTTTGTTTTTGTTTTACAAAAACATGTTGCAAATTGGGTATGTCTCTACCATATTTTCACATCTGGAGTCTGGTTATTGTTTTGCACATTGTCTTTGTGCAATAGCTCAAGGTCAGTCTGAATGGACAGAGATCATCTGTGAACTTTCACATTTATGCTAAAGGTTCTCAGTAGGATTTAGGTCTGGACTTTGACATTTATTATAAGTGTATGTATATGCTTTGATCTAAACTATTAGATTGTAGCTCTGGTTGCATGTTTACGGCAGTTGTCCTGCTGAAAGGTGAAACTCTCCCCCAGTCTCGTCTTCTGCACCCGCTGAGAGTTTGTTTTTTCCAAAGATTGCCCTGTATTTAGCTCCAGCCGTCTTCATATCAACTCTGACCAGCTACCCTTTCCCTGCTGAAAAAAGTATCTCCGCAGCATGCTGCTGCCACAACCATGTTTCACAGTGGTAACATTGTGTTGTGGCTGATGTGCAGTTTTAATTGTCCTCCACAGTGTTTTGCATGTTGGTCAAAAGTTTTGTTGTGGACTCATCTGACCAGAGCACCTTAAATCACGTTTGCCGTGCCTCTTACATGACTTGTGGCAAACTGGACTTCTTCTGCCTGTCTTTCAAAAGTGGCTTTCTTCTTGCTGCTGTTCCATTAAGGCCAGCTTTGTGGAGACCACACAAATTTGTTAACAGGACGACTAGTCCTGAAAGCAAAGTTGACTGTGGTATTGACTTTTACTATTGCACTTTTCGTTCTTAGATTAATGAGAAACCCATACGTTCCTGGTAATTCTGACGTTTTAATTGGGTTAAATTTTTGTTATGTTTGGTGTTATTTTCATAGATTTTTATTACTTTAATAAGCAGTAATGTGTAGACTAATAATACATCAAATTCTTAATTTTATTCATTATAAATACTTGTCACATTTATTCATTTTGATTAAAATGTCAAATTTTGTATTTATTTTCACCAGTTCTGAATCATGAGGAGAATACAGAGTCCTCATTTATTTTTAATCTAACATAGATATCTCTCTGAAAAGAAAAATAAATTCCTCTTTTGATTGTTTTTGAAAGGTTAGGAAGATTTTTGGTTTATGAACATTAATATAATCCATTATAGTTTTATCCTTTTACACATTTTTAACAACATTAAAAATGTTTTCCTGTTCAGACGGCTCTAGCCACCTTCATCCCCACACTTTCCATGTTTTCATTCATTGGGCTCAGGCCTCATTCTCTGAGAAAGAAGCTCCATTCTTTGTCTGAACTAAATCAATATTCCATTACTGTTTCAGAGGGAAATAGCTTATAGGAAAGAAAGAGCAATAACATAATATATTATAGGAACACCAATCCATGGATGTGTCGTTTTGCTTCTCTCCTAAGAGGTGAAGTTGGGGTGGAGTTGTTTGAAATGAAAACTTTTGAATTTAGAAAACATGAAAGACTTAAGAAAACAAAGAGAAAATAAACTGATGATGATTGAACACAGCTCTCTAGAGCAAACCAACAGTGTGCTGTTAACAACAAAAATCATCTCTGCTTGATATGAGACACCGAGAGAGAGACGTCGAGGAGATCGGAAAAGGTGATGAAAGAAAAATCCATGCAACACGTCTTGATGTTTTATTTTATGTGTTTCTTTTTTTAATTGAAACCAGCTTCACTGATAACAAACATGCAATATCACTGTACAAGCCAAAACCACAAATAAGTTTAACTCAGTCAGATGTTGACCCAGTGTCAGGGATTAGCTGGCGGCACACGCACGAACAACACGCAGGCACACGCTTTCAGATGCTGTACAGAGATAAACACGCTCCGACTCTTTTGCTCTGCTACAAACACAAACCCACGCTCACAGTCATATGTACATATCACAGTGACAGATGGGTAAAGAGGATGTCGAAAGGAGGATAACACTGGTCCGACTGGAGATGAGAATGGCAGCACGGTTCCGGTGAAGGCAGGAGGCTGAGGTGGGGCAATGACAGTGAGGATGTGAGTGGACCTTTTTTTGTCATCATCCTGATCTCTGTGTGCTGGGGAGGTACTTCTAAGTATTTAAAGAAACCCATTAGAACTGCTAATATGAAAGAAAAAAAGACAAGAATACCCTTTTTTGCCAAATCCACTCAATCTGTGCTACATTTAAATGCATGGTGTTACGGTACGATAAAAGCAGGGCTTAGTGGTTTTACAAATAGGTTTGGGGTATTGCTTGGATGATATAGCAACTGATATCATTGTTAACGCGCATTAGGAACACAAATAAACAAACAAACAAAACGAAAAAAAAGGCCACCCTACAAATAAAAAATATCCCCCTGATTCCAATAAATAAATAAATACTTCCAAATGTCATAAAAAATTCTGACATTACCCTTTTTTTAAACATTTAATGGAAGTTCTGTCTACAAATGTGAGATCATAAATATATTAAGTACTTTTAGTAACAGTTAGGTTTAGCTGGATTTATTTGGAATATCTCTTATATCTTTAAGCAAAAACTGGATTATAAACAGTAGGAAAGATCTCTGCAGAAATTCTATTTAATACTGCTCATATCACAATAGTTACGACACAATAAAATACTGCAAATTATCAAAACTGTACAGAAAATGTTACAAGTTGCTCTAAAATACATTTTCGTGTTTGACGTGTGTGTGAAGAGAGAGATGTGAGTGACCTTGTCTGCGTCCAAGCTGCTAGGACACAGCCTGTCCCTCTAAATGATGGACCAATGACGGTCAAAAGCCTCTCTCCTCACGCTGATTGCTTGGCCCTCTGCTGCTCTACTTTGGAGCAATGGGGTCACATAGGTCCTTCCGCCTCACCAGCAACTCAGCACACCCTTCTGAAACTGTGGAAGGCTGATGGCTACTATGAGTCTACGTGCAGCTGAAGACTCTGAGTCTAGGAAGAAAGAAAAGTGCGTCCAGATAGCTCCTCTGCCACTGTACGCTCGTTTTCTCCTGTTGAAACTGTAGACATTTTTTTTCTTCTTTTCTGTGTGCATGTGTTTTTAAACATACTAAAATATTCCTCAGGCTAATCTACGTTACGGTTACAGGTGTTAGTGGCGTGCCACCACGCAGTAGGTTGTTTCGACTGGATGAGGGTGGTGCCACCGTTTAGGGGCGAATAAACGTGTTTTTAGTGTGGAAGAGGACAAGTTTAGGCCAGGAGGTCAACGATGGCGGTAGTGTCTCATGAGGGGGACGATGCAGGATGGGGGTCCGGACAACTTGAGGAATGGGTGCTGGATAAGCTCCTGGGCAGTGGCTCTCTGTGATGGCTCCCTCACCAGCATCATGTCCAGGAAGGAACGCAGCACGGACGATACCTGGAGGATGTACAGACTTGTTTTTATTCTTAGCTTTTTAATTATTCATAAAATAAACTATAATACACTAATTACAGTTTTCAAAAGTTAGAAGCATCTCATGAAAAGACAACAAAACTAATTCTGTGAATACAAAAGAGCTCTTTTGTTTTTATTGGCAGATATTTTGAGTTCAAGTAGTTGGGAAACTACAGATGTGTTAATGACACCTGCATTCAATTTAGATGAAGTTCTAGTTTTGATATTTTACCCAACATTTAAGACTGGACGATTTTAGGAAAAAATTTACCCTGCTGTATAATACTGTTGAATATTGTGATAACGATTTTAAATACGATTAACTCACCTTTTTCAATGTGCTCACATTCTTTTCTTTTATCACAAAGTCTCCACCATTGTCACTAAGCTTTCTGATCTTCCAAAACTTTTATTGAAAAGAAGAGTTTCATTGTATGGCCCCTGAAATTATTTTGCCTTCCAAATACAGCATTCAGGCAATCCTTTGCACTTGTGATATTGCAGACATTGGTTATATTACATTATACTAACAACCAGCTTTGAAAAATGCAGAAATAAAATGCAGCCCTCATTAGCATTTGTGTTTTCCCTACTTGTTTAAGTCAAAATGTCTGCCATGAAAAGCCTAATGTGGAGCAGATTGTTCAAAGTTCACCTCATCTGAAACAGTCTCTATCATCATTTTAATTTCTCACTTTTTTGGAGCTAAAGTCCCCAAAATATTTTAGAAGCACCCTAATTATTATCCTGTCACAACTGCACATTTTACAGGCATTGCTGCTAAAAATGTTACTAAATAATGTGCCTAAATGACATTCTATGCTAATTAGCTAGTTGCTGCATTATCTCGTCCCAGTTTGTAGTCAACTTTCTGTCAGCTCTTTACTTTAGTAAATTCTACTGTTACATTACTTTAGTCAATATATTTGGCACATTTTAACAACCCTTAGTCTGTTATGCTGCTGAAAAAAGTTGCTACAAGTGGCTAAATAATGCTCTTATGCACTAATGAGCATATTTTGTGTCATCTTGTCAGCATCTCTTT
This sequence comes from Crenichthys baileyi, assembly GCA_036173005.1. Classification (NCBI taxonomy): domain Eukaryota; kingdom Metazoa; phylum Chordata; class Actinopteri; order Cyprinodontiformes; family Goodeidae; genus Crenichthys; species Crenichthys baileyi. Next base: position 451,124 of record JAHHUM010002069.1, on the reverse strand, counting down.
CTGTTTTCTGCTTACCCCCTTCATATTGAAAGGTAAATGAATCGGTAAGCTAATTAGAATAATTGTTTGTTTGTCATTTCCTAACAACTGCATTCTATTTTCTCCTCATCCTTAGATATAGGTTAGCATCACTTTACTGTAGTCGACATTATTGGCATGTTTTATGAGCTAGACTGCTAAGAAAAGTGGTTAAATGTGCTAAACGTTACTGCTGATTGCTATGCTAATTTGAATACTTTTATGGTTATCATGTCAAAACTGTCAGTCTGCTACATTCAAAGTTATTGCCCCCCCCACCCCCCTTTTTATAAGCCAGTCTTGAAAAAACGTTAATAATTATTAAATCTTTGTATGCATACTACTAGTGTATTCTGCATTCTGTCAGCTTTTTAGCTTTGTTTAAGGTGCTGCCACTGTACTTGAATCAATATAATTGCCACTTTTTATGTGTTAATAGTCTAACTAGTAGAATTTTGTGTGATTGTGTCACATCTTTATTCTGCTTTCAGGTAGCCCTCCACCTTCATCCTTTATCCCTCCACTTGGCGTGGAAGTTACTGTGTAAAGTCTTTTTATGAGCTAAGATTTGTTAGAAAAACAGGAGTGGTAAATGTAATTAGATAGCATTGTGTGCCTATAAGCATATTCATATCATGTCACAGTCCTTTTTCCTTCTGGCAGTCCTTTACTTTAGCAAAAGGTACTGTGAACTGAGCTTCACTAGAAGTTGGTGGACAGTGAATTTTCCAAGATTAATCTAGTAAACTATATTTCAGAATCTGGATCGAACAGGCAACTTCCATACAGCCTGAAGTGGAAAAAAGGCTTTCCCAAAATGAGTAAGTATGGTAATAACAATAAAGAGATATGTGAGAAAACTATAATTCTATAATAAATCACAGTTTTATGTTCAACAAAACTAAATAGAAATATTACGTCTTTCCCTCTTAAGGTCAGAAAACAGTTCAAACTTTTATTAGTAGTTACAAATCCTTTACAAAGATGCACAGAATTTATTCCTGAATATTGAAAGATAGGTACTGAATAATATGTGTACCTTTAACTTCATCCTCCCATCTTTTCTTTAATATACTTGTGCCATTACTTTCCTTACCTTGTGAGATTCCTTTAGCCGTGGGGGCAGGTTGTCTCGTATCCTCCTCATGGCTTGCAGAGGGGGCTCATTAAAATAAGGAGGTTCCCCATCTACCATCTCGATCACCATAATACCTAAAGACCAGATGTCCACCTTGACAAACAAAGAAACCGAAGTATTACTATTAACAAAATCCTCTCAAAGACCCCTCTGTAAGGATACAGTAACGTGGGTGCACATGTTCTCACCTCAGTCCCGTAAGGTATTCTTGAGATGACCTCTGGTGCCATCCAGTAGGGAGTGCCCACAAGAGATTTCCTCTTAGGCACCTCTTTGGAAACTTGGGCACAAAAGCCAAAATCTGACAGCTTGATCTGCAAAACACACACACAGATCTGCCATCAGGACATGTAGTGGGAAATATATCAGATCAGAATTGTCCTGACCCCATGTGAGGAGGAGCTTCATCAGAAGACACTAATCTCTCCTATTAGCAGTCAATTATGCCCCAGTTAATCTTGTCTTATCAAGTAGTTAGGAGGCATTATGCAGGATTTAATTACTGGGGCACGAGTTGTGATTCATGAATGAATGAGTTTCTCACACTGCCTGTATAAGAACAGTACCCACGAAGAAGTCAGAGAGTGCATTAAGGTCAGTAAATGACCAACGCCTGCAGTATCTTTAAGGAAACAATTTTAAAGACAAACTGTGTGATGGCATCAAAAGAAGACTGTGAATGAATATCAAGAACAATAAAAAAAACACACCTATAATTGCATCAAATGCACTTACTCTTCCGTCGCTGGTCAGGAGAATGGAGTCACTCTTTATGTCTCGGTGAATGACACCCTGTGTGTGCAGGTAGGACAAGGCTCTCAGCACCGACAGACACACTGTTGCAATCTGCTCCTCATTCATCCTGTAGGAACATGCACAGAAACAAACACAGCCGTGGGAAAAGGTTGGTAACCAGTATCAAAGTATACCGAGGGTGTAAAAAGTGACGCTTTCAAAGCTGTAAAACGTGTACATCATAGTTCTCAGAAAGAACATCCCTTTGACTGAGATCCAAGTGATCAGATATTTTTGCAGCAGTAAGGAGCATAAAGGAGTGCAGCCTTGCTCCTCCCCCACTAATTGCTGCTCACTGCCCATTAACTGGGCTACCTGAGCTAGTAGTCTGAGTGATTAACCAGCTAATATCAGCTTGCTGGACCCGTATCATTAATCTTGGCTTCTTCTTGTGTTGCGTCTAACACAGAAGCTGAAAAGTTGTAAAGTTTCCTTTTCAGGAGTTCTGAACTTTGGTTTCTTTTGAAGTAAATCCCTAGCAAGAATGAAGTTCTTGTTCTTGCTCTTGCTGCCTCGATTAATCAAATAAATTTCACAGTGCTTGCAGAATATTTTGCAGGCACTAACTTCAATAATCAATACAGTTAAGCCCCAAATTATTCATACCCATAGCAGATTTAGACTTAAAGGAATTATTTTATTTTACTATTAAATTTCCAGCCTTCCAATCTCAACGACATGGAGCTCATCACCCAAGGTAAAACTTAAGCACCAAACACCAGTAGAAACGTGCGAAAGCAGGTTCTGCTTGTGTAATTTTCTAAAATTAACTTGACATACCATGATAGTGGTATTTTTACACAAGTTTTACCATATCATTAGAATCTTATGTCATCAAACCCGTCATAAAAATCTTATTTTTATGCACACATTTCAGCACACATTTTTTTTTTCAAATTAGTGACTAATAGAATATATTTTCAAACTTGAGACAATAAATACCCTTTTCTGTTTTAGAGGCAGGGACGTCTATTAATTGTGAAGGTTAATAAAAGCACTAACTTAGCCAAAGAAAATGATGAGGTTTAGAGATGCAGTTTGTTAAATATCCCCCTGTAGCCTACAGCGGCTGCAGCCATGATGTGCAAGCAGGCAGGAGGGTCCCATATGGAGAGACAGGGCGATGTAGCTCATCTGACTGAGCCCACACAGCCTCACTGAACATTAACATCCAGACCCAGCTGGCCAGGCCATCATGTGCATTTTTGAGTGAATGTTTTGATTTCTCCTCATTTACATATGCAGAAAATTCCATGAAGGGACATACAGATATGTTGCACCTGGATGTTTGTGCATGCAAATGTGCATGCAAATGTAGTGAAACATTCTGCGTTCATTGCATACTATTCTCATCCTCATGTAGATGGATTCACCCAAAACGTTGTATTGTTACAAACAGCCCTCAGGCTAAAACACACACATGAGCTTCAAATCACACACACCCACCCAGACATCACATTCCAGATTGGAGCAGATTTCTTTCTTTCTTCTTAATTTTTTTAGTATTTTATTTTAGTCACACATGTATGCTTTTCCAATCACAGGAGTTTAATGAGCTTTCAGAAAAAAGAAAAAAAAAATACCATCTGGTTAACTTAAAATGAACAGAACTGAGAGGAGTACACAAAAAAAATCACCTCTGCAATCTCCCTTAACCCCCCCCCCCAAGTATACTCTACCTCTTCACCGCACTCACAAAGGTGAATGATGGAATAACATGTTCAGTGAAAAAGGAAATTGTTTGACAGTGTGGAAAACAGCTTTAATGAGCCTGGAGAGGTTGTTAAGGGAAGGAGAATAACACACACACACACAAAAGTGGCATATTATATAGATTTCAAATACTCATTAAATGACATCTGTACTATATTTTTTAATTGCGCCACTGGTAACTCGTCTGGGTGTGTGTGTGTGGAGGTGTGTGTGTGTGAGAGAGAGTATGTATGTGTGTAGGTGTTTTTGTGTGTGCTGGCTGCCAAGAGCAGAAGAAGCTGACGAGGACACAATGTGAGACATGCAGCCATTATTAAAGCAACAAAGAGCTCCACAGAAATACTTCTAAGATTTCACCTGGACTAATCCGTCCATAGTTACCAAGAATGAAAAATGCACAACTGCAATAATGTTTTTATTTCTAGTTTCCATCAGACTCGAGGCCAAATCATTCAGTAGTTCAAGTCAGGACATTAAATCTAAGAATGATATTTAAGTGAATTTAAGTGAAAAAATAACCTCCAAAAATGTAACAAAGCTCAGAGTGAGTGAGGTAATGTGATTCTCCGTCAGTATTTCCAAAAGCATTCATGCGTGTTTAAACTTTCTCACACACACACACACACACACACACACACAACACAAACAGGCAAACATCTGCGTGGGAGAGCGTTCAAAGTCCTTCACAGCAGCAGCGGCGCTCGGCCCCAACAAAGCGTGTTATTAGCAGACGACACCGCGCAGCGTTAATGCGGACACTCAACGCAAATGACTGTAATTATACACCAAGCACAAAGTAAGCCTAAAACAATGAGAAAGGCCACTTAGAAACACAACTTGACTACACTGACACTATGTAGAAAGTTGGTGAGTAGAAAAAAAATCTTAAACTGGTGAACCGGCTCTGGATTGCATTTATCCACATTTATTATGTTTTGGCAGAATGCATCTTACTGTTCTTTAAATAAACTGGATGAACTTTTCCAGGTTTTTATGGTTTAGCTCACATTAAACTAGTCATTTATTCTGCAGTTTGTTCTCACTATAAATTCTTACATTTTATAGGATGGCAAAAAGTATTGTTAACCATGGTAAAATCTCCAACAGTTATAATTACCATATTAAAGGATATTACAAATTACATGGAAATTAAACAAGTAGAATTTTTAGCAGCCACAGTTACTGCTGAATGGTTAATGCAAAGTAAGTTTTAGCTGGATTTCCGAGGTCTTAGATTTCTAGGACTATCAATTTTGAGAATCTGCTTATCCTTGGTAGGACAGTAAAAATATTAAATAATGTATTTAATCATTTATTTAAATTATATTGATTTATATTTACACAGTCTCAATCTCAAGAGAAACATTTGTACATTGCCCAGGCAGATTTAGATTTTGAAATTATTTTCATTCAACTAAGATGTTTGTTACTGACAGGGATTCAGTCAGGCATCTTTTAAAAGACGACAAAAACAGGTAAAAGGAGTATCAATTTAAAATTTATAATCTTAGCAATTACAGCAATCCAACCCTTCTCATAATTGCTTAACAGCTTTTTGCTTGCTTCCACTGGTGTTTTATAGATTTCTCTTTGGTGATGAGCTTCAAACCATGACCCTAATCTCTAGCTCCCTCCACAGATTCTCTGGCCCTGTTACACGAAAACGATCCACTGAAAATGAGCTTGTTTTTCTGTTTCTCTTAACACATCTACATGACAGCATTTTAAATACGATCTCCATGCACACGACTCTAGTGGAAACGTGAAAATGATGTCATTCCCCCGCCACACCACTAGTAGGCAGTGTGTTCTTTAAGACTTAACAACATGCACAAACACTTCCTATTTAGAAAACGCGAGAAAATGAGAACCGCCACCAGATTAAACTACTCTGCAATCTCCGATATCTTCATCTTCTGTGGGTTTTAAACTGGGTGGTAGCTGTTATATTGTGCTCGTGCGCATCAATATCTAATGATTTCAGTCATTCTGGGCTTGCGCCAGGGCTTTCCCATACAGCAAGAGTCTGTTTTTTGTGTTTACACGACAACAGAGACCTAGACGTCTTCAGAAAAAAACGTGCACCATTGTTGTGTAAACCAACAGTAGAAATGCAACTAAGCTTTTCCATTTTTTGCTAATGCTGCCAGCTCCACTCTTAATACTCTGGGCTTATTTTAAGACACTTTAAGAAACTCATAATAATTTGTACACAACAGTCGTGATAGAAACTCTTCATATTGTTGCATCCTCAGTAGAGAGGTTGCTGCTTTGTGTTTAATGAGGCTGAATTTGTTGAAATTCTATAATGTGTTGTACGGTTACATTTACTCAATGTCAGCACTGTCTTCTGAACATAAAACTTAATTTAAATACCTCAACAAACATTCAAACAGCTATTTTAATGTTCATATGAAACACCTTAGGTCAATTTATTCACAACAACTGACACGTCGAGTATTTTGTCATCCTTTTCAACCAAACAACTGTGATGTCTGCTCCCTATCTAAATTCAAGACCACAGCTATGCAAAAGACTGGAAACTATTCTGTCCAAATAAAAAAATAAATAAAAAATCAGTTTAAAGTAGATTCAAAGTCATGAACCTTTAGTTATATTAAACTTTGAAGCAAACACCTTCACATGTCAGCAGTATTTTTTAAATAATTACCTTCTGGTAAGCAGTATTTCTAAAAATGTGTTTGGTTACCTGGTGTGAGTCACAATGTCAGTGAGCGCTCCACCCTCCAGGAACTCCATGACCACCCACAGCTCGTCTCCCACCAAGTAACTGTTGTACATGTCCACAACATTTTCATGATGATAGTCCCTCATGATCACCACCTTCAACAGAGAATGATGGAAACTGCTATTAGTACATTTACATTTGTTCGGTTTTATGTGCTATATAAGGAAGTATCCAAGTAGCCAGGATATTATTTATTTGTATAAAGGCTGACCTGGAAAACACTGGAAAACATTTTACTTATAAATGTTTCTCTCTGTAGGAAAATCCAATTTACAACTTTTGTAAAATATAAGCACCATGCTGAAGAAGTTCAAAAAGTATAATCAGTATTAATCAGCAACATCATTATCAAATCCATTGTGATTAATTAAAGTTTAAGAGATTTTTATGAGTGAAAATAAATTAGGTTCTAAAAAAACATCTACGGGTTTAGCAATTTGTTAACTATACCTTGTAATTTATTGCATAAAATAAAAGTTTCCTCTTTCTGATGCAGATTTTATGGAGGTTTAATTTTAATAGGATTACATTCAGAAATAACAGGATTACATGAAGCAAATTGGTTCCCAAGTGAACACCCACTGCCTCAAATCTGCGCTCATATATGCATCCAGTCTCTTTGTCTCTCCAAAACACAGAAACTAGAATCAGTGTATAGGTCCACTCCTTCTACCATTTAAGAAGCAGTTTATCTGCAAATATGACAATTTGTAAAAGAAAAAGTAAAAAAAAACATTGCTAAAATTTCCAGCGTTAGTGTACATGCACAGCTGAATAAATTACTTGCTTAAGGGTTTTAGAGTAAACACTTGTTCAATTTGCAAATAAATGAAATTACAGATGCAGAAATGTGTTAGTGATTTAATTGCCTTTGCTTTATTTCACAGAAATAGAGGTGGAATTAACTATTTTTTATTAACTGGCAAGAGAGATTTATATTGATGTATTCTACACAAAGTAGCATGTTTAATGATGCTATTTAGACGAACTCCAGTTTTGCTGCTGCTTATTTAAGCTGTCAACAATCTGTGACAAATAATTGCTGTGCAGGAATCCATTAAATTCCACATGAAAACAAACGTACTGGGATAATGCCTCATCTGCAATAGGAATATAGTAGTAGTAGGGATTAAGGTGTTAAAATACTTGAAATAAATCATACTAGTTTTTTTACTCACCTCATTAAAGAGCAGCTCTCTCCTCTGCTGTTTTCTGAGGTCCATCTTCTTGACCGCCACCTGCTTGCCGCTGTGCTTCTCGCTGGCGATGCACACGATACCCGTGGAGCCCTCGCCAATCTTGATGAAGTTGTCCAGATATTCCCGAGGGTCGCCTGGTGGTGAGCAAAGCCTTTTTTAATCATACTGCAAAGAAATCACAGTATCATGTTCATTTTTCTATTCTGCCATTCTCACCTGGGTTGACCACCAGCTGAAGTGCAGCTCTGAACTGCTCGTGGGAGACCCTGGAGGGCTGGCTGTCAGAGCTTGACCCCCATGAAGGAGGAGGATAAGCCCCTGGGGGTATGTAAGGTGATGAAGGCTGTGAGTAGGCCCCCTGGATGAAAACAGATACATTGAAACGCAAATCAAGAAAAAAAAGTTGAGAAACCATTTCTCTGTTTTAATTTTGAGGGTATTATCTTTTTAAAGAAGGTTCGGAGCTCAAAAAAAAAATGCAGAAATTAGACTTATAATATATTTGATACTATTTGATACCATAAAACACTCTTTTTTTGTCCTAATAATTAAATTATCACCACATGAAGAAAGACATAAGTTGCTTCTGTTTAAATTAATATTACGCAACATTAAATTTTATTTGTATGTGTGCATAAAAAAGCCTCTTCCCCTTTTCCTGTGAGAAGATGTGAACATACCGTACCTGAGGGGTGTATGGTGGGCTGGGCTGGGAGGGAGGATGATGATAAGGAGAGGGCTTGTAATGGTGAAACATGGGGGGATAAGGTAGGTGTGCTGGTGGGTAGCCAGGTGGTTTGGTGTGGCTCTGAGGTAGCTTAAGAGGTCCTCGGAGGTAGGTGTCACCACCTGCAACTTGGGGACTTTCATCACGCGATGAACGCTCATAATCACCCTGAAAAAAAGCAGCAGTTTTTATCATTTAAACCTAACATTACACATAAAGATGAAAAGATAACTCATAGTAGGGCTCTTTCAATGATGTTTCACTGATTCAGCCCAACATGCTCATACCAGGCTAAAATACAGGGGTTGGACAATGAAACTGAAACACCTGTCATTTTAGTGTGGGAGGTTTCATGGCTAAATTGGACCAGCCTGGTAGCCAGTCTTCATTGATTGCACATTGCACCAGTAAGAGCAGAGTGTGAAGGTTCAATTAGCAGGGTAAGAGCACAGTTTTGCTCAAAATATTGAAATGCACACAACATTATGGGTGACATACCAGAGTTCAAAAGAAGACAAATTGTTGGTGCACGTCTTGCTGGCGCATTTATGACCAAGACAGCAAGTCTTTGTGATGTATCAAGAGCCACGGTATCTAGGGTAATGTCAGCATACCACCAAGAAGGACGAACCACATCCAACAGGATTAACTGTGGACGCAAGAGGAAGCTGTTTGAAAGGGATGTTCGGGTGCTAACCCGGATTGTATCCAAAAAATATAAAACCACGGCTGCCCAAATCACAGCAGAATTAAATGTGCACCTCAACTCTCCTGTTTCCACCAGAACTGTCCGTCGGGAGCTCCACAGGGTCAATATACACGGCCGGGCTGCTATAGCCAAACCTTTGGTCACTCATGCCAATGCCAAACGTCGCTTTCAATGGTGCAAGGAGCGCAAATCTTGGGCTGTGGACAATGTGAAACATGTATTGTTCTCTGATGAGTCCACCTTTACTGTTTTCCCCACATAAGGGGAGAGTTACGGTGTGGAGAAGCCCCAAAGAAGCGTACCACCCAGACTGTTGCATGCCCAGAGTGAAGCATGGGGGTGGATCAGTGATGGTTTGGGCTGCCATATCATGGCATTCCCTTGGCCCAATACTTGTGCTAGATGGGCGCGTCACTGCCAAGGACTACCGAACCATTCTTGAGGACCATGTGCATCCAATGGTTCAAACATTGTATCCTGAAGGCGGTGCCGTGTATCAGGATGACAATGCACCAATACACACAGCAAGACTGGTGAAAGATTGGTTTGATGAACATGAAAGTGAAGTTGAACATCTCCCATGGCCTGCACAGTCACCAGATCTAAATATTATTGAGCCACTTTGGGGTGTTTTGGAGGAGCGAGTCAGGAAACGTTTTCCTTCACCAGTATCACGTAGTGAGCTGGCCGCTATCCTGCAAGAAGAATGGCTTAAAATCCCTCTGACCACTGTGCAGGACTTGTATATGTCATTCCCAAGACGAATTGACGCTGTATTGGCCGCAAAAGGAGGCCCTACACCATACTAATAAATTATTGTGGTCTAAAACCAGGTGTTTCAGTTTCCTTGTACAACCCCTGTACAGTACTGCACTGGATTTTATTTAGGGGTGTAGAGGGGGCTGAAATTTGGCAATTTTTGCAAGAATGGCGCCCTGGGTGAGTGCTTCCCTTTGCCTTTTTCCTGTTTGTGCCTGCTTCCATGATGCAAACATCCAAAGAAACTGTCCAAGTTTTTGAAAATCAAATATCTTCAAGCTTCCTGGTTGAGACTGGCTAAATGTAGAGGCAAAGACATCACAGGAATACTGGGCAAAAAAAACCCATTTTGTTTATTGAGAAAACGAAACGGAGAAGCTGTCAATAACAATGATAGAGGCAGACTTTAAAATCCAATAAGAAAGAAAATACATGTGGCCTAAAAGGCAGTACATGGGTTCACTAATATTTAAGCATATTTACATGATGAAGAAGAGATTGCAACCAATATTTTGCATTATTTGCAATATATTGCTAGTTGAGAAAGTGTGATTATTATTCTATTAAGTCCTGCAATTCTTTGCAGGAGTTTCATTTATGATATTTTAAAATAAATATCATTATGTTATCATTAATATTTTACCGCTTATTTTAATTTTTGGGGAAGTGGGGCAATTCCATTTACTGCATATGCATAAGAGCATGAGGAAACATATTTATCTGTCAGTTGGGTTCTGAACAAGCAAATTTTTTACCATGGGGCTTATGCACCATCCTTTCTATATCTGCCCTGGGTTACTGCCCATATGGCCCATGTAAAAAAGAACCACAGGGCAGAATACTAATGCACACCATGCATGTTTTTATACATTTTTATATGTAAAAGAGAGTGAAAACCATGTCTAATTTTCCTCCCACTTCACAGTTATTCACTACCTTGTTATGAACTACCATATAAAATTCAACACTGAAGTTGATAGTTGTGACAAAGTGTGAAAAGGCTCAAGGGGTATGATTACTTCTGCAAACCACTATAATTATAATAAATTGGTGTATCTCAGCCAAGGTGTTGTTAACTTGTTATTCTGGTATGATTAGCTTTTATTTTGACTTTTTCACAAGAACATGCAAGTGTAAATGGTAATTGAGGCTGTGTTGTCCTGGATCCTGTATCCTGAAAATTGATGCCCACCTATAATCTTGAAGGATTTGCAAACATTTAAATACCTTTTGGAGAAAAGAGAATTTAGTGTTCTTTGCGGAAGGTGAAAACAGTTATCATAGTAGTCGCACATGTGGAAAACAGTTTGATGTTGTTTAAACCCAATAGAGTAGAACCAAGTTATTCTACATCCTCTTGGTCATTGTCTTCTTCCTCACCATCAATGAGAGGAGGTAAAATCAGGACAAAAATAACACCACGTGAATCAAAAATGAAATGTTTTTACTTACAAGAAAGACTTCCAGAGGAGTTTAGTGTGCATTGTAAAATACTGCTTCCCATTACCTCAAACCTCAATGTATTTTTATTGGGATTTTGTGGTAGTGGCAAAAAAAAAAAGCTATTGTTAAAAGAAAACCATAAAAAGTCCCATTTGCAGTTTGCCACAATAAATGTAGTGAACAGAGCAAACATGTTCAAGATGGCGCTCTGGTCAGATAAGATTGAAATTGTACTTTCTGGCTCGTGTATCAACCCGAACACATCTGCCTCACAATGAGAAAAAGGCAGTTAAAGCATCATGCTGTGGGGATGCTTTCTTCAGTGAGTTCAGGGAGGCTGGTCAGAGTTGATGGGAAGATGAATAGATCAAAAAACTGGGAGAACCAACAGAAGTTCACCTTCCAGGATAAAAAAAAGGTCTGGCACTCATCTCATGTATCATGGCTTACTGCCTTTCTGCATAGTGGCAAAGAAAAGCAGTAAAAACAAATGACAGGTTTTCTAGATAGACTTGAAGTCTGGACATGTCTGAAATTTAATCTGACAACTAAGTATGGATACATTAAAACAGAAAACTCTGTATAAAAAAAGTTTAAGTTTGAAGACTTTACACATTTTTCCATTATATAAAAAGGATAAGAATAAGAATTTCTGGTGAAGTAAATAGTTTTTTTGTATTGATTAAAGGTTTTATGATGACCTCTGTTTTTTGTTTGTCACATCACAACTTAATTTTTTTCAACTCATTGAACATTTTGGTGTTTAAGTTACCAACAGATAAACACTTTCATAAAAAATCTATTTAACTGTTTTTTGACCTCTAGATCCTTTTACTTCTATACTTTCAACTGGAACCAGAGTTCTTGACCTTGGTTTAATCTAGAAGCCAAACAAAGCGTTTGCTTTTTTAAAGGAGATTTTGGGAAACAAATATGTATGAAAAATGATCAATGCTTAATCTAGTAAACATAGTAGTATATTTTTCCAAGCGATATAGATTATAACTGATCTAAGTTAACCCAGTTGCCAAAATGAGTGAAATGGCGTTTTACCACACTGTCAGATCAGATGCCAGGTTAAATACTTTTTTGTTTCCTGATTTCTGAAAAAAAAAGAAAGCAGATGATGAAACTTAACTATTTTGTTGTAAAAACTGATAATCTGAAAATAAAAATAAAATAAAACTGATAATCTAAAAAGTGAATTGTAGAAAAACTAGTTTTGACATGGAAATATCATCGGAAATGACAAATTGTAGCAGTACGGGTAAAGCTGTCTACAAGAAGGGACAGAACAGACTTTACTTCTTGAATAAGCTTAGGTCCTTCAGTTTTTGTAGCAAAATGCTGCATGTCTTCAATAAGTCTGTTGTGGAGAGTGTGATCTCTTCTGCCATCATCTCCTGGGGTAGCAGCATTAGAGCCAGGGACTTAAAAAAGCTCAACAAGCTGATAAAGAAGGCTGGCTCTGTTCTGGGAACTCCTCTGGAACCTCTGGAGATCATTGTGCAAAGAAGGATTCTTCATAAAATGAAGAACATTATGGAGAACCCTGAGCATCCTCTTGATGAGACTGTTGTACAACAACAGTGTCTTCAGTCAGAGGCTTCTTCAGATCTGCTATAAGACAGACCTCTGCAGGAGATCCTTCCTGCCCACAGACATCAGCATCAACGGCTCTAAGAAACCTGCATAATATGAGCTACAACATTTAATTCCCCTTTGGGATTAAGAAAGTATGGGTGGATAAAGAAAATCTATTATAAATTTATTCAGATGTTTGATGTGATTAATTTAAATAATAAATAAATTATAATAAATTATTAATAACGTATTTTATTAATAATTATAAGTATAAGTATTTTCAAATAGAATTTGAATTTATTCTTAAACATTCATGTGTATTATCAGTTTCCATAAAGCTCTCTTTAAAAATATAATAATTCATATAAATGACAAATAAAAGGGGAAAGACTATACTAAGACTATACTAGCTCTGAAAAAATGAAGGCGCTGTGAGTCTCAGACTAAATTAAATTACTAACGCCACACCTTTCAGGAATGATGTTTAACCAGCAATTTTTTTCTTCACTTTTATACTGAGAGTAAATTAAAAAACCCTTTATCCTCCCCTTTATTGGGTTTCTTCTGTGGGCGCACTGCTATTTGTCTTTACACTGACACATATACACTCCCACATGTGTATAGACAGGGCAGGAGGAGGAGTCCTGATGTGTTGGGATGGTATATAATTACATGGTGTGGACTCTTTCAATCAATCAGCGCGAAGCAGGTGTGTGGGGGGTTCCGGGAGCCCCGTTTCTTATTTGCCCCCGTCGTCCCGCCCTCCTCAACCTCATCCATAGTCGGCTGGCGCTGTGAGCTGGCTGTCAGCCAAGGGTCTCCTGATCCATGTTGGTTAAATGCACATTAATCTGAGTTTGGCAGGGTAATCAACAACCTAACTCAACTGTGAAATTGAATTCCGCGATGGAACATCGTTCGGCCAGTTTTATGCTAAGGCTGCAGAAAAGGAAAGTGCCGCAACATCAATTTGTCACTGAGAGCTGCCGCACTGAGCTCTGACACTCGAAACACAGAGGCAGAGAGAGGGGAGAGAAGACTCCATGCTGTCTACAATTACATCCCAAACCGCTCCCAACAATAGCAGGGAAAGAGAAGGATTTACTTTGGGGTGCTCTGAGGCAGAGAAAGAGAAGAAATGGCAAACAGTGACAAAAGTGAGAGAGAGGGGTGGGCCATGCTACTCCTTTTCTGTCTGATCTTAAACAACCAAGAAAAGCATTAAGCCAATTAAGTAACATTCTTCTCATTTGGAGCAGTACTCTAATGTTAGCCCTGAATTACCCAAACCTCTAAATAAGAAAATGCCATAGTTTTATAATAAACCCTTATATCTATGTATACGTTTTAACTTTTATATAAAAAAATTTATAACTCCTGTGAAATTTAATTGAAAACCTAATTTTTAGAAATCTTCCTATCGACTGTCCACTCTTCATCTTCACTGCAGATTTTATGAATCTGTGCAAAAAAAAAAATAGAAATGCATGTCTTCAGGCTCCAGATGCACAAACTTGCAATGTGGTGATAAACAAAAAGGAAGGAAAAACGACCTTCTCCTGCATCAGTTTTCTGCCACTCTTGCATTCTCTCTAGCTGTTTTTCTCCGAGTGGCTATTTACTGAGGCGCACAGGTTAAATGGGTTTTCACTGCAGCACCCTGGGATCTACATCAGCAAACCCAGTTTTCCCTATCAGCTGCCCGACTTACCACAAGGAAGGAAGAAAAGGGGTGAGCTGTGATATCAATAGTGAGAAATGAGCTTAATGAGGCTTTGATAGCTCTGAAGAGTGATGCAAAGACTTTACGCTTTACTCTTGCTGATAATCATGTTTTACCCCCTGATGCTACTACTATTTGACTGTTTTCTACCAAGGAAAATGTCGCTCCTCATGAGATTGGTTTAGACCAATATGGTCATTCACTCAAAAAAAAGATGGTAGTTTTAGGATCTAATATAGAAATGTTTTGTTTTTTGGGGGAGAGTGTGTCAGGATGATGTCAGCAGGTGACTTTGTATGGTGATCCAAGTGTAAGCTATTCATATGGGTCCTGGATATGAAGATGGGCGCTTTAAGCTTTAAGCTGTTTGTATCTATGTTTGAGACTTTTATTTTGAAGTAAGAAAGGAACATTTCCTCTAGTTGCCCTGCTGGGTCGACCGAGCCTGATACTGAAGGCTGCTCTTTCGGCTGGTCGGAACCAAATCACGAAAAGCAGCTTCTTTTTATTTAATTTGCTTTTAACTCACAAGCAAGATAAATGGCAATTTATACCTGAAATTGTTTGTAGTCCTAACCAGCTCTAGTTTCGAACTACAAAGCTCATAACAACAACTTACTCAGCATTTTTTGCACCGTGGGCTATGTCTGGATTAACTCGCTGTTCAGCCTGGATTCAGACCAGACTCTGGAAAGGCTGGAATAGTCAGGCATTTAAAATGCTTTTCTGACTACAATTAGAAAAGCATGAACATAATTAATAAATCATACAGTTTGTGATTTTATGAAATATTTATTTATAAAAAAAGCAAAAATTGGGATTCTTAGTTTTGTTTTTCAAAAATATTGCTAAAATCTTGTCTTATCTTGTTCTTGTGCACCCAATATCCTGTAACTATAGTCTGTTCTTGTTAGCTAGCTGTACTGTCACACACCTACAATATACTCATTGATCCAAGTGGACAATTCTCATAGAAATTTATAATCACTCTCAGGTAAATATGTACTTAAACCATATTTAATTCTATGTATTCTCATCATGACATTGGGTAAGTACATTTCTATGAATACATGTTGCGCTGCTTCTATGCAGATGATATGCCTGTTTGAATGTACACAAAAAAAAACATGCAACCTGACCTAAATGTTCTCTGTAAGTTGTCCATCTCAATCTCTTCCACTTAGTAATAAGAGGAATTGTTTTTCTTTTTGGTCTGCCATGCAGCAGTTAATTGAAGTCGTTTTTGTAGTCTTACAAATTGGGCCGTTTTGTATCTTCATTTTGTAATAAGTAGATTTTCTTTAAGGGTGTTGAGTTTAACTGTAAAAAAGTTAACTGTACTGTAAAATCAAATATGTAAAGATTAAATATTTGCAATTGCTGACATTTTCTTTTTCAGTCAAAGTGGGAGTCAAACAGCTTTTGTTTCCAGAATAAAATGTAACTCATCTGAGCAAATATGAGCAAAAAAATTTGTCCTTAGTTAGGTCCTATTAAAGCCTCTGTATCAACATTTCTCCCTTGGGACATTCATATATATCTGATTCTGTCATGAACTACGACTCTCACCCCTTTTTTTTTGTTCTACATTCCTTTGCAATCACTTGACATCACCATTAATTGATCTGTTTGCAGCGACAGTGGCCACTGCAGAGGAGTAATTCTTTATGTGCCAGTTCCTGCCTCCTTCAGGGAAGAGTAAATTAAAACTGACACCATCTATCAGGCCGAAGGACTACAGTTAAAGATCATAATGAGCGATGGAAAGTAAAATGGAGGAAAAAAACAGTAGATTTTGAAAAAGAACTGGTGGTGGGTGAGAGATAGAACAAAATGTAGGGATACTTCTGTGTGATTTTCTCTGAAATGTTTCGACAGCCTTGTCAGGGGGAGCGCTGAAACATGTTTCCTATAATTTGATCACAGTGCAGTTTAGAGCAAACACCAGGAAAATCCTTGTCACTGTTACTTGCATAAATTCAGTCTTTCATAAGGAGAACTGACAGTTTTTGCGTTTTAAAATGCTTACCTTGCCTATTGTTTGTGAGTTGGCGAGACTCTCAGAGAGGCGAGGGTAGGTGTAAGAGCTGTATGGATGGGCCTGAGGAGGGTTCCTCAAAGCCCCACTGGCTGCATAGGGAACATTTTGCTCCTGCAACCCGGACCCTGACCGAGATCGCTGCCTGATAGCTGGTGTTGGGCTTGTCTGGGTCACGTAGGAGCTCTTGGGTCTCTTGTCATATTCGTCCCGCAAGCCACCATAGCTCCACTCGCTGTCTGGGTAGTTTATCTGCTCGCTATGAAGAGAGGCACGAGAAGGTGTGCCAACTGAAGTGTCCCGGTAGTCCTGGCTGGACGAGCCTCCAACTGACGCTCGGTAGTAGCCGCTGGAGCCCACTCCGCTACCAACTGTGGAGGCCACCTCATCAGTAGAGCGCCCTTTACTCTCCAAATAGGTATGATAGTCTGGCGGAAGCTTCCCATAGTCTGATTTTTGAGGCATGGCGTCGGGGTAGAAGTGGCTGCGTATAGGGTGAGAATGGCCATTCTGCTTGGTGAACCGGTAATGCCTGCCAACAGCCCATTCTCCATCTATGGAGAAGCTTGGCTTGCCAGGTTCTAGGGAAAAGTCCCTACTGGAGGTATCCAAATCACATGAGTACCGGGAGTAATAGTGGTTGAATCCATTCTCCTCCAGGGCAGCGAGATGACCAGTACCTAATGGTTTGGAACTGGTTCCAGCCTGCTGGACGCCTGGTGGGCTCTCTTTACGCAGGGAATTGGAGCGTGTTACTGAAATGTTGTCAAACTCCTCTAGCAGGCCGTTAATGGATGCATCTTTGGGTGGCCGGTTCCCTCGAACAATGGTCTAAAGGAAGAACAAAGACATTTCATTTTAACACAAGACAGCCTTAAAGCTGAAAACCAAATGGAGACAGTCATTGTGTTCATAGATTAGGTTACAATTTATTCATTTCAAGCTGAAAAGAACTAAAAGGAACTAAATGAATTGAAATTCATATTTAATCAACCTTCTCAGAACAACATTTCAATTCATTTGTATCATGGCTTTGTAACAAGTATGAAATTCATCATCACTTGCAGTAAAGGAATCCTGAAATTTGTCATCTCAAAGAATGGCAGGCATCAGTCTACAGAACCACTAGTTGTAAAAAAAAAAAAGCATGCCAAGAAGTGCATTTAGATAAATGGCAAAATACCTTGTAAGCTAAAAAAAAAGCTGTTGTGGATTAAGGGAGCTAATTCCTGCCCCATTTCCCTCACAACAGATTAGCTTCATTTTCAGTGGGCTGATCAGGTTACATTAATAGTCGTGAAGTTTGGCTTCATGCTTAAGAGTCAAATGAGCACACCAACATGCACCTACAAAGAAAACGAGTAAGTCAGAGTAAGAGCAGAGAATGGGCCAGCATGCTTACATCTGCTTCAAAGCACATGAAGAGTGCTGCTTATCCCCTCCTACCTTGCTAAGCCTTTTTACAAGGCTGTGTCGTGAGTCATGTGGGGACCGAAGCTGCTGCCTTGCACCTATGAATAAAATCTGCGTGCTTGCATGGTGCGTGTGCATCGTTTGTACAATAAGGCTCATTGCTTTCACATTATGAAAATAAAGGCAAAACCTGATCCAATACCTTTTATCTGATCTCTCTCAATTTGTCTAACATTTCATAAAACAGTACGTTGGAACAACAAATGATGAGGGAAGGCTGAGCCGTGGAGATTATTTATTACTTAAAATTTTATATTGTTACATAATCTATTGAGAAGTTTTTGGGCTGATCAGACAGAGCTGAAAGTTTTCAAATTTTGACTAACTGTGAAGTAAATGGGAAAATGATATATGGTTTTCTAAATTTATCACAAATGAAAATCTGAAAAGTGTGGTCTGCATTTGTATTCAGCCCCCTTTACTCTGATACCCTAAAAAGATATCCAGTTTTAATATTTTAAAGTTCTTTGAAAGCCCCAGAGATTTATTATATAACTTCAGTGGACACACAGCAGAAGACTAAGGAACACACCAGATTGGTTGGTTTGGTTGAGGACACATTTAAGGAGAAGTTTTAAAAAGGGTAAGTTTATGAAATTGCATATAGAGTGAGCCATGCCCTCCACAAATCTGGCCGTTATATAAAAATCTCAAGAAGACAGCTTTTGTCATATAAAGCCATGTAGGGGGCACATGGAAAAAGTACTCTAGTCAGGTAAGATTAAATGGAAACTTTTTGGTTTGTGGTCAAACATGGCAGTGGCAACCTCATGCTGGGGGGATACTTTCCTTCAGCAGGGACAAGGGATGCTGGAGAGTTAATGGGAAGAAGGATGGAGGTACAAACAAGGCAGTCACGAATAAAATCTTATTGGAAGCTGCAAAAGAATTGAGTTCAGGGTAAGAGCTTCAGCTATACTGACAGTAGAATGTGAAAAAAGACTAATTTCAAAAGACGTGGAGCTGTAATTGCACTAAAAATTTTTTTTACAGTTTGTTGACTCAGAGGGGCTGAATACAAATCCATGCTAAACATTTTAGACATTCATTACCCAAACATTTTAAAAATATAATTACCCTTTTCCTTTCACTTCACAATGATGCTCTACTTTGTGTTGGTCTGTTACATGAAACTCCAATAACTTACATTTCTTTGGTCATATTGTGACATAATATGAAAATGTTGACATTAGTTCATACTATTAATACCTTTGCAAGGCGATCTAATTCTAACTGTGTTTTACCTAAATCTCTGCTTGGTGTAAACTACACGAGTTACGCCATCTCCTTTTGGTATTTTGAGTATCTACAACCTCAAGAATCTTTAAATCTCCCCATATATAAAAGAATCCCCTAAATCATTTCTCCCTCATGTGATTCCTGTGCACATTTAAAAGACCAACCTGCTAAACTATACAGTAAATACATTTTGAGGTTCAATCATTTTTAGCGTTGTCAGAAAATTAGCTTCCTGTTTTATTGTGAACACTCACTAAGCTTTGAGATACTGTATTTTTGCAAAGAAAACTTCAACAACAAACATGAATTTTATGGATTTTGGCTCATAATTCATAACTCTAACCTAAACCAACCCTAAACTTATACCAAGTTCTTAGTGCTTCTCAGAAATCTAATCTTGCATACAGCTGCAAACCAGCCTACAGTGTTTGCATGGATATTTGCTCTAATGCAGGTGTTTGTTAAACCCAACTCTCGTTGCCAGAGTGTTACATCAGCAAGTTTTTACTCTTTGACAGTACTGTCACGTAGCTGTCATGCTGTGGCGTCTCCTGTCACATGTGCTGAGGCAGAGTCTCTGAAAACCTCAGACAATGATTCCTTAAACAATATTATGCTGGCACAGATACTGTATGTTGTCATGACAAATGCACTCCCCTCTCCTCATCTCTTCATCTATGACAGCAAAGCTTCCATAGTTAATAAAAGCACAAATATTTCTCTGTGCTCACCCCCACATGTCCATCTGTTTAATTGAGGCTGATCCTCATTGTACTAAAATGACCCAAACGTACCAAAAAGTAAAAGGTAACAACTGCATTTCACACAAATACAAACATAAGTAGACTGTTATAAACAGTCTGCTTATAAACAGACTTTAAGGGCAGAGGATGAAAATACAACCCAATTATTTTCATAGGTGTTCTAACTATGTTCATGAGTCTAAATTTACGCAAAACTGTAAGTGAGCCAAACCAAACACCCATGTCATTTCTAATTATACTGCCAAAGACAGCATTATAAAAAAAATTGGATGATCTCAGATTGGACTCCAAACACCCTGTCTATGTAAAAATGTAGTCTTTGGGATAGTCTGGAGCAGAAGTAGTCACCATGGGTGCTCCAGCACAGTGTTGCACATGATTATACCAAGGTTTTTAAATGTGTGCAGCTGTTAAATAACATTTTTGTCATTTATCCCCTAGGATCAAGAGTCTTCATTTTACTGGTATTCAGCATAAGGTGGTGATTATCACACCAGGCTTTGAATGTTGCAATCTCACTGTGATACACAGTATCACTGATAACCTTAATGAAACAAGAGGAACCAGAAAAGTTGTAAGAAGGTAATAAAAGTATGTTGTGTTTTCAATAAAAGGGCTAATGGTTTTACAGCTAACTTGCTATTTATCCGTTTGAGTTTTCAGCCTCTGTCTGTCATGGAACATGCTGGATCTGGAAATGTTTGGGAGCATTTTGGAAATCTCAGACTTAATGTAAAGATGTACTTGGTAGAACATCATTCTCTTATTTTGCACCTTGCCAATGCTTTTGTTTTCATACAGCATTTGCAGCTTAATGTCAAAGTTTAAGCTTGTACTTCCAATTTGTAGTGGTATGCTTTCTTGGTCAGTTCTTCCTTGAAAAATACATTAATCTGAAGGGACTTCTTGGTAAAAATAAATAAATCAGAAATTGGCTAGAAAATTCTGATTAATGCATCTTTACTAACAAACAAACATGCAAAGGTTTCTTAGATTATCCAGGTAAGCAAATAGCAATGTAGTATTAATGAAACAAGAAGCTCACTTTAATTTTAAATAGCCATAATAAAAGTCTATAAATGTCTAGTTTTTAGAAGGTATGAACTCCTCTGCTTTATTCTTCAAAGTAGGAATCAAACAGTGGCTTCAATATAAAGAAGTCATTATTTATCCTATATAAGTGGTGCTTTCACACACCTTCCCTTGTTTAGCTTCATCATTTTGCAAACCTCCCTCCCCCACTTTAACAGTCCAGTTGTTCTCTTCTGTTTGACAGCTGTAGGCTGCTTGGTGCCGTGAACTGCAACCGCAAGGTGAAAAGGGCTATAAAAGCAGTGAGTAAAATCTAGCTGAAAGGATGCTGCTGAAGGATGGACCGTCTTTAAAACAGGTCACTGAATGGAAATCTACCATGTTTTGGACAGGTCTTGCAGCACATACACAAGGCTGAGGCCCACATTGTAAACATAGGAAAACCTTAGCAAAGATCAGAAATCAAAAAATGCTTCCTAAAATTATTTTTTTTACTCAGAAAAGATCTCACCTTTCATCTCAAATCTACTTAGTTGAAAACCCCAAAATGAGGCTCCCACATCACGTCACGCTACGTGCATGTCGGTGATTCAGAACTAATTCAATTGGCAAACAAGATCGGGGAGTGCCGGTTATCTCATAAAACATAATCATCCCCATTTGGTTCATAATCAAAAGGACTGAGTCAAAGGAGCATGACAATACGGGGGGGGGGGACAGAGGTGCAAAGGCGAAAGGGAAACAAGGTTAATTGTGTGCCAAATCACTGTCAAATGGTTGGCATCAAGCTAGGAAATCTTCCCATTAATTTGAATTAAAGGGCTGATATTGGCTCCTGTGCTCCACTCTCACTCCCTCCTCTTCCCTCTTCCATCGTCCTTACAGCTTTGTGAGCCTCGTGCATGGGTCGCATTCGGCGGCAGTGGTGACAGCGGCTATATTTCACCAGCGTGCGCCGTTGGCCTGTCCTTTAGTGATAAGCTGTAATAGATCTACTCTCTCAACTCAGCATGGCCTTTTCAGGGAACGGAACGGAACGAAAAGGAAAAATACAAAATACAGTTTGTTTAGGAGGGTATATATAGGGAGAAATTAACAAAAAGATGTAGGAAGAAACTGAGTCAGCTTTAATAAAAAGAGAAAGATAGGAAAAGGATGGAGGTGAGGGAGGGAGTGACGTAGAAAGAGAACATGAAAAATGAGGCTCATTGAGAGATAAGAGGGGGATTAACCTTGCTAGTAATGAAGGGAGGGTGTGACGAGAAGATGGAGGGAGGCAGAGAGGGGGAGATAATTAATGAGCTTGCCCTTCTTTTGACTCCTTCCTAGAACCCTGGTTGGGAGGATGCGCTTCACTGGCCAGCAAGGTCCCGGGACAGCTGACGAGCAGAACAGGAGGAGGTGGAGGGGGAGCAGCTCTGTAGCTCTGCTGCTCGGCTCCTCCGCACTGCAGCTTTTGTTTGAGGCTGGTTCCAAACTCAGATTTTTAAAACAAAGATTCACACATATCTTGATAATTCAACTAAATAAAATCTTTCAGAATAAAATTATTTTATGCAGGGGATGAATATTGTGAAGCATTCTGTTAAAGTTATGTTTTTGAAGGTAAATTACTTATTTAAAGTTTGCTTTGCCTTAAAGCATCTAATTTAGATTTTTTTTTACAAACTAGGCATGATACAGAAAAACTTGATTGTGATTAATACACCTACAGATGTACGTTTGGGAAGATGACCAAAATAAGTATTTTCCAAAATAGCTCAGAAACAAGCCAAAAGAAGCTCAAAAAAAATTAAAGATACCTTTAAAAAGTAATTTTACTTTGTTTCTTTTGTGTAAGATTGAGCCGTAAATGATTTTATATGTTAAATTTATTTTATTATATTTTCATCTCTGTTCCTGTAGTTTGTTGTATTTTAATACATAATTTTACTATTCCTATTTATTTTTCACTTTGTGTTTTTATTGTAAATCAAACATTATTTTATTGCTCCTCCATTTAATCAATGCTGTGCTGAACTTTAGGGTGTTTATTTAAAGAATTATAAATAAAGTTGACCTTAATAAGGCCTGATCCCTCAGATAAACAACAAAAGTTTCCAAAATCACACAGTTTTTGAACTTAGAGAATATGATGTAATATGATATTTATGAACTCTAACTGATTATGCTTGCGAACCCTTAAAAGTAAAAAATATAGTTTTATAGTTTATAGTTTTTTTCCACTGTTCATCAATAACTATCATTGTATTATTAAATTATTAAATTATTATTAGCCGAATTAGCCAGTAAACTGAGTCAACTGCTCTCTGGAGTTGGCCACTTCAAGCAATTGGCATGCTGAGGTGAGGGATCCTTTTATCAGTGCAGAGAAACCACTGTCATGGCACAGCACGAGATTAGATTTGTCCAAAAGTATCAGATGTAAAGAAATTCTTGAGTTTTATTTATTTAAAGTGGTGCATATTCCTAATTGAAATGCAAGGCAGACACACAATAGTGTGAGGGGAAATACTAAAATGTATTACAGAGGCAGCAGAGTAATAATTTGAGTCTACAGTATAGAAGTACAAAAGGCTAATACATGAGGTTGAAGGTGCAATAAACCCAGAGAGTATACCAAAACACTAGCTCACATTGTGACTTCGAAGACATAAACTGTTCTACAGTATGACTGTGATTTAAGAGTTTTAGGACAAGAAAGAAAATCTAACCTTGTTACCTGACCTAAAAACAAAAAATTATATATATATATATATATATTTAGGGGAATCATACAGTGTTTATAGCAAAGAAAAGGGAACAAAATCTAAAGAACAAGACTCAGAACTCTTTAATTAGGAGTAAATTTAGATAACACTTTTCCAGTCATATGACCACTCAAAGAGCTTTACAATAGAGCCACATTCACCATATTTCACATACAAATGCGGACACATTCATACACCGGCATGTGGATTGGTAGGCAACTTGAGGTTAAGTGCCTTACCCAGGGGTACACTGACATGTGGCTGGAGGAAGCTAGAACTGAACCCACAACTTTCGGATTGCAAAGTTCCTTTCCTTTCCTTAAAAAACTAAACCTGAAACAAAATTCAACATTCTCAGGAAAATTAATTGCAATTAAATTTGATTAGCTAGTTCTTGCTGCATTGAGCCACAGCCATGAGAGCTAAAGTGCTCCTAACTGAAAAGTAATGTTTTTAAAAAGTACCACAAATCTGTGTAATACTGCTCCTCTAAAAAGAATTTTAAGTACGGTATACTTGTGCTTCACTTTAACGAGATTCAGTGGCTAGATTTTTTGGTGTGTGATCATGGTCTTAAAGCACATCACCTACCACACCTCGATCTCTGCTTCAGAAACACACTAACACACACACACACACACACCAAGAACTTCACCCACTCAATACACCCACTCCCGACCCTCACAGTCCTGCTGGAGCAGAGCTGCACAGACCACGTTTTTTGAATCGCTCGCCGACATTTTCTGATGTACTTAAGCGTAACGAGGGAACATTGTTGCAACAAAAATATTCATCCACCACCACCTGCATCTTAACTCTCTGCTTCTCTCTCCCACACTTTGTGTATTACACCCAGCGCAGGCACTCTGTGGCTCTCTGTCACGACTCAGGCTGCAGAGATAATAACAAAAAAATAGTACGCATGGGGATTTCCTCGCACACATGCACACAAACAACACTACTATATTGCATCTGCCATTTCTCTTCCTGCAATGCACTATCCCACTGCACCAGTGACCGCTTTGTGAACACAAGCTCATTGACTGCCTTAAGAAAAGGATGATTTCAAAGAGAAAATGTTGAGGAGCAGATGACCTACACCATTGATTAAGGAGTGCCTGAACAGAGCAACCTATACATCATACTCAAACAGAAGCAAGATCAAACAATCATGCCAGAAGCAGATATACATTCTTCATACATACTTCATTTATTTAGATAGTTTTAAATAAAAAGAGACTTAACGTGACTTAGCAAAAAATGGATTTAAGATGAAACTTGACTCATTTTAAGAGTTAAGATGTTCTCTAACTCCCTCTGCTGCACATAAATCATACAGCAACATGCTGCAAAAGTCCAAATTCTTTTAAACTCAAAAATATGTAAATTTCTCCATAGACTGTTTTCTACAATCATAAAATGCTGACCATCATCATCTCTGAAATTCATATATCACTACAGTAATCTGCAAGACAATAAATAATTACCTTTTTTATTACTTCATGCTTTTTCCTTTTATAAAACTTTTTCTGGCGCTAGTGACCTTTATTGACAATAATTGGACAGGAAATGGACAGAGAACGAATGGGGAAGACATGCAGCAAAGATCTCAAAGTCAGGAATTGAACCCAGGATGGCTGCATCAAGGATTATGGACTATAAATATGGGCCACCCACACTACCACTACCCCACTACTTCACCTTGGAAATGGGTCTTTACTTCAAGAGAGTAGTACAAGTATCCTGTTGTCTCATCTGAAAATGATGGTAGGATGGAGTGGGATGTTCATACACTACCACCGAGAAATCAGTTGTATTTTAGCTTGACGGGTCGGTCAAAAATTAAATCTCTTTCCTAGCACTGAAGGCATCATATGTAAGCATTGCCAGCTTGATAACAACACCCCCTTCGGTGTGTACGTTGTTACTGATGGAAGAAGAGTCTAGTTAGCACCCAAAATAGAGATGTAAGAAGTTTAAAAGGCAACTTTATTTTATATGACATCTTTAGACATCTATACAGTTCATTCCGGCTGTTGCAGCAGATAACAGGAAGACTAAACGCGGAACAAAGTTGCCCTGTTTTGTCCTTTTGAGCTTTTACCCTCTTTCTCTCAAGAAAAATAACTGGATTTGGAAATCTCACATTTAAGGTTAGGGTTCATATCCATTAGTAATACACACAATGACTGGTGTTTTACCAATGCTAACTGCACTAACAGCGGAAATAAAAGTTAAATATGAATAATGATAGCATGATGGCTAGAAAAAAATATTTTGAATGCTCTTTTTATGTCACCTGTTTTGTTTTTTCTGAAGAGAAATCAGGATCAGAGGAAATCAGTATCAGCAGGTGGAAGTGTTACAAAAACCAGAGAATGGAAATCGGACTAAAATCTCAGATTGCTGCATTTCTCGGACATCCAGATTTAGGCTGAGGGACGAAGAAGGATTTGTAATGAAGGGCAAACCTATACATTTCTTGATCCATGTATGTTCTAATACACACCTATGGTCATCAGACATGAGCTTCCCTCATAGGGTGAAGAAAGCCAGCTATAGGGATTAAGCTTGGAGCTCCATTATCCAGAGTGATTTCTAAATTGAGCTGCTGGAGAAATAGTAATAAAATTGGAATGCCACCTGGATCTCTCATTCAGTTGTTTGTTGAACATGTCCAACAAGAAGGACACAAGAAAAAAATGTGTCTGACCCAGAAAGGCTTGAGTTTCCCCAGAATGGACTGAGGAAAGCCATATCTGGTAATCCACTCTGGGCTTTTAGAACCTAAGTTCGGTTAGGCATTTAAAAAAATGGAAGGCTGGATGGGTAAATACCTGTTTCCACTGAACAAATTCCCACCATGTAACGAGCTGCATGCTCTTATAATCACAGATGGTCTAACTTTTACGAGTCCAGAGCTGGTAGCAGACTCTTTAAAACACCAAATCAAACAACTTAAAAATATCCTTCCACGAGAAAGCCTTGCTTAACGAAAACTGAAAATAAATTTAACCAAAAAGTCCAAAATTGTTTGACTGTAATTCAAAAGAAAGACTGCAAATTTAGCAAAAAGAACTAAAAAAAAAAACCCACTTTGAACCAGGCTGTTTCATCAGGTGCTACAGAAGTTCCTAATTTCAAAAAATGTCTCCAAATTTCAATAGTTTAATAGAAAAAAAGGGTTTTGTTTTACAAAGTCAGAACAAAATCAAGATAAAATGAAAATGATTGAAATCAGAGTTTAATCTTTATTTATTTTAGCTAGAACATGTATATTGTTTTGAATCTAAACTCCAGTAAAAATTGAGTCATTGTGTATTTTTTGTTGTGAAACTTTTTTTTCAGGGTACAATAAGATGAGCTTTATAGTTTGTGCTGGGCACTCAATAAACAAATGTTTGAGCTATAAAATAATAATTAAAACTGATTAATTAGACTAAATAAGCCCAGTTTTCCTGTGATTTCCAGTTTTTATCTTATCTATTCACGTAAAAACGAAAGAAAGTTTGATATTTCGGATATAAAATGTTATATGTCACACAAACCACAGATGTTTGCCAAATTTAAATCAAGAATCTTTTTTTAAAAAGCTTAAAATAATACAAACGATTGCTGATTTGGTAAAGATCTAGACGATTTTTTGTGTTTTGCTGCCCTCTGCTGGTCTCACTCAGTATTTCTTTTGCAATTATTTGACCAGATTTAAGAGTTACGATGGTTCTACACCCACATAAAATCCCAGGTTTTTGAGATTTAAAAAAAATGTCATTCACCCTAGAGTAAGAAATATAAAACTAAAAAGCTGTAATACCCTTGTTGCATAAATGTGTTTTGGTACGAGCAAATCTACTTGCCAGAGCCCAGATCTAAATCAGACAGAAAATATGTGGGGTCACCTGAAGCAGGCTGGGGAAAAAATGTCCTCATAGTGTGATAGACTTATTTTTGCAAGGTAGAGTGGTAAATATTGCCATATCGAGATGTGACAGACAAGCAAGGAAGACCTGCTGTAATAAAATCAATTGGTGCTCTAAGTATTAGTTTAAATAGACAGATGCCTATGCAATTGGGTCATTGCACATTTTTTTTTAAATTTGTAACACATTTGTTCAGTTGAGATGTATAGGATAACGTCACAATATGTGAGAAAAGTTTTGAAATTTTTTATCAAGGTCTCATTTTTTTAACATCACCAAAACCAAAAAGAAAAAAAAATTCAATTTGACTGACAAAAGAAACACTGGTTCCCTGAGGCTCATATCTTACATCAACATTATTAATAAAAAGCCCTAATCCTGACCTCAAAGCCTAGTCAAACAGGAGCTTTGGATCACACTGCAGCCTAAAAACCAGGTTCACCTGGTTATCAGATTCACCTGGTAATATTTGACTTACACAGTCAGATTTCTTAACACGTTATTAGCCAACACACCAAAGAGGATTTAGCCACATTTTCATGATTAACAGGCCTTGAGCTGACCTTTTCCTCAGGCTTTCCTACTAGCAGTTAGTAACAACAGTTAATAACCATCACTTCATCCTGTGATGCAGAGTCTGTACACTGAACACTGCTAATGCTAACAGCTGAATAAAAATCATAAACTTAAAAACATAAAATATAAAGTTATTAAGAGGGTTTGTTTGAAGTAAAATCAGCCTCTTGAACTGCCTTGTAGCTAAGACAGCAGTGACCCCTTGTGTCTGGAGTAAATGTTACAACTTTATCTACTCTTTCTTTAAAGAAGTCACCTCAGGTGGAGGTTCATCATCAACTTTACTGTCGATTCACATCCTCAGTCATTTGTCAGATCAGTCATTATGACTGCACCCAACATGATGTTATTTTAATATATAATAACATGAAAAGAAGGGGTAATCAATTAATTTTGTGTTTAACATATACAGTATGCTCATGCTACAGGCATCTTGCATGTATGTTAAAGGGGCAGTAATGATAAACAATAAATACAGGCAGTTCATAAAAACCTCTACAGTGACTTACAAAAGTATTTACAACTATAGAACCCAGAACTACATACTACAATATCTTGTATTGGGATTTCAGGTGTGGAGAAGATTGTTAGTTGGGTTAGGATATAAAACAATACCAGATATTTTTGACATGTCACTCAGAAGTGTTCAGTTCATCATCTGAAAATGAAAAGGTTGGAAACAACACCAAATCTACATAGACATGGCCAAGCAGTCCATGGAACCTTTGGGAGGAACAACTAGATCCACAGCTGAAACATGGTGGTGGCAGCATCATGCTGGGGGGAGGGATCTCTTCAGAAGGAACGGGGAAGCTGGTCAGAGATAATGGGAAGATGGGTGGAGTTAAATACAGAGCAGTCCTGGAGGTCAACTTGTTAGAGGCTAGGGTTAAAGTTCACTTTCTAGCAGGACAATAACACATAAAAAGGTAAAGCTACAATGGAATAGTTTACATTAAAGCTTATTCACATGTTAGAATGGACTAGTCAAAGTTCAGAATGAAGCTCAATGCAAAATCCCTGGCACGATTTGAAAATTACTGTCTGCAGATAATCTCCATCAATATTATTGAGCTTGAACTTTGTTGCAAAAAAAAGAATATGCCTCTGAAAGAACAAAGCTGGTAAAAACCCACAAATGACTTGCACCTGTAACTGTAGTAAAAGGTGTTTTTTCAAAGTATCGACTTAAGGGAGCTGATTACAAGAACATGCCACTCTTTTCATATTTTTATTAAAAACAAAAGTTAGAAATCCATGTATCACTTTTTTTCAGTACACACTTAGGCACCTCTTTGTGTTGGTCTATCACATAAAATCAATTGAAATACAATAAAGTTTGCTGTTGTAACATGACAAAATGTGAAACGATTCAAGGGGTCTGAATAATGCTTGCAAGGCAACAATACCCAGCATTTACTTTCAATGAGTTAAAATCTCATTCATTTATTACATTTCTAAAAAGTGTGGCTATTATCAAAACTCTGGTAAAATAAATCATCAAGAATCAAGAATGTGCCGCTAAGCATTTAAGTAACATTACAACCTTTCAGTAAAGTACAGAGCACATCAGAATGCAGAGAGGGAAGCAGCACAAAAATGTAACTCTGGCCAGTCTCTTAGTAAAAAAAAGAGGTGGTGGGTCAGACCATGAAAAAAGCAGAAGCAGAAAAAGAGCTAACTGGTCAATGGGAATCCCCTTATCTGGTGGTGATTTAGTGTAAATATCTCTGTATGAGGTAGCTGCACGCCAAATTGGATAATTAAGATAAATAAGAAGGTCAATGTTCTATGTGTGATATTATAAACTTATGTTTTTGACATTAGTTATTCATTTATTAAAGTAATTCATTAAAAGGTCTAAAGTTACCAGCTAGGCCTCTTTCATCATCATTATCTAAAACATATTTATTATGCATTACCTCTTTTCCATCCTTCCTTCCATCCATCCATCCATCCATCATCTTCAATTTATTTAGAGATTTAAGATTTAAGAGATTTCTTGCAATAATCATTTAATATTTAGATAATTGGGTTAGAGAATACTTTATGTGAATCATGCTGCCAGAAGCTTACCATGTTTCCACTAGCTACATGATTTCTGCTATGTGCTGGCTGTTTAGAAGAGTGTGACCCAGTCTCCTCTGACCTCAGTCGGGCAGTACCTCAAATACAAACGCAGAGTTGAACCAAATCCTTCTTTAGTTCATCATTCCAGTAAAGCTTGGATAAAGGTATTTTGATCTGGTTGTCTGAGCACCAGCATTTAGGCTGTGTAGCCCACAGAAATTATTAGAAATAATAGGAAAAATAAATCTGCTGTGACAGTATGAGCACATACATGATCCCAATGAGTCAGTGAGCTTATCTTTCTTTAAAGAGTTTCCAAGTGTGTTACTGTGAGAGAAAGTTTTAGATCAAAACGTGGGAGAGGAGGAAGAAAGTTGGAATAGAGAGGTGGGGATCAAACTGCCCGTCCTGCACTTATCTTCTTGTCAACTTAGAGACAGATAAATAGACAGCTGCCCAAAGATTAATTACACAGCAGAGCTCATTAATCTGAGTCCTGTCAGCCGGTTCTATGCCCCTACAGAAAAGCGGCTCCCCACTCCCCTGCTTCAAATCCTCTTTCTCACTATCACAAAAGAGTTACACGCACATAGACTAACGAATTCAAATCTGTATCTTTTATGTCATATTTTACTCTCATGGTCAGAAAAATAAATAAATACTGTTCTGACAGAAATGCACCCCTTTTCATACTAATTTTAGCTCAATTGAACAACAGCCAGTTCCACTAAAGTGTCATAATGTACTGGTTTATACACTGTCTACACAAAATAAGAGAAGAGAAGAGAAAGCAAAGAGAAGAGAAGAGAAGAGAAGAGAAGAGAAGAGAAGAGAAGAGAAGAGAAGAGAAGAGAAGAGAAGAGAAGAGAAGACCAAACAAACCAAAGCACTTTTGTGTCCTTGTGGTTTCTGAGAGATCAAATAAAAAAAAAATTAAATCTGCAGATCTTCCTTAGTGTATTCCTTAAAAAATATTTTCCTTTTTCTGCTTGTGTTCTAATTGTTTTATTTATCTGCTGTGTGTTTGGCGCCACCCTTTGGACAGATGTATTACTGCTAATGTTGGTGAGCACAGCCAGTTGGAAAAATCTGGGCTGTACACAGACCTGAAGTCGAAGCGGACCACATTACACAGGTAAGGATGGCAAAATCTGTCACACAGGCTCCATGGTCAAGCAGAGGGTCTAGCAGACTAGGAGGTATGAATTAGGCCTTAGATGCACCAAGAAATTAGCTGGGGTCGATTTTCAGCTTGATCGGCCCTGACCTGTGACCGGCTGGTCAGAACCTAAACAAATAAACATTTTTTTTTCTGATCAGTGAACACACTATAAAGCACAAATAGTTAATGGTGACAACAGCACTCTTCAGTGTGGATGCTGCTACTGAGAAAAGACTCAAAGTTTGCTATTTTCAATATCAATGAGATGTTTAAAATATCAGAAGAAGTACAAAAGAAAATTTTATTTTTTACAGAGACATGTAAGGCTGTTCATTGATGCTACTACTTAAAACAGAGAACCAGACTTTAGGCAATAACAGGAAGGCAGTAAATATGAGAGTTTAGTTGCTCTGTTTCATACTTTTGAGCTTTTAACCTCAGTCTGTAATAGAAGAGGTTTGATTTGGAACTGTTGACTTTAGAGTTAAGAGTAAATGTTCTCTAGAGAACACTGCTGTTAACTGTTAGTCAGGTTAACCATGCAAACCGGGAATAGAATATACTAAAGACAGTTTAAAAGGTAAACTTGGTAAATATTTTGCCTTCATTTTAATATATTACCTTAGTATGCAACCCTGCTAGATAATATTTATTTCTCTCTCACACAGAAATGTCGTGACATCTCTTCTGCTTCTAATATAAATAATTAATGACTACCTATGGCAGGGATGCTAAGCAAGATATTTTTAATGATGTTCTTATATGTTCTTATATATATATATAATATGTCCTCTGAAATTATAACTCTTAGCGAGAAATCGTAATTGGGTAATATTTGCATTGACAGCTTAAAGCTTCACAAAAACTAGACATCAGAAATCGGCCACAATATTCTGATTGGTGTACTTATGGTATATAACAATACCACAATTCAAGTTTTTTTTAATGGAAAATTCTATACTAACAGCATGTTAGCTATTTAAACAGTAATGACATCTGCTAGTTGTAATTCAGATGAATCCATATCAATACAAAAATAGAAAAAAGGAAATATAATCAAGACCACCTAGGTAAGCAATTGGTAAGTGCTGTCACATTACCATAAAACACTCTGTATAGAATACTATCAATAAAAAGTCTAAATCCATGCTAAAGGATGATAATCCCTGCAAAATGTGACACCAGGCTGTCAGAGGAAAGGCTTCTGCTGAAACAGTTCTGATTGGCTGAGTGTAAATAATTTAGGATAGATTAGTTTTAACTAGAAACATAAATAATTTTAACCAGCCAAACAAACTATGATAAAGGGACCTCAGCACCTCATTAATAATATAATATAATATAATATATCTTTTTGAGGCAGGGGGTCGGGAAACTTTTTCTTCTGGGACTTGGCCTGAAAATGTTGAGAACCACCAGTAGGTAATCCTCATCTACAAAGTAAACCTTACTTTGTAGATTTATTCTCCTCTTACTATGACATTTTCTTATCAAAAGTTGTGTATTTTCTACTTTTTCAGCTGTAGAGTGTTGGTTTTGTGATTTTATGGTACAGAGCTGAGTAACTATTTATATTGCAAGTTTAAACCCAAACAATGACCAGTTGTTTATTCTGAAACAGAGTGCTGTCTTTCTGCAATATCAAGACCAAAAGTTTGGACACACCTTCTCATTCAAAGAGTTGTCCTTATTTTCATGACTATGAATATTGTAGCTTCACACTGAAGGCATCAAAACTATGAATTAACACATGTGGAATTATATACTGAACAAAAAAGTGTGAAACAACTGAAAATATGTCTTATATTCTAGGTTCTTCAAATTAGCCACTTTTTGCTTTGATTACTGCTCCGCACACTCTTGGCATTCTGTTGATGAGCTTCAAGAGGTAGTCACCTGAAATGGTTTTTACTTCACAGGTGTGCCCTGTCAGGTTTAATAACTGCGATTTCAAGCCTTATAAATGGGGTTGGGGCCATCAGTTGTGTTGTGCAGGAGGTGGATACTGAATAGACTGTTAGAATTTGTATTATGGCAAGAAAAAAGCAGCTAAGTAAAGAAAAATGATTGACCATCATTACTTTGAGAAATGAAGGTCAGTCAGTCCGAACAATTGGGAAAACTTTGAAAGTGTCCCCAAGTGCAGTCGCAAAAACCATCAAGCGCTACAAAGAAACTGGCTCACAAGAGGACCGCCCCAGGAAAGGAAGACCAAGAGTCACCTCTGCTGCGGACGATAAGTTCATCCGAGTCACCAGCCTCAGAAATCGCAGGTTAACACCAGCTCAGATTAGAGAACAGGTCAATGCCACACAGAGTTCTAGCAGCAGACACATCTCTAGAACAACTGTTAAGAGGAGACTGTGTGAATCAGGCCTTTGTGGTAAAATAGCTGCTAGGAAACCACTGCTGAGGACAGGCAACAAGCAGAAGAGACTTGTTTGGGCAAAAGAACTCAAGGAATGGACATTAGGCCAGTGGAAATCTGTGCTTTGGTCTGATGAGTCCAAGTTTGAGATCTTTGGTTCCATCCACCGTGTCTTTGTGCGGCGCAGAAGAGGTGAACGGATGGGCTCTACATGCCTGGTTCCCACCGTGAAGCATGGAGGAGGAGGTGTGATGGTGTGGGGTTGCTTTGCTGGTGACACTGTTGGGGATTTATTTAAAATTGAAGGCATACTGAACCAGCATGGCTACCACAGCATCTTGCAGCGGCATGCTATTCCATCCGGTTTGCGTTTAGTTGGACCATCATTTATTTTTCAACAGGACAATGACCCCAAACACACCTCCAGGCTGTGTAAGGGCTATTTGATCAAGAAGGAGAGTGATGGGGTGCTGCGCCAGATGACCTGGCCTCCACAGTCACCGGACCTGAACCCAATCGAGATGGTTAGGGGTGAGCTGGACTGCAGAGTGAAGGCAAAAGGGCCAACAAGTGCTAAGCATCTCTGGGAACTCCTTCAAGACTGTTGGAAAACCATTTCAGGTGACTACCTCTTGAAGCTCATCAACAGAATGCCAAGAGTGTGTGAAGCAGTAATCAAAGCAAAAGGTGGCTACTTTGAAGAACCTATAATATAAGACATATTTTCAGTTGTTTCACACTTTTTGGTTCAGTATATAATTCCACATGTGTTAATTCATAGTTTTGATGCCTTCAGTGTGAAGCTACAATATTCATAGTCATGAAAATAAGGACAACTCTTTGAATGAGAAGGTGTGTCCAAACTTTTGGTCTGCACTGTATATACATACACATGTACATGGTACTCTAAATTAAGGAAACTGTAGTACTGCAAGTATTCTTTATTAAACCTAGAGGAAGTTTTTTTGTGCAATCCTCAAGTTGAACATGAGCTCCCTCCTGCTTTTCACATCCTGAACATTACATTCTGATCCAGCAACCTACTGCACTCATGCTGTTAGAGCTGTGCTTATCTAACATACAGTATAAAAGAGAACAGATAAACTGTATGTTTATACAAAAAAAAGATTAACGTTCCACTTCCTGCTTTAAAAATACGTTTATGCAAGAGAAGTGAGTCATATGGTCACCTACAAGTCTTCCACATTTCAAAATCAGGAGCTGCACTTTGCAGCCTGGCCACATGAAGATACCACAGGTCCAGCCATTAAACGGCCTTACACCGAACTGTTTGAGCAGCAGCTCCTGTCATGTGTTCAAGAGGATTAGCAGTTACTTTGCAGTTTCTCATCAAAAAATTGGACTGCACTGTAAAGCCGCTATGAAATTGCAGCGCTTAAAGTCTGACACATCATCTTAAGTAATGCTTTCCCTGTTTAAAATTCACTGCCTAAAAGCCCGTCCAAAAAGTCTACTTTCAGACATTGAGGGATGGTGGTAAGTCAGGACAGTTTCAGCTCCTCTGGCAAAGTGCAGTGCACGTCACTGAAAGCCAAAACTTGCTGCCGACTTTGGCTCTGAAGCATCTGTGAGAGGAGTTTTGCAAAATGTGACCATGAGTGGCAGCCTTGCGTCAAGACGAAGAGATGGAACAAAGGAGGAGGAGGCGCTGGGTGAAGAGAAGCGAAGGAAGAAACAAGAGAGGTCTAAATCAACGCCATCCACAGCAGCTCAGTGCCAAGGAAGACAGATGCTCCCTATGTCTGTGTGAGGGTACGTGAGTGCACAGACACACATCAATCAGGAGTTATTTTCCTTCTAGTCTATTTCTGCTATGACCAATTTAATCCTGGATCAATGTGAGTGGGAAAGTAATACATAGGGAGCCCAAATCAAATTAAACGTGAAATTGAATGCATATTGATCACAAACTCCAAAGTTCTGCTCTGTTTAATAAAAAGTTCGGTGACTGCCAGAGTCATTGTGTTTGACAGTTAAGGGCACAAGTGTATCTTGACAGATCTGGAGCAAAGAAATACCTTAAATTATTAAGTGCTGGCCACATTCTCTGGCTCCCCTAAAGCTTCCAGATAAGATCATCTTTAATTGCAGCAGCATAATCTCAGTAAAACAAAACTATTTAAAAAACAATACTTTAATTTGAATTTGTTGCAAACAAACAACAACATTCTCTTTATAAACTGACAACAGGTGATTGTTTGGGTTTAATGAAATAATTGTCTTTGCAAAATCAGCTGTGCCACAATTTTTCACACCCTTACTGTTAACGTGCTGTACAACCCCCCTTTTGCAAACAGGACACCAGTGAGTTTTCTATAACTTTTAACAACCTTGAAGCATATAGAGAGATGGATCTTTGACTATTCCTCTGTGAAAAATCTCCCTAGATCATCCAGACTCCTGGGTTTTCTCTTCTCTTCAGCTTACCCCGCGGGTTTACTACAGAATTTAGATTTGGGGACTGAGATATGTTTAGGATTATTATGCTGTTGAAAGATGCAGAGATTACCCATTTTCAGTTTTCTGACAGAATCCACCAGATGTTATTTTTTTTTAATCTTCTGGTGTTTCAAAGAGTCAACAATGTCATGCACTCTAACAATGTTCACAGTGCACAGATCCTCCACTATATTTGATAGTGGGAATGAGATGCTTCTCACTATATTCTTCCTTTATTTCATGCAAAAGCCACCTGGAGTGTTTGTTGCCTCAAAGCTCAATCTTAGTCTTATCTGACCAAAGTGCATGGTTGCAGTTAAAGTTACAGTAGGGTTTGTGTTGGCAAGACAGAAAAGACACAAGCAGTTGCTGTGTACATATAGCCTCTAATGGTTGTTGTGGAGACTTGGTGACCATAAGATGAGCCTCTTTGCAGCAGT
The DNA here is from genome assembly GCA_036173005.1 of Crenichthys baileyi. Lineage (NCBI taxonomy): Eukaryota > Metazoa > Chordata > Actinopteri > Cyprinodontiformes > Goodeidae > Crenichthys > Crenichthys baileyi. The sequence goes on along the minus strand of JAHHUM010002069.1, from coordinate 414,275 downwards.
TCTCCGACACTGAGCCTCAGAGGTTTTTTACCATCCTTCACCATCATGCTCACTGTTTGTGTGGTGGCAAGATAACTATGAGTCCTCGTCCAGCCAGGGGGCCTGTGGCTAAAAAAAAGGCCCTCTGTGTCACATCATATTTACCCCCCACGGAAACACAAAGTAATGTCAAGTCAAGTCCAGTCAAGTCAAGTTTATTTATATTTCAGCAACAAGGCACTCAAAGCGCTGTACATGAGGAAAAACATTACAATGATACAGAAAATCAAACACAGAAAAACAAATCAAATGACACTAATAATCCTTGTGAGTTTACTGGTAAGAGCTGGTTCTAATCCAATCTTTCTAATAGAGGTAATTATCTCATTAAGTCCTCTGTGGTAAGGAATTAATCCGGTGCTAGAAGAAAAATGATAATATTAATCCTTGAGGTCGCTGGTATGAGGCAGTTGTGGTCCCATCATTCAAATAAGCTGGGTCACTGGTATAAAACAGTTTTAGTCCAAACTTTTCAAATACTAATAATGTTTGGCTGTCACTGGTATGATATAGTTGTAATACAATCCTTTTAAGAAATCTAAAATTCTCTGGTCATTGGTGTTAAAACAGCTTTAATCCAAATGTTTGAATACTAATAATATTTGGTTTTCGCTGGAAATCCTTCTGAGAAATCTATGAAAAGTAATTAAATCACACATTTAGGTAGATGAGAAAAGAGACCACATTAGGTAAGAAGAGGAAAAAAATCATATTTCACATTTATCCTTAACAGGATACAGTTTGAGATTGCAAAAAAAAAAACTCAGCACAAAGAAGCAACATATATACGAAACAACATCATGCAGGGGATCCAGTGAAGGCGGTGTGAAGGGGTGCATATGTTTATCTTGAACATGTGTGTGTGTGCATGTGAGTGTGTGCAAAGTAAGTCCGTGAAGCACTGTCACAGAGGCTATTGTCCTTGATGATGTTCATCAACCGGCCACACAGTTCTGAGCAGGTCCACAGATGTCCTCAGGGAAGGGAGGGGGCAGAGGGAGCAGAGCGTCATGTTTACATAACTTTCAGGAGAAGTTGAAGATAGCCAGCCATCAAGACCGTGCAGGTGAGCCAGATTCAGATAACAGCAATTGTTTTGGGTCAGGCAGACTCTTAGTTTTCCGTCTGCCTTGAAAGTTTCGCTGGTGCTTCTCAATTGCGAATCCAAACAGCCAAATTCCAGTTCCTTTCCGCCAGATCCGAGCGAACAACTTTCTCCAAGATTTATCCCATTTCGCCCCTGAGTCCAGGAACCGCAACCTGCCTGCGATCATGTGTAAGGATCACATCCAGTCTGCGATTCAGCTCACGTAATATCTCAGTCTGAGTGTTGATCGCTCTGCAGATCCCATCATACATGCCAGGCAGCCTTACAATGGCCAGAACAGCTGCCGACGTTTTTCGAATTTCTCGATATGCCAGGTAATCGCCAACTCCAAAAAGCAGAAATCCTGTTATCAAACATCCAGTTGTGTACACATCTTCGACATCCTCGAATGACAATATCGACAGACACACAATCCTCCATTTCTGCCAGGAGTCCATCGTGCACAAGAGGGTTCCCCTTCTCCCTGTCTTCTCGTCGAGAAAATTTGATCAATTGCATTGAGAGACCAGCCGACCAAATCCATAACTCAGAATTTTGGAAGATATGCAAAGAGAGGCTCCAAAAAGAAAGACATGACAGAGATGAAGCTAGGCAGATATGGGAGGATGCGGGAGACAGCGTATGACTTATTAGAAGTTCCTAGAAACTCTGATCAACAAAGTATATACATGTTTAATGGGAATCATTAGGGCTACCAGTGTGCCACTGCTGGTTTTGTTGAAAACAATTACTTTTTTAACGCAGGATATTTTTGCCCACTAAATAAATGTCACTAAATTAACGTATGGATTTTCTGCACGAGATTAAGCTGCTGGAATAAAAGCTGAATTTGTTCAAATGTCTTTAATAAATCTTTACCAGACATGCCAATCAGAAGTGGATAGTAACTAATTTTATTTTGTTATTTAAAGTACCAGAATTTGCACAAAACTTAATATTTTTGTCTGTCTGTTTACATCATTTTGTGCCAATAAATGTGGCCAGTGCTGTATTTAATTAACAATTTGTGATTTTGTTTTCTTCTAAATCATCACAAAACCCGAAACTTGTCTTACTGCTGACTTGCATCAAGGAGACATATGAGACGATTCTGGACTTGCTCCATATGTGAACACTTGTCTAGACCTCATTCAGCTCCCATTCAGCCAGACTATCGTCTTCGAGCTTTCCCAGTGTTTGCAACACACTTCAATAAAATGCTTTCCCCAAATTAGCAGCTTTTGGCATGCCCATGTCAGTGACACAATTCCTCCTTCCTTGTTTAATAAGGACAAAGATTTGCATTTCCACCCCTGAAGCAAGGACTGGGTGACCCACTAAAATCAGGAACGCTATTTTTAGTAGCTTCACTTCTGAATGTTTATATACAGCAAAGGTACACAAATATCTGCATTGCTTTTGCTTATGCCACAAACCTGAACTGTATCATGAAACATGAGAATAAGAAACCGTAAATTATGAAATGTCAAGATGTAGTGCAACAGTTTTTCCAAACATAAAGTTTAACTTTTTAAAAATAACTAGCTTTGATGTCAGAAGCAAATGCAAATAGAAAAACTGCTTGATGTAGTTTGATCTTACCCATACCATCACCATTTTGTCTGACGAGTGTCTGGAACTGCTGACACTAAGCACCTGTTGCACATAAAGCTATGTATAGCTTCCACGCCAACATGCAGTTTTGAATCAGAAGTAATGTAGCATGTCAAACACCCTACCTGTAACTGCTTATGAACCTGGTGTTTTACCACTGCTGCCTCTTCAGTCTTCATCGCTTATTTGACCGTCCTCGCCTTAAACTGCAAACTGCCAGAGCTTCACTGGCTCCTGAACCATTGAGTCCTCATGCATGCTACAGCCCCAAGAACTGCCACACCTGGCCCACCTGCCCTAATACTTCCCCTCGCCTGTCTGCAGCTGCATGACCTTACTGTAAGCTGTACTCCAAGCCCACAGAAATATCTGCTGAGAAACCTAATGATCGAGTTTCCCCTCACCATAGCCTGCCAGTAAGCTGGTGGGGGGAGGTGGACAACTGACTCACTGACATTTACAGCAGCACCAAATATCGCTGTAGGTCATGCTAACTGCCATTTGGTTGTTGACTATTGGAAACATTTTTAACTTGGGATTTTTTTGCACTCGATAGAGGTTCACGCCATTTAAGAATGACAATACAGTCTGAGTCCCAGTCTGATACCTTATTCAAATTGGTACCATGAACAGTGAAAACCAGATAGTTACATACACTGAATGTAAAAAGACAAACTTGTTTTCCACACTGCCTGACATGAAAAACATTTCCTGTTTTAGGAAAGTTAGGATTACCAACATTATTTCTTTTTCTTAAATGTCAAAATGAGAGATTTCTTGGAGACTTCTTAAAACCTGCCTCAAAGAGACTGGAAGCTGTGAGAAGGCTCGACTCGCAGTCTCCGCCTTAATTCATGCCACGGGTTTTTTCTCGAGTTGAGGTCAAGAGTCTGTGTAGGTCTTTATGGACTTGCACTGTGCACTGGTGCACAGTCCGTTTGGAACAGGAAGGGGAGATCGCCAAACTGTTCCCACAAAATTGGAGCATTAAATTGTCCAAAGTGTCTCGGTATAATCAAGCTTTAAAAGTTAATTATATTGAAACTAAGGAGCCAAGCCAAACTCCTAAAAAAACAGACACTATGCTGCTCTAAACTTTACACTGGAAGAAATGCAGTCAAGCAAGTGCTTTCCTACTGCAAAACCTAAAGTTATCAATCGGATTGCCAGACTGAGAGGCAGTTTACTCAAAAGCTAAGCTAAAGTTAGCATTTTTCCTCTGTTTTGATATAACCTATTGATAATATGGCTTGTAACATAATCCAATGAAGTTTTAGAGGACAAAAGCTACACAATAAGTTTTTCTGCTACATAAACTCAGGTCTTTATACTTTGAATGTCATATAATTTAATGTCTAACATATGGCTGCACAATACATAGCAAAATTATTTTTTATATTAAGTACCGTGCATTCACACTCTCTATGCTTGTAATATATTTGCTGACAATTGTTGTTTAATGCAACATAACGAGTTTTAGAAGGTAAACAGGTGGTAAGGTGGTAAAGTCATTATAAGTTGTTTCAATGCCAAAACAGCAGATGTCAGCCAGAAGCTGCATTGATGTTGTGATGGAAATTATTTTTTTGTTTCAGTAGCTGGATGGACTACTCATTATCTAAAGTAGGTTTTATATGAACCAAAGCAAAACAACATCAGCACTTCTAGTTCCTTGTGCCACCCTTGTGAGGTGCTTGAGCTGCTCCCTATCCAGCTCTAACAGGGCATCTAGGGATATCAGAGCCCCATGAGCTCAGCAAAGAGTGAAGACCAAGTTGCATAACACAGACAGACAGGAAGCCAATTTCACCGTTACTGTTAAGTAAAGGGTGAGAAACAGATTGTTATAGAAAACCCATATTTCTTTTGCAAGCCATACATGAATAGGCTCTGATTTTAAAATAAATGCTGTACAGAAAGCAAACACACAGCTCAGTGGCATGTAGCTGAAAAAATAAGCTGTAGTAAGTGATTCATATATATATATCCTTTTAAAAAGCCTTGGTTGTGAGATCCCCAATTAGGAAAATACTTCTTTCTTTCTGACTTGGATTGAAGGATCATTGTTAAAATACAAATATAAACAAAGCAAAATACTCCTAAATTCACTTACACAAGTCCTTCTGCAAGTTTAGCTCACAAGCTTGTATTTAGGTGTATATTTCTGATGTGATGTAAGTTGAGATATTTTCAGAGGAGCCATAATGGTTTTTACTGCAGCAAGCTGTTCAGCTCCCTAAAATATCACCACCACCGCCTCCACCTACACTATATCTGCACTACATGTAAACCTACAGATCAACTAAAAGAAGCTCACATATCTGGGGAATAGTAGTAGATTGTTTGGAAAATGATTTACATTGCAAAAACTGTAGGGAAAATAAGTAAGAACTGGCATTCACACAAGGGAAAATAATTTCTAGGAGGTCTTCAAAAAGTAAATGTGTCAAACTAAGACTGGCATTTCATTTATTATGACAAGAAAATCATTGAACCCTCAAATGATATCCATATGAATGGGCTACAATCAATGTCTCTTAGCCACAGAGTCTAATACCTGCACCACCATCAGCACTAAACAACGTCAACAGAGAATGCCATCTCATTCATCTGTACCAAGATGACCTTCAACACGAGTAAGAAAATTACCTGTTATGATCTCGCTGTAAGTGTGAAATCTAAAAGCACAGCTTTTGATCTACTCATAATGACATTACTTTAAGTCACAAAGAAGCTACCTAATTTATACTGGCCTTCATGTATAGTTAACCAGTGATACATCTAAAGACACTGAAAGACATATATTCATAAAATAGCACAGATTATTTCTTTAATCCAGCATTTTTACTTATCGGGGTATGTAAACTTTTGTACAGGAGCTGTATGGAAATATACTTAAAGTTGGTGTAGTGACAAATATTAAAAAGTGTGGCACACAAAAAAATGCAGTTGTATGAAACAGTGTGCTGGACTGTTTCTGGGCATCTCTCCTTTATTTTTCACACAATCTGTGTGAAATAGAGCTTGGACCACCCTGTCCCCGCCCATAAATAAATATGCTGATTAGTAGAAATACACAGCAGGTAGATTTGCTTAACCATGAGATAACAATGACATCTTACATTGACATTTTACAAACACATGCTGTAAAAACACATAGCCGACCCCAAAAAATTATATTTTTAAAAAGTGCTTAGAGTACTCAAGGCTCCACCAATCAGGACATTCGACAGAAAGAGGCCATATATATTTAAAAAAAAAAAACCTAAATTTTAATTTACCTAATAAATGACAAATATTGCCATCCTGATAAGAAAAAAACAAGTAAAAACCAAGGAAGGTTAATTCATTATAAAATAAATACATTAAAAGATCTGTACCATATTGTTCATTAAATGCGCAAAGAGTCTCTTCATCTTATTCAATTCAATAAGAGTCACAGGAACAAAGCTGTTTTTATATCTTTGTGTTCTGCATTTTGGGACTAAGAACCACCGTTCGAAAGGAAAAAGCTAAAAGTCACCGTTAAAAGGATGGGAGTTATTTTTTTAAATGGTAGAAACTGCTGTACCTGCCTGGCGTACAGGGATAGAAGACACCATTGTAGCTCACCAATAAGGTTGGATGACCATTTAACTATTTGATATAAGGCATGTTTGGTATATATGAAAATGTAGATGCATCAATCAAAATACTTTGATCATGCTATACCTTGACAATTTTATACATAGTGACATGTTATCATTCAGCAGACTGGACACACGGAGGTATTTAAGTTTACATTTTTTGGCAGATCAAGTGGAAACTGGGGCGTGCAGCGCCAGGGACATAGAATCTGAGGAACCCGGTTCTGCAGCCTGCTTCTCCACACTGCAAAACGTTACTATTACTTCTAGTCAGAAGAAAGGTGTTGATAAAATTAAAAGAGTCCTTTAAACCTAAATCTGCCAAGGGGTATGAACAATTTTTAACTTAACTGAAGGTTCTAGCAATAAATTCTTGGCTCATACATATATTTGTTCCGCATACAGGTCCTTTAAATGAATGAAGAAATACTGACTCAATGTTGAGGAAACATGAGCAACCAGGAACGAGCAGATAGCATTTACAAGCCAATAGCCCTAAATATCTATGCAAGCATGCACAAACACATCCATCTGCAAGCAAAGACACACACTAACATGTCAATGTGGTAAATGCCCTATTGGCTCCAAAGGAGCCTGCCATTTACAGGTGTCAAAGCCAAGGTGTAACACAAGCCTGATATTGATATAAGCAACTGCACTCTAATGAATGTAACATGTCAACAGAGCAAGTACACACCTACCTGCACACTACACTGCTGTTAAAATGTATTTGCCCATTTAGAGATTTCTTGTTTTTGGTGGTCACATTAAAGTGTTGGAGATCATGATGAAATGTTAATATCACAGAAAAAGAATACTTCAGTAAACCAAAATTAAGTTTTTAATTTATTATTCTGTTTATAAGGAGGAAAAAAGTTATACAACCACCCTGATCTTATATGAAAAAGTAATCCCCACCCCCGCTGCTGCGCTGCAAACCTTTATACCAACATTTTTTGTAACACATTGTTCAATTTCAATAGCCACAACCAGGGATAATCAGTGTATATGCAAGACCAAATCATGATATGCAGTGAAGGTTTGCACTAATCACACACTTTGCAGACACTTTTAGAGACAGATGTGCCTTGAGTTCTGGATTAGCATGTGTGCTAAGGGCTTGTAAATGCTGGGTGAAATAGATTGTATATGATAGTGAAGCCTTTAGGCGATACAAACTCTCTGCTGAGGTGAGTAGTTTGGCAACAAAATTACAAACCTTGTGAATAAACGATGAGCGAGTGTGCCCAAGGCCACTGTTATTTCAGTACGATGACCTCAATGACCTCTTTAAATGCTTATTAGATAAAGTAGCATCTACACTTTAATAGGTTAACACACACATCCAATGTGTCAGCCTTTTTCAACACCTTGTTTGAATGAAGACAGCTCCGGAGGTGTGCCAGACTGGAGGCCGCTTTATTCACGCCCACCTGGTGTGTCCATAAACACATAAACACATATACAAACTTAGCACACAGAGCTTGGGGAGTCTGCCATGAAGAACAAGCTACATGTCAATTAAGTGTCACGGCAACCAGGAGAGGAAGAAATCGAGCCATAGGTGGGACACTATAAATAACCGAGCCCGCCTTGGAAGTCAGGATCATCCATAAAAAAAAACACAGCTGAGCTTTAATCACTTTGAAGGACACTGACCTACAGTTATTTCCTGAAAACTGACCCTAAAAATCAGGAGTACAACTTCCTAGAAAAATCTTGAAAACATAAATCTAAAATGTGCATTCCAAATGCATGAAAATTTACACAATGTACACTGACCCATAAATCTGTCATGGGTCATAGCGTGCCCTGTTTGCTTGCACGCTGTGAGGAAGAGCAGTGGATTTAAAATGCGAGTTAAGTGACCCAGATTTAAACTTTAAGGGTTAAAACTTGTCACTGTGAAAAGCCAAGTGAATAAAATCCAACCTGAAGACAATAAACTGAAGATGATGTATTTCTTGATGCTTTCTGGGAGATTAAATTTATTTTTCTCTTGTTTACAATTTTAAAATGAAAGATTTTACAAGGTTGCCCAAAGGGAAAATAAAAATGTATTAGTACTTAGCAACACTCCCTTTGGCAAATCTCACAGCTTGTAAAATATTAATTTTTCTTTCCTCTGACCAGGACTTTACGTGTTTGTTTCTCTTAACAATTACTTTTCCTTGTTTCCTTGGTTACTGTTTTGACCAGATTACTTCTAACTACCTCCTGAAAGCCAATCTGACCTAGAAATGATGAGTAAAGGGCCATTTATGCTCCATGGTAAATAAGCAGAAGCCTACATATGGAGGCTTCTATCTGCCTTCTGCATTTATTCCATGCATATTTTAGCCCGTCATCAGGGACCCTGTAGAAGGAAAGCAAAACGCAAGAAATGGAGCAATACCACTGGTAATTGTAGGGGCAGTGCTGTGTAATATGCCTCCCTTACAATTAACAAAAGGAACAAAGAAGAAGAAGAAGTCTAAGACTACAGAATTGGGTTAATTTCTCAATCCATCCATCCATCAATCCATTTTCTTCCGCTTTTCCGGGCTCGGGGTTGCGGGGGCAGCAGCCTAAGCAGAGAGACCCAGCCTTCCCTCTCCCCAGCCACTTGGGCCAGCTCGTCTGGGAGAATCCTAAGGTGCTCCCAGGCCAGCCGAGAAACATAGTCCCTTCAGCGTGTCCTGGGTCTTCCTCTGGGACTCCTCCCGGTGGGACGTGCCTGGAACACCTCACCAGGGAGGCGTCCAGGAGGCAACCTAACCAGATGCCTGAGCCACCTCAACTGGCTCCTCTTGACATGGAGAAGCAGCGGCTCTACTCTGAGTCCCTGCTGGATGACCGAGCTTCTCACCCTATCTCTAAGGGAGAGCCCAGACACCCTGCAGAGGAAGCTCATTTCGGCCGCTTGTATCTGTGATCTCATTCTTTTGGTCAAAGCTCACGACCATAGATGAGGGTGGGAAAGTTGACCGGTAAAGCGAGAGCTTTGCTTTCTGACTCAGCTCTCTCTTCACCACGACAGACCGGTACAGCGCCCGCATCACTGCTGACGCAGCACCGATCCATCTATTGATCTCCCGCTCCATTTTTCCCTCATTCGTGAACAAAACCCCAAGATACTTGAACTCCTCCACTTGAGGCAGAACCTCCCCCCCGACCCGGAGGAGGCACTCTACTCTTTTCTGGCTCAAGACCATGGCCTTGGACTTGGAGGAACCGATTCTCATCCCGGCTGCTTCACACTTGGCTGCGAACTGTTCCAATGAGATCACGAGCTGATGAAGCCAATAGGGCCACATCATCCGCAAAAAGCAATTCTAGGGCCACCAAAACGGATCCCTTCAACACCTTGGCTGTGCCTAGAAATTCTGTCAATAAAAGTTATGAACAGAATCGGTGACAAAGGGCAACCTTGGCAGAGTCCAACCCTCACAAGAAACGAGTCCAACTTACTGCAGGCAATGCGGACCAAGCTCTGACACCGGTCATACAGGGACCTAACAGCCCGTATCAAAGGGCCTGGTATCCCATACTCCCGGAGTACCCCCCACAGGATTCCTAGAAGGACACGGTCGAACGCCTTCTCCAAGTCCACAAAGCACATGTAGACTGGTTGGGCGAATTCTCATGCACCCTCCAGGACCCTGCTGAGGGTGTAGAGCTGGTCCAGTGTTCCACGGCCAGGATGAAAACCACACTGATCTTCCTGAATCCGAGGTGCGACTATCCGACGGATAGTCTCAATCCACAATGTATTTATTGGCCGGACAAACCATCTCTGTCTCCTGCCAAAAATTTACGTTATTACTACTTCCCCTACCATGGCCATGTTTCCTATGTCTAAAACCTACCTCTTATTTTGGAAGCTAACTCAGAACTGCCCTATTGTAGATATAGTCATGCCAACTTAACAAAAGCATTGAAAACATGAGAGCAGAGAAGCTTGGCAATGTTAGAAATGGGCGGACCTAGGTAACTGCCCAAAGGGAATATAAAGGATCCTTAAAAACAAAAGTATAAATAAATAAAACGTTTTGGCACTACTCCAGAACATCAAATTGCAAGTTTTGGATTAGAGAGAATAAGACTGTTTTGCATGGAGGAGACAAAGCGAGTAAGGTAAGGGATCAGTAGTTTAATGAAAACAAAACTAAGACAACCTTAAAAATATGATGGAGAAAGATTTGAGCAAACTGTGACCAGAAGAGGGCTGTTCACAGGCGTTGGTATTAGATATTGTCGCATTTAACATGAGTCCCAGACTGCAACTTCATGCCTTGTATATACCTCTTATAAACCACTCATAAATTTTATTTATGAGCTCCACTGAGCCCAACACAAAACAATCCAGAACCATTAATCAAATACAAGAGTCGACCGTGGAGTAAAATAGTAAATGGAAGGAATATAGAACCACAAATGCAGGTCATAGGCAGCTGTTTTCTGTCTTTTGTGCACATTGTTTTGCAAAGAGAAAGCTTTACCAAATAAAACCGTTCATTGAGCTACTACTTTACAAGTCACAACTCTTCAGTTTTACCTGTTGTAATTGGTGTGTGTTGATCTCAGCTAAATCAACTGAGAAATGACACTAAGGCTTCAGGCTTGACATTATCACCTGTTACTTTACTCTAAATGCTCTAATGAGTAATTTTAAAGAAGGATTTTCGTTTAAAATCATTAGCTATAAAGTAACTATTTTACTGTGAAACCAAGTTTATTTTTTTTATTTGTGTGTTTGGCTGGTCCTGTCTAATATTACCCAGAATTTAAAAAACTGTTTAAAAATAAGAAAAAAGCATCCCTTTCTGTTATGTTTGTCATTGTTGAGGCACCTCTGAGATGGAGTCAAAATTACTCCCTTTGGTGTTGCTGGAAAGCGCTGGAAACATGTCAGTCTGTCAGTGGCAGTCCATCAGTTTCCACACCAAGACTTTCTGTACCTTTGCAACTAAACATATTTCCCAACAACCCAAATAGACTTAAACTCTGGAAAATTGCGGTAGGCTTCGTTCAGCCAGCTGACCAGTAGTGCACAGCACAGCAGATGAGGAAGGCTGCTGTGATCCATACAGCTTGTTAAACGTCAGTCTCTTCCTAGTCTTTCTCTAGAATCTCATTAAAAAGGACTTTAGACTACAGGAAGGATATGGAGTAAATCTTTACAGGTTTTGCAACCGTAACATTTTATAGCCTTGACATGCCTTGATACCTGTAACCATCCCATAGAGAGACCTAAAAATCACAAGCATTAAGCATATTGAGTGGAAAAGGAGAGATAAACTCCAATGTTGTGGATAGGCTTCAATTATTTTTAGGTGAGGATGAACATCTTGCCACTGAGCCCCAGCTGCCCACAGTAAAGATGGTCTGATGCTTAAAACCAACTTGTGGTAAAAGGTTCTACATTTCCTTTATCAGTTGACAGAACAGGTTCTTGAACTGCATTACAACTGTTACAATGTTAAAAATCAAACTTTCAACATCCTAATTTACTGTAAAGTTGCATGAAACGTACTGTTAATTGTGCTGTAGGGGCTGCGTTGTGGAAAGGACATTTCTGATCATCCTGAAGCCCCTTGGGGTTTAGCACATTTAAAGACTTGCAAGATTTTTGGGGGTCTTTTAGACTTTAGATTGAGTCTCCAACTATGAAAAACAGAATGAACAACTACCTCTAAGATATTTCTTGCCAGTCAGTAAACAAGCTGCTTAGAGGAAACCATAGTTTCTAATGATCATTTTAAAGGCTCTGATATTATCATCTAGTCATCTAGTGATTTCTCACCCCTAAACATTGAAAAGAAACTCATGTCTTACAAAAACATTTGTTTCTCAGACACTTAGCTTTTCTAATTTTTGAAGTAGTTGAAATAATAGTTAGATTTTGAATGAACAGAATTACATTTAATTCAATTTGGCATTGCTTATGCTTTACTCAATCTTGCACACAGTTGTGTATTGTCATGTTTCAACATGTTAATCTTGTTTTACCATGTTGAAAACAGCAGAGAAACAGAGTTAAAGAGTAGAGGAAAGAACAGGACAGGGAATGTGCCTCTGCCCCAAGCTTGAGTAGCTTGAGTTCAAAGAAGATATGAAACGAAGGGTTCCTCTAACACATGCAAACCCTCTGTGACCCATTTTCTACAGAGTGGTGGCCTCCATCAGAGCAGAATCAGCTGCCATGACAACATGCTCTTCACATCACAGCAACCATCATTATTATCATCATGATTATCTTCATCATCATTTTCAATGGTGCTCTGGAGCAATTGGGAAAACAAAGGGAGCATGCCACTGGAGTTAGTCTTATCTTCTAGGGAGGTTCATGCGAAAGACAACACAGGAAGAGTGGAGATGAGTTCTACGAAAAGACTCGGCATAGCAATGTAGTTATGTCATGTGTGGAGTCATTCTTCGTTCCTCCCTGTCCCTGCTGTCATACCACCTCCAACTGAAAATGCATGGCAGCAGGCAGCAGAGGAGAGATGTGGAAACAAAACGGCTGAGTTGGGACTGTGTGAGAGTGACTGTTAGGAAAGAAAAAAATAAAAGGAGGGAGGGGGTTTAAAACAGAAAGGAAGGAGGAGGTCATACTTTGGGCAACGGCGTTTCAGACGACCGGACTTTCTGGGGAGATATCTGTGAAGAGAGCAAGAGAATTATTTTCTTGTTTCCCCCTCTTCAGAGATATCTCATGTGGCATATTGCTGTTCTCCGTAACTGAATTTAAACTGACATCAGGTTTTCTTGTCAAGAGGAGCTGAAAGTGGTTCCTCAGGGATTAATAGACCATTTGGTCTAAAGTGCTTCTAAGCAATGGAGATACAGGCTTCTATATGAGCTTTCATTTGCAAATAATACAAGTGTTTGAAAGGTATTGGTTAACAGAGAAACTGTGACTCAATTTGAGCAACAAAATATTTTTCTGGTGCAACCTACTGAAAGTTGAGCAGAAGAATCAAGGTGCAATTTGAGAAATGTGTAAGGTGGTTTAAATAATCATTGACTGTTTTTAATGGATCGAACGTGTCAAAGTGACATGTTAGCAAGAACCAATGAACAACAACACATCAGAGGAGACACTCAGAGAGAGAAGAGGAAACACACATTCACAGAGGAGTAACACAGACTGAAGAGCAACATCAGCATGCAAAATGGTTTCAGAGGAAACAGCATTAAATGTTAAACTGATAAATTAGATACATTTCACAAAAATAAAGTAACTTTGGTTTTGATTGCATATTTCTGGAATGGTTGGACATTAAAGTCCTTCCAGATGTAGTGGTGCATTGTCTGCCAGGTACAGTGCCTTGCAAGTTAGAACTTTTTCAAGGTGGCACATTACAACCAGAAACTTCAATATTATTGGGACCAACACAACCTAAGGTAAAACTGTGAATATGTAGAAGGAAAACTATATGTGGTTCTTTTAAAACATTTCACTATAATACTTTCCAGTGAGACCAGTTAGGAAGAGACCCTAGGAAGTCATCCAGTAAAATCTCAGCATAAATGCAGTTGGTCTGTGAAGATCTCAGAGGCTTATTGGAGAGCATTAGTGAACAAACAGGACCATTAAGACCAAGGGGCACAGCAGAAAGGGCAGTGAGACAGCTGTGGAGATGTTTAAACCAGGATTGGGTTGTATAACAAAATCTCAAGTTGTGAAAATCTCACAGAGCTCTGTTCAGTCCATTATCTAAAAATTGAAAGAGAATACCACAGCTGTAAACCTATCAACATGTGACTGTCTACCTAAACTGACAGGGATAGGCAAGAACAGCATTAATCAGAGGAATCAGACAACTTGTAACTTTGGATGAGCTACAGAGATACAGAATCTGTAAACAGTATAACTAATAGTTACCCACTCCACTAATCTGGTCTTTAAGGAAGAGTGACAGGGAGAAAGGAAAAAACAAAAGTCCCTCCTAAAGTTTCCTACAGCCCATTTACAAGATATACCAAATAACTGGAAAAAGGTGCTCTGGTCACATTAGACACATTTTTTACTTTTTGGTGTGGATAATGCTATGTGTGGTGGATGTAATGGGAAGATAGATGGAGGCAATCCTGGAATGGCTCAGTCAAAGTTAAGACCAAGCTCAAATTGAAAATATGTGGCAAGAGAAGATTTAGGTTCACAGATGATCTGCACTTAATATGACTGAGCTTGAGGTAATGTAGAAAGAAGAGTCCCTAGATGTGCACAGCTGGTAGACCCAAACCCAAAGGACTTGCAGCTCAGCTTCAGTTCAAGTTGGGTCTGCAAGGTATCGACTCAGGAAAGCCTAAAACAAATACACACCACATCTTTTCTGATTTTACTTCCACTTCACAAATATGTGTTTTGCAAGGCACTGTTATGGCAAATTCTCTATTTGTATAGAATTTCTAAAAGATCACTAATTTTCTATTGGTTGCAGCTTCTTAAATTCAAACATAAAAAATATTTTAGATCAACACAAACAGAAAGCCAGGGAAATTCCAAGACTCACTCAGTCATTATCAAATTAAGAATAATTATGTCACCAAAACCCTGACATAAATTTTACAAGAGTTTTTTCATAGCACAATCTTCCAGTGTTTTGTTTAATAAATGTTTGGTTTAGCTTTTTTGGATCTGTCGTATCATGTGTCGTATACATTACTGCGGGATGTTTCTTAGTGAAGGTTTAAAGGATCAAAATGGATATTTGATGAGTTATTGTGGCCAGATTGTATGTATTATCAGTATTATCCATTCCCTCTCTAACTGGAGAGTGCAACAAGTGAGAAGAAAAGCAGTGAGAAGAGACTGACACCTACACAGAGTGAGGACACAAAGACACAAGACTGGAACAGGAAAATAAAACTAAAAGAAAAGCATAGAGACAAAAAGAGAAGGGATACGGGTAAGTGAAGACAGAGATGATACAGGACAAATGATGACAGACGGGAACATGGTATTGACTTGTCTTCAGCGCCCAGGCAAGATGCCTTCTGCATATTCGTGTTGTACCTTCATTGGCGCCAGCTGGATGGGAGTTATGTAGGAGGGATCCACCATGGGCTTGGGCCGGTTGGCAGTGTCAGCTAGGAGGCTCTGCCATTGCTGTGGCAGTCCGGTGAACTTCTGCTCCCGTGGGTCGAAGCCGGTGTGGACCCGGTGCTCAAAGTTAGACGGAGCTGAGATCTCCAGCCGTTTCTTCTTCTTCCCAAACATGCTGGAAAGACCTGGCAGACCTGGCAAACCTGGCAACCGAAAAGAAACGGGCATTAATACTGTACAGAAATAAGGCCAGACAATAAAAAGAAAAACTACATTTTTTAATACATCTTTCATCAACAAATCTATGATCCCCTTTTTACTTGACTTCATTAAAGCTTCCTCATCTCATTTAAAAGTGAGGATTTAAAGGTAAAAACAGCAACACAAACAATCTTCTTTTATATATTTAATATATAGTGATATTTTACATCATGATGAACTATGATCCACCCTGTGACTCTGTTCAGTTTTAGACTTTGATCTAAAGTGCTCCAGGATAGAATATGGAAAGAGAAAAAAATTTTAAATGAAAATTTAGCAGAAAAAAAAATTAAATGCACTGAAAGACAATTAAGCTAAATTAGGAGCGTGATATTTTTTGACAAGTAGTCTTCTGGTACAAATGTATAAAATCTCTTGCAATAAATTCAGCTTTCATTCTTTTAATGCAGACAAATTAAGACTAATGCAACCTTTATTTTGAGGACATTTATTCCATACCTAAAAACAATCCAGCATTAACTTTGGATTACAAAATCATTGCTATTTCTAACAATTTCTGTTAAGTTATGTAAGCAAAACACATTTTATACTTCACTTTTTTAAATTGATCAGGGTGTGTGGGAAATTTTCAGTCAGTAATCAATAATTTTCTCTTTGTATGAATATGTTGTGACGCAGAGGCCCATTTTTCTGAGCCCCTCTTCAAAATGGGAAAGACAACATGCCATTCACGTGAGACCGGTGTGTGTTTTTCCTCATCAGATTCGAAACTAACATCTCCAGTAAGAGCAATGATGAAAAGATTAAAACCACTGGAACAGGATATAGGCTATATGGACTCAAAATCTTGGATATTTAGTGTTTTTTTATTCCGATGACAAATCTGATGACAAATCCGATGACATGGAGATAGACGATAAAACATTTTAATTCATCACAGCCTTTTTGGTTTCAAATCTATCGGTGCAATCCATCAGAGCCAGAGAAAGATACTGATGATTAAATCGGCAATACGATAACAAGAATTAGACTCAGAAGTGCAACTGAACTGTCAAACAGCACTAATTGTATTCAGTAGAAGTATGAATATGTATACAATCTGTGATGCTGTGGGCCTGTTTCTCTCCGCAAGGCCCTGGGAACTTATTTGGAGTGCATCGCACATGGACCCTTTGAAATAACAGGATACCATGATGGAAAACACAGGGCCATACCAACACAGAAAGGGTTCTCCTGACACAAAATCTATGTTCTTCCATTGTCATCTCGGTCCTCAGACCTAATTTCTATCAGCTGCATGATCCAACTTTGTAAAAGGAGCTACAGGGGTTGGAGAATGAAACTGAAACACCTGTCATTTTAGTGTGGGAGGTTTCATGGAAGAAGAATGGCTTAAAATCCCTCTGACCACTGTGCAGAGCTTGTATATGTCATTCCCAAGACGAATTGACGCTGTATTGGCCGCAAAAGGAGGTCCTACACCATACTAATAAATTATTGTGGTCTAAAACCAGATGTTTCAGTTTCATTGTCCAACCCCTGTAGTTAAAGTGCTGTTTCGTTGGCAAACGGGGATTGCACAAAGTATAATCAGCAGGGGTGCTGAGAAGTGTGCCACCAGGAATTTTCTTTAAAAACTACTTCTTAATGTGAGATGTTTTCCCCCACTGAATAAATGTAGTTAATGTAAGATTATCCCAATACAACAGATTTTCACACATCATTACTAGTGTTGCAGAGTAGTGGGGGAGGCAGTGTACACGTACACACTGTGTGTTGTATCTGGACAGTAATGTATTTTTTTCTTTCACTAAACACATTTAAATGAGGTTACTATGACAAGAAAATAAGTTTGAAATCCACACAGTTTTACCTTTAACATAAGGGTTTACATGTAACAGAGAGGATTTAATGAACTACTGCTTTAATGTTTACAATTCTTGCGACATTTTAAGGTGATAAATTTACACAATTTGTCACTTCGACAAGTGTGGCTCATTCTTATCTTTATCGGTTTAGAAGCTTAAAGGTTTGGCGATTACTCCAAGTGTTGCATATTCAATTCAAAGCTGCTGCTGGGAGGCCACACAGAAACAAAATTCAAACAATACAGTAGCTGAAACCAACAGTTCCACCCTTTAGGCAAGGCAAGTTTATTTGTATAGCACATTTCAGCAACAAAGCTATTCAAAGTGCCTTATATGATAAAAAAAAGTACATTGCAGTGAATAAAACATAAAATAACAATGCAGTGACAAGATAAAGGAAAGTAAATAAAAGGTTGGACTGCAGGCTGAAATTAATGATGTCTCAGTTAATAGTTTAAACAGAAAAATCAAAAGAAACGCTGAACAAATGGGTTTTAACCTTGATTTAAAAGAACTCAGGGATTCAGCATTTTTGCAGTTTTCTGGAAGCTTGTTCCAAATTAGTGGAGCATAAGAAATGAATGCTGCTGTTCCATGTTTAGTTCTGAGGGATGCAGAGTAGACCTGAACCAGAAGACCTGAGTAGTCTGGAAGGTTGATACAACAATAAATCTTTAACGTATGTTGGTGCTGAGCCATTCTGTGATTTATAAGCTAACAGAAGTATTTTAAAGTCTATTCTCTGAGACACAGAGAACCAACGTAAGGACTTTAGAACTGGGGTGATGGACTTCTTAGTTCTAGTGAGGACGCGGGCAACAGCATTCTGGATCAGCTGCAGCTGTATTATTGACTTTTTAGGCAGACCTGTATAGACACTTTTGCGGTAATCAATTCGACTAAAGATAAACGTATGGTTTTTAAGATCCCCCCTGGGACAATAGTCCTTTAATCCTTGAAATTACCAACTTAGTGATTGTCTTTATGTCTTTTTTAACAGTTTAAGAATTGCTTTTTTTAGGGTGAAAACACCTGACAACATTAATGAGTTTATTATTTGAATCAAATCAGATGCTATGACAGGAAAGACTTTCTTGAGAGAAAGCTGTGGGTAAAATATCGAGACAGCAGGAGGAGGAGCTTAACTGATGCATAATTTCCTACATGTTTTTGTAGTTGATTTGGTAGAATTGCGTCATTTTGTCAAAATTTATTTTGATTGGACACAGCATTGGTGCTGGTCTGGAATACTGATGTACCGACTACTCTTCAAATCTTCTTAATTTTCTTAGTAAAGAAGTTAGTAAATTCATTGCAGGCCTTGTCAGAGTGGAGGATTTGTTAACCTGTAGACCATAGCAAACAAGGCATGAGCATTATTATTGTTTTTGTTGATGATTTCAGAAAATAATGATTCCCTTGCATTCAGTTGTAAGATATATCTGTGAAGTCTCTCTTTATAGATGATTTGTGAACCTTTTCGGCACTTTCACTTCTTACCCGTGGAGCATTTCTCCACAGAGATTTCATCTTACCAGAGACAACCCTTACCTTAATAGGAGCAATAGAATCAATAAAGTCTGAAATTATTTTTAGAATGAAGTTATCTACCAGCTAATCATCTGAGTTACTTGGTTTCAATAAAAGTGTTTTCTTATAATATCTCTTTGGCTAATTGAGTCAATGGAAATTATGCTTTCAAAGACAACAGAAAAGTGGTCAGATAGGGCAACATCAATTGCAAACACCTTGGAAGTGTTCAAGCCCTTACAGATTAAATCAAATATATGTCCCCTTTTGTGTGTTGGCTGTTTATCATGTAAAACCAAAATTTTTAAGTGCATCTCATAGTTCTTTTGCTACCAGTTTTTTGGTACTCTCTCGTCTCCTGTTTGTGGCCGAGGCAGCTGGTGTCTGATTCACAGAATAAAAAATGTTGAAAGTGAAGAGTTACACTCCAGACTTAAGACAAAATCTATCTTTCTTAAAAAAGATGCCTTCTTTCTGTGAAAATAAAGAAGTTGATGCTACAATTCACAGATTTAGCAGGACATGCTTTTTTAAGCCATTAGTTGAGCATCAGCAGTCTACTGAATCTCTCATCTCCACCCCAAACTGTTGCTGGACGTCCACTGAAAAAATACCTGCTGGGTCAGTCAACTTTGTTCAGCAACTGAATAAAATCCTCTCTCAAGATTTATGATTTTGATTTCAAAATATCAAGTACTCCTGTGTATGATAAGGTTTTTCACTGTTGGATGGTCGTCCATGTTCATCAGTATTTTCTATGAGAAATCAGGAACCATGCTATTTGCAAGGGAGGCATCTTGTACTGATTAGCTTGTGCTGCCATTAAAGGTGCAGCTGCTCCTAGCATTGTCTGGTCCTTTTCTCAAAAGCGATTAAAATTTAAAAAAGAATTCTTGAAAAAATCCTTAAAAAATCCCTGAGTGTCACAGATTTAAAGTAGCTTAGTTCAACATTTCTGTAATTTGTGGCTGAGAGATAAGAAGTTAAAAGTAACAGAATGTAAGCAAACAGAGCAAGGGGAGAGAGCCCCCATGCAAGCAGAGAAGCGGAAGTTAAACAGGAGGATCTATCTTAGAAGGGTCACTGGTGTTTGCTGATGTCAGGGTTAGGGTCACAGAAATAGCTGGATGAATTCTTAAGTATTAATAGATTTGCTGTCTTTTCACATAAGGGCAAATGCAGCCACCAAAGAGAACATTTTCACACCGTGCAGGTTTGTATCCAGTTTGCAGTTAAATGTATATTGTGCAGAGAGCATCCTATTTGTGATTTGGGACCTCTGTGTGTACCCTATTGTGATACTGACGGCCTAGGTATTTGCACAATGCCCAGTCACAAGAACAAAATGTCATGACTCTGTTGTTGCAGCTGTGAAAGAAGACTATTGTGCCAGTCCTATCAAGGAAGCACTGTCTTCTGACAACAGCCCACCCCATCTTCTTGTTTTCCCTTTTGCTCTAAGTTATGGCTTTAGCACAGATCATGTGTGCTGTGCAGAGGCTAAATGGATCTACCTACATGAACATCATACACAAAGCAAACAAAAACTATTTACACAAATACAGCAATTTATACAGAATTTAATGCACATATTTTTCATATAAATCAAAATGATGTTCCTAAGTGAGAGAAAAAAAATCACTCGAATAAGAAAATTATTTTAGTAGGCTTTACTTTGACAAGTTT
Organism: Crenichthys baileyi; assembly: GCA_036173005.1. Lineage (NCBI taxonomy): Eukaryota > Metazoa > Chordata > Actinopteri > Cyprinodontiformes > Goodeidae > Crenichthys > Crenichthys baileyi. The sequence continues at coordinate 393,569 of JAHHUM010002069.1, read as the reverse complement.
TACCTTCTAGACACATTACATTCACTTCAACAAACTTCAATCAGTCAGTCAGTCAGTCATTTTCTACCGCTTCTTCCATAGTGGGTCGCGGGGAAGCAGTCTATGGGCGGGAGGCGGGGTACACCCTGGACAGGTTGCCTGGGCAGGGCAACACACAAACAACCATGCACACACTCATTCACACACCTAAAGGGCAATTTAGAGAGACCAATTAACCTAACAGGCATGTCTTTGGACTGTGGAATGAAGCCGGAGTACACTGTGAGAATCCACGCATGCACGGGGAGAACATGCAAACTCCATGCAGCAACGGGAGTCAAGCCCAGGACCTTAGTGCTGCAAGGCAACAGTGCTACCAACTGCACCACCGTGCAGCCCCCAAACTTCAATCAATTTTAGTTAATTTATTTTTAATAGGTCAGGGGTCAGCAAGGTTTACAGTCCATAGAGCCAATTTGCCTTAGTCCAGTTAAAGAGCTGACAAAATTGCATGACCCTTTAATAAAAGATACCTCTTAAACTTTTACATATATGTGCTATAGAAAACTTTGTAATCTATTTTAAAAGAACATCCATTTCTATTTTTAGTTTTTGAAATCAAGAATTTTTTGTTTTCAAAAAGAGAATGATAGCACTCTCTTTTTGAATGTTATGGAAAATTACATCAAAAAGGCATGTATGTGCCAATTGTAGCGAAGTTTGAGCACTACAGGCAAAAAAAGCAGGTCAGAAGTGAGGGCAGAGAGCGACAGGGAAAGAACTCCAGCGTTAATAACCAGTTTCTAAAGGAGATCCTCGATTGGAAGCGAGTATTATTTCTAATCAGGAAGAAATATATCACAGAAGGCACCAGAGCTACAGTGGTTGTAGATAAGCTCTATATTAGTGGTCAGTTGGTAGATTTATAATGATATGTGTATATATATATATATATATATAGATATATATATATATATATATCTATATATATATAGATATATATATATAGATATATATATAAAAGTTATGTATTGTCAGTATACATGCCTAAAATGTTGATGACCCCCCCATTCTTCCATACCTTTTTTTTCTGCACTGTCTGAACACTCAAATTAGGAAATAGGTTGAGCACAACAGGGACTCAGTGCAGTTGGCAATCAGTAAATATAGTTAAACAGTACATGAGTGATTACGGACTTTGCGATGCATGGCGATCTCTTTACCCTAATCACAGAGAATATACTTTTTTTTTCTCACATGTCCATCACTCTTACTCCCGTCTGGATTATTTCTTAGTCAGCTCGTTGTTGACTGACATTCAGAGACTGAGATCCACCTTATAGCTGTCAGCGATCATGCTCCTCTCTTTAACTCTAGTAAATAAGAAAAAAAAAATCCCACAAAGCAAAAGCCGGAGGTTTAATGCATCATTGCTTAAGGATGAAGATTTGATCAAATATTTTAAAGAAGAGTGGACTTCATATTTGGAGTTAATGACCTCCCTGGGACATCAACATCTGTACTCTGGGAGGCAGGGAAAGCAGTGATGAGAGGTAAAATAATCTCATTCTCATCACAAAAGAAGAAAAAAGAAAACAAACATATTCAGGAATTAGAAGAAACCATTAAACTGTTAGAAGCTTCCCAGGAAGAGGAAATGCTGGGAAAACTACGTAAAGCAAAGCTAGAATTAAATGAAATTATTGACAAACAAACCCAATTCTTAGTACAAAGACTTTGAATAGAAAACTTTGAACATGGTTAGCTTTTTAGCTAACCAGCTAAAAATAATTAAAGAAAGACAACTATGTTTGCTGTTAAAGACTCGACAGGGAATACAGTATACGATCCTAAAAGAATAAACAGCACTTTCAGAGATGTTTACAAAGCTTTATACTCACCAGAGCTAGGCCAGTCAGGTAACGACATTGATCAATTTCTCGATAAAGTAACACTTCCTAAATTATCAGATAATCAAGCGATGGCCCTGGATGTACCACTGACATCAGCCAAAATCCAAGAAGGTCTCACAAGCATGCCCAATAAAAAGGCTCAAGGTCCAAATGGGTTTCCAACAGAGTTCTATAAAGAATTCTGGAATGTTTCATCTCCAACATTCAACACGATTTTGCAGAAAACCGAGGAAAATGGCAGACTTCCTCCAAATATAAATTCTGCCAACATTACTCTCGGTTAAAACCAAGCAAAGACCCAGTACTTCCTACCAGCTACCGTCCCATATCCCTTATTAACGCTGATCTCAAAATAATCTGTAAAGCCCTCGCAAAAAAACTAGAAAAGGTAACTCCTCTCATAATAAATCCTGACCAAATTGGTTTTATAAAAGGTAGACATTCATCCACAAATTCACGCAGATTACTTAATTTAATAGATTATTCCTGCAGTAAAAACATTGAGACTAATATATTACACCTAGATGCAGAAAAAGCATTTGATGGAGTTAACTGGAAATTCTTGTTACTAACCTTCAGTAAATTTGGTTTCGGAAACCGACTAGTGGGGGTATAGTGTATGTATGGGAAGTCTGAGTGTGTGTATGACGTCTATTGTTGTGTATTTTTACGTTGGGTGTGTGGGTGTGAGTGTTTTTATGTGTACGCACGAGGGTGGGAATGTGTGAGTGTGACTGTGTGTGCCTGTTTTCGTGTCTGGTTGGGTCTTGGGCTGCTCCCTATCCTGGATCAGCTTAGGCCCCCCATCACACACTCTGCCAGTGGCTGGTGTCTCTGCCCACTGGTGTATTGGTGGTTCTTGGTTTCTGGGGCTGGGTGCTTTGGTGTGTGCCGGCTCACTCCCGGTGGCTGCTTGCCGGGACCTGGGCCCCCTTGCTCTGTCGAGCCTCTGCTTGGGGGTAATGTGCCCCGGGGTCTCGGGTCTCGGGATCCATGGCTGGATCTGGTCTGGCGTAGATGTGTGCCGGAGGGGCCTGTGGGCATGTTGCTGCAGCTCCCTGGGGCTTTACTCTAGCTGCTGAGTGCTTCCCCTGGGGCTCTCCTCTGCCCTTCTCTGGGGGGGTTGCGGTAGTCCTGGAGGTGGTCCTCCCGGGGTCCCTGTGCTCTGGGGGGCCTTTGGATTTCTGTGGCTCAGATCTCCTCCGTACCGGTCTCGGGTCCAGGGAGGCAGGTCTGTGGCTCCTCACACTTGTTATCACATATTTTTATGGAGAAACCGTATATACACAAGCGCGCTCACACATACACCCACAGATGTCTGGATTCAGGTGTTGACAGATACACCTATATTGAGCCACAGCTGCCACTAAATACATCTTGCATTCATTAATACTTTGTACTTTTCAGTAACAATGTTGTTATATATGTTTCTGCAGGTGTAGAAGACATCTTTTAGGGGGTTATCTTGTATTCTCTTCACCCTTCTTTCTCTCCCCTATTCTTTTTTCCTTCTCTTCTTTTTCCCTTTTTGCCCCACCTCTCTCTCTTTCTTACTTCTGTTTTTATCCATTTTCATTTCCGTCTCCCTATCTATTGGAGTTGTAATAATTCCAAAGCAGTTTCTAATAAACTTTATATATTATATTCATATATACATATATGTGCACAAAAAAGTGAACAAAAAAATGCAAATATTGCATGCAGAAAAACTGATAAAAACCTGTTTTACTACCTTTATAGCTGATTAAGAATTCTATTGCTTAGGTCTATAATTTTGGGACAGAGTTAATAAGGGCTCCTGAGTCAGGTCTAAAGAGCCATTTGCAGCTCTGAAGAAGCCAGCTGCAGAGCCCTGTCAGCAACATAAAGAAATGCACTATAGTGAAGTGGAAAGAAAAGAGAGGCATGTTTTTCAAATAAATATCTCAAATGTGTGGCATGAGTTTGTATTCAGACCCCCTAAGTCAACACTTTTTACAACCACCTATCACTGCAGTTACCATCAACTCTGGTCAACTTCCCGTTCCCTGTTAAAGAAATGCATTGCCACTGCATGATGCAGTTTTGTGGTTGTAACATAAATGTAAAAAAGTTCAAGGCGTGTGAATATTTCTGCAAGGAACTTTATGAGGAACCAAACAGTTTAAAACATTTTCATTCAGAAAAACTAAATCCTCGTCAATACCTATGAGTATTTCAACCGGTTCTGGCACTATCTTACAGTATTTAAACAAAAATTAGGTCAATGTTCTGTTTGATAAAACAAGTTAATTCTCTATAATTTAAATGTTTGCTTAGTAGCTAATATAATACTTTCAAAATAACTCCACTGTGGTAACAGCTGACTGTATTTATTAATGAAGAGAGGCAGAAAAAAATCAGAAAAGCTTCTTATTTATTCAACTGGCAGGAGAAATGCGTTGGTCTGTAAATTTCATTAGATCAGAACTGGGAGACTTGGAATGGAACAAACTTGCTGCTGATGGGTTAGCCTGTGTGTTGGTCACAGTACATAGTATTACTGATATTTTAGGATGAAATATTTTAAAATATTTACTAGGATTAGTCCTTTGACTAGTTCAGACCTGATCTTCAACTGGTCTTTGGATGTCGACAGCCGTAAAAACAATTACTGGTTGGTACAACCAGTTCGGACAGAAGCCATTAGTTGGTGTGGGCAGCATGCATGTTTTGGACTGAATATTCAAACTCCAAACAGAAAGGCTCCAGCTGGGATTCGAACTCAGAAAATAAATTCTGGTTATAGTAATAATAACTGCACCACCGCGCAGCTGTGTTAGTTTTCTAACAAGCTAAAAAAATAAAAGACGCCTCTATAAAACATCTATGCTTTTACAAATACTAAATCCTGTGAATATTGCAACAAGATATGGAGACTAAGGAAATGAATAAGTATCTTTTTTCTGTCAAATTGCTCATAAATAGAATTTAGCAACAAGCTACTTAGTAACAGAGGTCACTGACTGCGAAGTGTTAATTAAATCTGCTTTGAGAGACTGACTACCTCTTCTGACTTGAGAGGGACTCTTACAGATGCATAGAATGAAGAGTCACCAGGGTACATTTCTCAAATAAACTTTAAACAGACATGCCAAAAATGCAATCAAGAAAATCACTCTCTGTCATTTCCTTTGCTGCCAGGGAGGAGAGCCAGCCAGGCTAAATTAGTGGCCTCAAACAGGAAAGATGGAGCGATAGATTGATGGGAAAGCACCAGAACGTGGGAGGTTGATGAGGGCATGATCGCTGAGGGGTAACATAAGCAGGAGGTTACAGAGGGATCTAAAGAAAAAAATACTGGAAGGAAAGAAGGGAAAAACCAACGTTGCAACACTGCAACAAATTAATATGCAGCACAACATCGCCTCAAGCAATACACACGGATACAAACATGTTTAAGTATTGGGAGTACTTTCATCGCACAGGCATGTTTACATATCTTCACCTTCAACGCTGTAAACTTGTCCTTTCAGAGTAAAAATTAGCTATTAAGTAAGAATAAAAAACTCAGGATTCATTTAAACAATGAGTTACCTTCAACCCTAAATTCACAAGTTACAAGAAAATCACATTCTTACTAAACTGGGCTTTGCTGTAGCTGTGAAATGAATCACGAATCATTTTGTTGTTGGTTTTTTCTTTTTTGTAATGATTTCTCTAACACCTCTTAATCCCTGAGCTTTTATTGTCCACTCCTTCACTATGTGGGATTGTCTCTTCATCATTCTGAGTTGGATAGTTGTAAATGCTATTGGGAAAGCATTTTCTAAATCCACCATTTTAACCTGTGTTGTAAAGTCTAAATAGTAAAGATCTTCAAATGTATGCTATAAATTTCAACATAATGAGCAAAGTCTATGTAGAGAGTAAATGAGAGAGAACGTTGAACTTCTGAATTAAAAGAACAGGAAGGGCTTTTATTTTGATATTTTCGGCCAGAAGTGTCCTTGTAATTACCCGGTAGCTTAACAAGAAGAGAAAGGCAAATCTAAGCTAAGTTTATTTTGCTCTGCGACAAAAATGTAATCATTTAATACAGCATTAAGTAATTTAGAACAGCTTGTTTGTACAAACCTGAGTCACCATCTCTGGTCAGGTATGGACTGATCAAAGAAAGTTCACCTGGGGGTTTTGTGATGGGTAATCGGTACAGGGACCCTGGATGAAAGTTGCACCTTGTAAAAAAACAAACAAAAAACACCATAACCCCTTACAACTGCTGAAGATGCAGGACTAAATGGGGCTGGGAAGAGTGTGTGCTTGATGGAGTTTCAAAGGAAACTGATACAAACTGAGCAGCTTGCAGTTGGCTACTCAACAGTAAGGCCATTGTAGTGTTCCTACTGTAGTTTTACCTTAATAGGAGAGATGGCTTTCACACCATAGGTGTCTATGTTTATCACAAATAGTAATATTTCCAAACATTTAAATTAGCATTCCCAATAATTGAAAGAAAAATGTAGTGGCCACCTTTTAGCCATCTGTCAAGCAGAACATAGCAACAGGCCAGTAAGGGGCAGTTCTGAGCTACTCTGTGCTACAGCCACATAAATCCTCAGTCACTCCAACACTTATAGAATATATAGAATCACATTAAAAGACTTTAATATGCAAAATGAATTTAAACATTCTTGCAGTTTGAACAGAAAGTTGATGTAAGTTTGTAACGCCAATGTTTAAATGAGATAAGGCAATAGCATCTGAGACGATCAGCGTACAAGATCCTTAATTCCCCGAGACACCCAGTCTTGATGCTGTGGACATGGCTTTGGTATAGAAGGGTCTCATTAAATAGGACTCGAAAGATATGCTATACATTAAAAACATTTGGTAAAAATGTTAAAAAATGTTAAATAACTATGTTTCAAGTCCTGTATCAAATAATGTCTTAAAGACAACCATTTGAGGCTTTGAACCTAAGCATGAAGCAGAGTAAAGATGGAAGGTGTAGATCACTTCACCTTAATAGAGTGTGAGCATGAAGGAGTCAGAAGTATGAATGGTAATGTTAAAAAAGATTCTCAAGTGATGGTTATTAAAATGGCATAGATCTAAAGGTGAGGAGTAGGAGCAGACAGACCTTGCTAGGAGATAATTGAACTCTGGGGACCAAATGGATACAAACCACCTGCCGCTGTAGTGACTTCCAAAACCTGGTGAAGACGTGTTAGTATTAAAAATGTGTTTAATGACATTGTGCTGATGCAACCTTGTACACATATAAGATTCTCTTCCAGAAAGACAAGAAGTGCAGCAAGGGATGGATTTACATTCTGTATGCATAGTGCTGTGAAGGTATTTGCCCCGTTTAGATTTAGTGACATTAAACTCAGCTTCACAAAAATTGTAGTTAATCACAGTTAAATAATGACTTAACAAGATGGTTAATCAATTTTTATGTAGGACCATCTTGATTTGGATAACCTTAATGTCCTTGATAGATCAAATCATCACTTGGACGTCAAGTTATCTGGGTTTCATAAGAAAAAATGATGACGTAAATTGTTAAAGTACAACAGAAAAACAGCAAAAACTAAACCATCTGTAAAGAAAAATACTTTTTGATAGCGATAAGGAATGGCAGCTGGTTTTATTTGAAATCAGCAAGCTTGAAAAACATGATCAAGATGAGCAAGAATGGCCAAAGTCACTTTTTGAAAGAAAAGCAATGCAAGAATAACTGAAAGTAATTATTAAGTTTAGAGCTACATGATCTTTTCGGACTAAAGTGTTTACATCTGTAGAGTGAGACTGCCAAAGAAAAGCAGAAACATTTAGTTAGCAAAGATGCAGCATCCTCACAGCTAAAATATGAAAGGTTATTGAAATGACTGAGTACATTTGGGTGCTGGGGAGATAGGTGGTGCGGCAGGAGAAGGAGGGGAGGACAGACCAGTAGGTGAGATAGATTTCTAACTGAATCAGATGAAGTATTCTACAGCATCTGTGGTAAGTTGTTGGTTTAGACTGGACAAAAAAAATCTGTTAAGCAATGTGGCATGAAGCAAGGTCTAGCAGTCTAGACGATGACATAAAAAGGCTGGACAGGTGATTAGAGATTAAGCTGTAAGTTTGCTTGTGAACTACGAGCAACATAGTTTTGTGTTTTGAATAATTTTCAACAATGTATTATAAACCTTATAATACATTGCTTTCTGAGCAACAAGATTTGCTTTTGGTCTGTAAGCATCGGAGAAAGAATGTGACCCCTGACCTACATGGGGATGAGATTATTAAAAGCTAGCAGGGCTTAAGTTCATAGTCTAAGCTCAACTGCAAAGAGACAACACCAAACATACACAACTCAGAATGCTGGTAACACAGTCGATGGAAACGGATGATCTGTTTATGAGTCCAGTCCAAATTTACTCCCGCAGAGCTTTCATTACAGCAAACTGTAATGATTAGTCCAGTACGTTCTATTGAGCTGCAAAAAAAGGGAAAGTTTGGCCAAAAAACCAACATGAGTCGTTTTGATAAACATAATATATGATGTTTCTAAAGTTTTATTTTTAATAAGATGCCAGGCATAGTACTGAAATGTTGCTGCACACTGTTGGTCAGCTGACTGAAAAAAGGCTACTACATTTTTCCGTCAAGAAATAAAAATGTGACTGTTTGTAAATACAATATATCCAGTCGAGTAAAACATGAACAGTCATTAAATGGTGTTGTGATTATTAATCTGACAATATTATTTAATATTTAATATTAATATTTTAATATTTTATCAAATAATATTTCGGTCTGTTAAGGGTTGTCCTGTGAATACCAGCCCAGTAAGGCGATGGTATTAGGACAAAGTTGAAAGGTGTGAGCCAAGCTCTGACATTATTGAACAGCATAAACTCTGCACACAGATGGAATGAATTCACACAATTTCTTAAAATACAAGAATTTATTAACAAAAATAAGTCAACTCAAAGTCAAACATATTTCAATCAACAAACTCTTTACTATGCTAAAACAATCCAACTAAACTACCAAGCAGAATTAAAGAATAACGAAGACTAATGGGCTATGTACAATATAAACAAGTTGATTAAAGATGGTTGAAACCATGACCAGAAGAGTGATGCATCATTACCATGCAATGTTTATATTTGAGAACCAAGGATTATCTTGAAGAACCAGGAAATGAAGTTAAGTTAGTCTTGGAACTAACTTAGGCAGTAATCAGCATACCTTTAGCCAACCATTCACAATGCAAGATCAGATAAAATATTATTTTATCGAAATAATGCTTTCAAGAATGATCTGCTGAATAAAACCAACCTTCTGGATGAATAATTTCTCAATGGTGTCTAATTAGTTGCCTTTTTTTTTTAAAATAATATTTGAAGAAATATTATTAAGGGAATATTTGGAAAAGAGCCAAATCTTTCTGGAGAAATGGGGTTTAATTGTGTTTACTTAGTTATCAGATTTAGTAGAATAATGTTTAGAGACTATTATTCAATAACTTGAAAACTAACAACCTTTTTGTTAAATATTCTGTATTAAGCACGTGTTCTAAAGCAGTTTGCAGTTAAGCTAACAAAGGAGGCCGATAGCTTAGCTTAGCACCAGAACGAAACACATACCTTTAAAATACCAGGGTCAATAAAAGGGTTAAAATGCATTAGCGCGGACGTCGCGTTATGAGCAACCTTCTGTGTTTAAAATCACCCTTTAAATAAAGTTTGTCTTAACTTAAAAATCACAAACACAGAACACAAAGCTGATCGTGTGCTGCAGATAGCCTGCTAGCACTAAGATAGCAGTTTCACACAAACAAAACCAAACTTCATAAAATGAAAAACATTTAGATCATTTCATCCTCACTGTTATTCTGCCCAAACCTAACCTCTGACCATGTTGAGGAAAAGATGTCCGGGGCGGCGAAGTTTGAAGAAACGTCCACAGTCAACAAGCGGTTAGCCTTCGGCTAACCTAACGTAGCTGTGGGTGGACGGCCTGTTCTGTCGGCCGGACAAAACTGCACGTTACCGGTGATATGGTTACTCGTCGTCCTTCTCTCAGGCAAGGAAAACCGCTTCACTCGGGTTGTAGAGACCGCGTCTCTACTGGGGACTTTTCTCGAACACCGTGTGCGTCTGCAGGGCTCGGAGAGAGAGTCAAACAATGCTGGTACCTTAATTCCCGGTTCGTGAATGAATACCGGATACACAAACAGCAATTCATTCAATACTCAACTTTTGCATATGATCGGTGATCATATGAGACTCTTGGATCCAGTTTGAAGAGATTATCTTTTTTTCTGCAAAAATACTTCAGCGCGCTGTGTCTGCTCCTTGTCCGATGGTCAACCGGCTTGGAGAGATCGGGCCATTGGAAAGGGGGTGCTTTTATACAGCCAGTGGCATCATGGGAAGTCTGCTGCTACCCCCCCTTTTCTCAGTTGTGCCGGAAGTAGGTTAATGCAATTTGTTTTGAAAATCCCAGAAGAGTCCGTACCGGAATTTAATGTTGATATCCATGGCTTAGGGTTCCAACAATGGAAACTAAAAGAGCACCAGCCATCACGTGTCTTTTTTTGTGAGGGATGGCGCGGGTAATGGATAGACAAATTGGTGCCTTGTCTGAAGTAATGCGGCCACTACTCTATTTCGTCATGGTGAAGAAAGAGCAGACCCAAAAAGCAAAGCCCTTAGTTAACAGCTCCATCTACATTCACTGATGATCATCATGAGATAAGGACCGTCACTGCATAAACAAGATCCTGAATACGTGTGGCTGAAATGAGCATTGACCAATTGGGAGGTCGGAGTAGACCTCGTCGGCATGGAAAGGAGTCAGTTAAGGATCAGGAGTGGGGCAAACATCATTGTTTTAAACATTGTTTCAACCAAGCAGCTGACAGCTATTAATGGGTAGGGTGCCCTAACTTTTTTCTTAGAATACACAATTTTGTTTAATAGGTAAAACAATAGATTTTTTTTGTTTGTTTAGGTGCAAAAAAACATCATTTTCTTTAGCAGAGATACATAAATAAAAAATGTGAAAACATTATATGTATCTATATATATTATATCCCAGTGTACAAACAGATAGTCTGGCACCAAATGACTGAAATCTACGCAAATCGACATTTCATTAAAAAAAACCAAAACAACGGATGGTTCCAATATAAATTTAGTTTTTCACAGTACAGCTAAAGCAAACCAACCTGCGCTGGAACAATCCTGCTTATCTTTGAATCGTGCACGTATTAAGTCATAGTTGTAGGGCTTTGGCACTAAGTACAGCTTGAAGAGCTAAAAATGCATAGTGTTGTACAACACAGAGCAAAACCCTTTTTCTTCTCACTTGTATAATGTTCTGTCCTTACATAACATTTAACGCCCTGTGCACACAAAGCAAACATTCAATATTATGGGGGATAATACAAAGGGATTATCAAACAGTCTTATTTTCTATAAACGCTATACCAAAGTTGCTTAAAAGGGTTACTGGTCCCAGGGCAGAGATCCTGACTCCCAGGCTGATTTATCGCCATACCATCTGTCACCATCTGAGCCTCCACAGGCACTTCCCCTTCTGCGTAACAACACCTCAACACACACACTGCAGTAAGAAAATGAACTCTGCACATGTGTGTGCACTGGTATCTGTGTTGACTGTGTCTATTTCTGGTCGCTATATGCATGTTAACACTCCATGGCAACAACACACCATGTTACATTTCTACGCCTAAGATTCTAATTTAGCCTTTTTTTGGTATTGAGATGCACAGCACTCATTCATGCACAAGTTTCATCCATAATTTAGAACACATGAAAATTATATATATTTTTCAAATAAACAAGCTGAGGGAGGGACAGTGTTGTCATCCTCATTTGAAAATAGAAGCAGGGGGACTCCTAATTCAACTAAAAGGTCAAATGTTTTGGAGAAGTGGGTTAACGCTCTCTAAGTGCACCTTTACTTGATTTAAATGGTGGCAAATGCACCGCTTTGTCTTTCTATCAAATTCAGGTAAGCTCTTTACATCCTCCTTTACTTAAAGCCTAGTGCTCAGCTCATTTCTCCTTCACTTGCATTCACTCCTTCACTCTAAACCCTGTTCCTTCAGATGATTTAATTGGCTGAAAACTGTTTACACAGAAACGTGTTTTCACCCTCCGTTGCCCGTAGATGGATTCGCGGAGTTGTAAACAACTTTAGCAGATGAAGAGGCTTTTTATCATTTTTGCACAATTTCCACAACATGCTGGGAGGCTATAACATATCTCATTTAAATTAAGTTTGAAGACTTGACATGATCAAGGAGCAACTTAGATTAAGGGCCTGTGATGGTGAATGTGTCTAATTTGTCTTTTTATGTTACTTTCACACGCTCAATGCTCTTACCTGGAAACAAACTGCCTGTTTCTTTAGAGATATCAAAGTGCTCCAGATAGTCCATGGTGCAACAGGGATAATTAGAGCCTCCACAGATGTTGCACTTTGATGTGAAATGTCTCCTTTGATAGAGCAATTACGCATCTTGATTTTCATTCAGCCAAACAAAAACAGTCCCTCCATTGAATTGCGAGCCAATAGTGTCGCTGGAGGAACAACAGTGACAAATCAGGTCAAGTCCACGACCCACTGCAACCCCCAATGTTAGCTGCTACTGCTACCCTGCTTGCATGCTCTGATAATTCCCAATGTGAACCACACAGGACACGAAAAAAAATGCCTACGCCAGCACCCTGGGCTGAAGCACAGCCAGACAGTTTAATCCTGGACCCAACCCATTTTACTGACATTGTCTAACTGAGTTTGAACGGCCATGCACTCCCCCCCCAGAACATCACTATCTTCCACTCACTTATGAGTCTGTCAACGCATCAATATTACATCTAATAAAAACTTGTATTTAGGCAATATTAGACAAATAACTCAGGTTCCATTAATGTTATTGAACTTATTTGTTTTTATCTATTTGTGTTTTATCTACTTTATTTTTTTAATATACAAGAGAAATACTGGCTTGTTTTTGTGTGTGCCATTTGATACACAATGAAGTGACAATAGATGGATATAACTTTATATATTTGGATTTGAATAGAACCACAAAAACAAAAGAATAAATGTCCTTTATCTATACGACTACCTAAAAACGGTCTTCTGATGCAAACAGGTGTGGATTTCAAATCTGGTGTCACTAGCTGCACTACCAGGTCGAGGTATCACAGGGCAAGGTGACAGAAAGTTTTGAAATGAGGGAGAAGATAAAGTGGAAGAAAGAGAAAAAAACAACTGGTGCAGTCTTGTCTTTTGCCAGTGGTGAGATGACAGCCGGGAACAGGCCTTGTGCTGAGGACAAACACTCTAAAAAGAAGCAGAAAGAGACTTTCAAGATCATGCATTTCTCCTACTGATGAAGACGGAGGTCCAGTTCGTATAGAAGCAGAGTGTGAAAGGGTAAAGTGGGTTCTGGGTCAATTCATAAAGGACAAATTTATTAAATATTTATTTTATGGGGGTAGAAGAGTGTTTTATTTCTTCACTTTTAACTGATCCTGTCAATTGTACAGGAAATGGAGAAACCAAATTCTAATTTAACAAAGTAAATGAATTATTGACCTGCTCCTCCAACTCGAACCTTACATTAAAAAGTCTTCAACTCAGAGCAGCTACGCAGCCTGCTAAATTTTGAGAATCTACACTTTAGGCCAATCACGCTAACCTCGCACCTGATGAAGACAATGGAGAGGATTGTACTAAAACACCTTTGGTCCATAATGAGCTCTGAACCGGACCATCTTCAGTTTGTGTATCGTCCAAGGATAGAGGCGGAGGACACCGTCATCTACTTTCTTCAACAGGCCTTTTCACCATAGACCATCCTGGGAGCACTGTGAGGATCATGTTTTTTGAGTTCTCCAGTAATTTCAACACCATCCAGCCTTCACTGCTGAGGGGGAAGCTGCAGAAGGCAGGAGTGGACTTTTCTCTTGCTCCATGGACCACCGACTACCTCAAGGATTGACCCCAGTATGTGATGCTTCAGGGCTGTGTGTCAGATGTGGTAGTCTGCGGCACAGGGGCTCCTCAGGGAACTGTCCTCTTACCTTTCCTCTTGAGCCTCTACACCTCAGACTCTAGACACAACACTGCCAGTTATCACGTCCAGAAGTTCTTGAGGTGACAAACTAAACAATAAACTGAATTGGTACAATACTGCTAATACATTATGTTTCACCTCATTTATATGTCTTCTTTCTATGAATATAGTGTGCATATTCGTTGTAAATTTATTTAGAAACAGTATAGTGTTTATTTGTATATCTACCGTTTGTTTTTATTATTAATTTTCTTTAAATTATCTTCTTTCTTTTACTCTGTTTTTTTGCTACTGTTACAATTCAATTTTCCCCTTGGGAGATGAATAATGTCCTATCTTATATTATCTTGAATAGTCAAAATAAAATCATAGAAAGCAGACATACAATAGCTATCGGGAGTTGGGTTTAGTGAGGGACTCTAGTACCTCTTAAAAAAGCCCTGATCTGGATCACAATGAAAAAAAAAACTGAGTTTGGATTGGGGTCTACCTAATCATTAATCTATTTGTTTTTTATATTCTTGATTTATTAAATTTAATAAAACCTTTGTTGATTGTGAACGTATTTCTGACAGGAGAATTGGATAATGAACAACAGCCTTAAAATTATGGCATAAAATAGGATTTCTTTCCTGTTTTGGCAGTTAATAAGCACAGGACTACATGCTAAAATCTTAAAACACAAGGAAAACTTTTAAGAGGATTTGTCAGGTTTATTAGATTTCACATTCGGCATCTTTTTAACTATTTCACATTAAATCTAGTAAATGCAGAACTCACAGAATAAGTCAGCATAAAATGTTCAGGAAACAAATTATCTTTAACATTATGCCTTTTCGAAAGAACAGTACATTTTAGTTCCTCGAAAAGTCATGTGAACAGGATATACTGAAAGTGTTAACAGCATGACATAACTCCCAAAAAGGGTCATACTTCCAATTAATAAAAATACGTTGCACTATAGTATCCTGCGTAGTTTTCACTTTGCCTACAAAGAAACGGAAATGTGTCTTATGGCTAATATATACTTCTGTATATAAAAAGACACGCCACCTCTGAGGGCTTCGCTCTCTCTCTCTCTATGTGAACATAAACACACATGCAGAGGGGTTAGATAAGCAGTGTGGAGGTGGGGAGCTGCAGACTAAATACAGGAAGAGACATCTAAAATTATGGCAGTTAAGGCTGATTTGGCTATGCAAAGCGTCTCCGCTCCACTTCGAGAGAATTATCACAGACCTAACTGTATCTGTATCAGAGCCATACCAACACTACAAACATACAGTATATATATATGGTTCTGATGTATAGTGGGGACCGAAGATATCAGTGGAATTCATTACAAAATTGAAAAACTAGAAAAATTTAATAAAAAAGGGACTGTCATTTTCCACAGTGGTGGCTGTGCGCAAATGCCCACACATCATATCCTGCATAACACAAGCAGTGTTGGTTGCAAAAAATGGGAAGTTCTTTATCCCTAGGTTAAAGAATTAGAAACACATGCAAACTTTGGTTTGCAAACATTTAGCACCTGCATATAGCTCTGTACTGCGTAACCTCTGGTTGTAAGCCTTGTATTGTGCGCAGCCCCTCACCATAAGATCTTAGAGACCTGTACAAGTATTGTGTCTGCAAAGAAACAAAGCTGATACCAGGTCTTTAACAGAAATATCCAGTCCCTACTTACATCACATTTTGGTGGCTTAGTGCTTAATTCTTCACTGAGATTGTTTTTTTATAACTTTCCTGCTTGTGGTAGTCATCAGTTGTTCTCCAAAATAATCTTTCCCTGCTTACATGGAATGAAATGTTTCAACATATCTTTTTCACTCTTTTTAACTTTCTGCTCGCAGCTTTCAGTTCATTTAAGCAACATCTTCTCACATTAACCAACACTTTTCTCTACCAAAGAAACAAACTTCTGGTGGCATGAGCTGGACAGACTGGTCTTTTCGTGCATTGCCATGTTACCGTGGAAACGCAGACTTGCTGATTGTGTAACACAGACAAATGTCCATGTTGCAACATTATAAGACTATGCATTAGTTCTGCTTGCAAAACTAAACAGATGAATAAATCTCAGAAAAATCTTGTGCCACCCTCCCCCATCTTGACACTAGGTGTCCACACCACATTTTGAGAACCACGGAGTGAAAAGAAATTCCATCTTTAAACCACCCATATGGACAGACTTTTTTAAAAACAAAAATATATACAGACCCAAACAGTTGCTAAGATTTGCCTTCAACAGTCAAATATTAACCAGTGAATTTGACAGGCATTTGTTTTAAAAGCAGAACCCTAACTAGGAAGCCTATGCCTAAATGAAATTAAAATAACGTAAAAATACATAGTAGTAGATGTCTCAGTCAGAAAGCAAAGGCGGCATATCCCAACATTGAAGATGAAGAACAATGGAGAATAAAATGCAAATGCTATCTTGCAAGTGAAAAGAAGCCTCAGCCATATGGTATTAGTTTCCGTGCTCCAGGGCTAACATCTGTATGCAGACATCATCAGCTGCCAGACTGGAGAGGCAAATGTTTCTTTTTTTAAAACTAAGGGCAGGTCTTTCAGAGAGCATGCCTGATAAAAAGAAATTGACAGACAGCACTGCAGGGCAAACAATGACTTTTTTTGTTAGCATCTATGTATGTGTGTGTGTGTTTGTGTGTATGTGTGCATGCTTCAAGCTAGGCTTTACTGATAGAGAGTTATCAATATAGCCAAAGCAGGGACCCTCACTGCTGTAACTTCCTCATCTTTCTCAAAAGCTCTAAAGCCACAAGGTATAAAAACAAATAAATATGAAGCATTCAAATTATCCTCAAGATATTATAAAGAAATGTGTAAATGTAGTTTATTAGAATAAGGTAAATTAAACATAATTATTTTAATGTGTAATTGTTTAACCCTAATGTTATGGATGATCCTTTTACAATTGCCTAGACCCAATAGCTATCAACTCTTATGTCAAGCCTGCTGGTGCTTTTCTAGGCTAAAAGCACTCGATCGCTTAAAAGCCTTCTTCTTTGCAGACCATTACCTACAAAAAACCTGTTATACCCTAGACTTAATAGTTTATTTTTAAAAGTGGTGGTTTGGTGGCCAAACTTTTTGTCACATGGGCCAAAATTGTCAAGTCAAAAGTATCCATGAGCCAGGGCGCAGCTATGGTGCAGGGGTGAAGCGTGTGACCCATGTACAGAGGCTACAGTCTTTGACACAGCCGTCATGGGTTCGAGTCCCGGTCTGTTGACCTTTGCTGCATGTCTTCCCCTATCGCTCCACCCTATTTTCCTGTTGATCAACTTACAAAATAAAGGCCACTACTGCCAAAAAGATTTTAAAAAAGTACTCATGGGACAGAAAATATGTAATTTTTTAACAAAATAAAAGCACAAAAAATATATTATTACCTGATCAATCAACCAAGATTGTAATATTTTAATAAAACAAATAAAGTAGTCAGTTATTTTGTAGGAAAGGGATTTATAAATCATTGTAGATTCAAAACTTAAAAAGGGCTTTGCACATTTGCCTTATTCCAAGAAAAGAATGCACCAAAGTCTGCAGTTTAGAACCCTGAGGTACACCAACATAACAATCAACCATTTTAGGATATTTTCCATCAATGCGAACACACTAATTTCTCTAACTCACGTAGATTTTATCCATTTTAATGGATTACCCGAAAAAATAATTCTGCTGACTAAGCAATTACAACCTTAGTTATTGTTCAAGTATAGTTTACCTATAAACACCACCTTTATCTAACTGATTCTTGGGGTTAATTTTAATTATCCCTTCCTGCTCAAGTATAAAGATCTAGATGCAAAAGCTTAAGAAGCTGGGCTGGTTTCATATTTCTTTCTCGATATGTTAAGCCTTTCTGTTTTGGATGCAAAACGGAAAAAACAGGTGAAAACTAACAAGTCAAACCAAAGGTTGAGCATTATGCTTTAGCGATTACGATAACGATTAAAATAAAAATGTCCATCAGGTGAAAGCACAGAGTCTAGTAAATGAAAGGCTTCGGAGGTAATATTAGGCTGGGTTGCAGGAATGTAAACTAAACAAGTCGCTAATTACTGTGAGCAGATACGGTACTGATCCAGGGGAAGATCCCACAAACCAGAGAAGCACTCCATGCTGTAAAGGCCAATCTTGTTCCAAGCTCATGAAATGTTTTTGACATTGTCATCCAGTGTCAACCAAACGTTTGAGAAAAACCAGTTGTGCTGAATGGTCTATCTTTTAACTTTACAAATTGTGATCTAAAACTTTAACATCATTTAACAACATCTCTGTCTAATAATTGCGCAGCAGCAGATTAAGGTGTGTAAAATTCTTTAATCCAGGTCAAGCTTTGGCAAGACCTGCTGTTAAAAGCTAGGTCACATAGTGACCACATAGTCTGGCAGCAAATCTGTCAAGGGCATCTAGGACAATGTATAATGTTACAAATGATACTAGTTGGAATATTTTAAGATAACAGCAGTAGACTGTGCTGTTTATACCACATCCCTGAGCCACCTCAAGTGTCACAACTAATCTTTAGAAACAACGCATGCAGTAATGAAGCGAAGTGTGGCCTCATTTTAAGGAGTAAAAGGCCATGTGACCCTTTACTTGGCAACAGGAAGGAAAAGGGATAAGGAACACTTGCAAACATGTCGGACATATTTGGTTCCGCAATAATCCCGAACATGTCCATGTGTTGTGTTCACTTGCAAAGGTTAGAGGTATTTTTTTTAAATATATGACCTTTTTGTTAGCATCAATTAATAGGTACCTGATGCTAAATAAATAGAAATACAAGAGTAGTAGGGCATGAGTAAACCCATGTATGCATGCTCTACATCGCAGCAGAACTTCAAGCATATCAATGTAAATGAATCTGTCAACAATGATCACTGTTCTACCTTCAATTGTAGAAAATAAAATGGTTTCATGCTCCAAATCAAAAGAAAGGCTTGGTAAATGCATTGCTTGTTAACTGCAGTGGAAATAAACAACAGCACAGACACAATGCAGGGGGTTATCTCAATAGGACAGCCTACTGTGACTCACAGCTCCAACAATAGCCCACACATGGGAGCAGAGAGATAAGTCTAACCTACAAACTGAGCTGCGATACTTAAAAAACATTGATTTAGCAACCATCGTGTGTGTGTCCCCCCCCCCTGCCCTCCGCTTAAACCACTCACTCAGTGCCAACATCTGACTACTTTAACTTCCCCTCCATTTGTCTGTAGCTACAGATAGATGCAAGTGTATACCTGTTGACCTACATTACCACTGGTCACTTCTATCTTATATGAAGCACAATAGTTCGCAGAATGGTGCCCACATCTAGACTTGAAAGATACTGCTGAAGCCTAGCTTTAACAAACATGCAGTTTTGTTGAGCAACAGATGTGCATCAAGCACATTAGAAGGTGTAATTGGTGTTGCAGTGAAAGAACTGTGTGAATGATGTTAAACAGCAAGGTGTCAAATGATCCAGGGAAAAAAGATGTAGATAAGCCATTCTTGACTGAATGAGGGTTAGTCAAATCAGTCATCCGCCTGGTCTTTCAAACATTTCCTGTGACAGCACAGCAGCTGTAATAACACAGGGAATATTGTTAAAACAGTGATCTACACTGCACTGCAAAAGTATTAATACCTCAGATGTTGTCATAGCACAACAACAAACTTTACTGCATTTTACTAAAATTTAATGTGATAGACCAATAAAATGCAGTGTACACTTCTGAAGTGGGAGTGAAAATATGCAATGTTTAATTGCATAAGGCTTGGCTTGTATTTGGATTCAGCAGCCCCTGAATCAATACTTTGGTTAATCAGCTTTCTTTGCAACTACAGCTGCAAGTCGTTTGGGGCTATCTCTCTACCAGTTTTGCACATCTAGACACTGAGATGTTTGCCCATTTTTTCTTAGCAAAATAGCTCAAGTTCAGTCATATTCGCTGAAGAGTATCTCTGCACAACAATCTTCCAGCGTTGCCATATATTTTCAAATGGATTTAGGTCTAGAATTTGGCTGGGCCATTCAAACACACATTTAAATGAATAGGCTTTGATCTAAACAATTCCACTGTAGCTCTGACTGTATGTTAGGGGTAGTTGACTTGCTGGAAGGTGAACCTCCACCCAGTCTCAAATGTTTTGCAGCCTCTAACAGACATTGTCCAATATTTAGCTCTATCCTTATTCTTACCATGACCAAATTTACCTGTCCTTGGCAAAGAAAAAACACCCAGCAACATGATGCTGCCACCACCATGATGCTGCTTTCAGGTTAGCATGTGTAACCAACAAACACTGAAACTGTTTGTCGGTTTTCATGATGCTTTTTGCTATATAACCTTCTCTAACAAACCTCAGAGACCTTCGGTGAACAGTTGAATTTATACTGAGATTAAAATATAAACAGGTGAATAGGTAATTTCCAAAGGCAATTCATGCATAGATTTTATTTACTGGTATCAGAGTAAAGGGTTGCTGACTACAAATGCATGCCACTATATTTAGGTTTCACATCCATAACACAATCCTGCACTACTGTGTGTTGGTTTACCTACCCACCTTTGTCTTCATTCTCTGGACCTTGTGCTGACATATGGCACTGAGTGTAAAGACATAACAATATTTTCTCATAACCCTGTCCTGTCTGACCATTTCTTAATAACTTTGAGTTTAATTTAACCGAGTACTGAAACAAAATTTCATTATAGTAGATCATTATCAGACAATGCTGTAACAACCTTTAAAGAATCTGTTCCACTTTTAATCTTCTCATTATCACTGAAAAGCACAGTGGAGGGCAATCATTCTGTTTCTGCCCCTTCAAAATGATTCTCTTGTTCATAGTGTTACTTCATCATTGCGTGGTGCATTAGACAATGCAGCCCCCTTGAAAAAGAAGGTAATTATTCATAGGAGGCAGGCTTCTAGGTTTAATTTAGATCTGCATACTTTAAAGCACAATGTTAGAAAATTGGAGAGAAAATGGCACTCTACACAACTAGACGATTCCTACTTAATCTGGAAAAATAGCCTACTGTTGTATAAAAAGACACTTCGCCAAGCCAGAACAGCTTATTTCTCATCATTAATAGAAGAGAACAAGAATAATCCTAGGTTTCTCTTTAGTACAGTTGCTAAACTTACACAGAGTCATAGCTCTGTTGAGCAATCTATTCCTTTAGCTCTTAGCAGTCATGACTTTATGGGATTCTTCTTAAATAAAATTGATTCTATTAAAAAAAATCTTTGACATACTCCCGAAGATGATTACTTCATCCTCAGCAAGTGAGACAGCATTGGAAGTAGCTTTAGAACCTGATCTGTGTTTGGGCTGTTTTGATCCTGTGGAGCTTCCTGAGTTATCAGAAATATTAGCTTCATCTAAACCTTCAACTTGTATGTTAGACCCAATCCCAACCAAATTATTTAAGGAAGTGTTCCCTCTGATTACCAGCCCCATTTTAGATATGATTAATCTATCTTTAGAAAATCGGTACCACAAGCTTTTAAGGTAGTTGTAATTAAACCTTTACTTAAAAAACCTTCGCTTGATCGAGATGACTTGAAAAATTACAGACCTATATCCAATCTTCCATTCTTATCTAAAATTCTTGAGAAATAGTTGCTAATCAAATGTGTGAGCATTTACACAGCAATGACCTGTTTGAAGAGTTTTCAGTCAGGCTTCAGAGCTCATCATAGCACTGAAACAGCTCTGCTGAAAGTCACTAATGATATTCTTATGGCCTCAGATAATAGACTTGTGTCTGTACTGGTCCTGTTAGATCTCAGTGCTGCTTTTGATACAGTCGACCATAATATTCTCTTAAAAAGGCTGGAATATGCTGTAGGGATCAGGGGAACAGCGCTAGGCTGGTTTAAATCTTATTTGTCTGACAGATTCCAGTTTGTTCATGAAAATGATAAATCATCTTTAAATTCCAGGGCTAATTGTGGAGTACCACGGGGTTCAGTACTTGGGCCAATTCTCTTTACTATATATATGCTTCCAATAGGTCAAATTATCAGGCAGCATAGGATAAATTTTCACTGTTACTCTGATGATACTCAGCTTTACTTATCCATAAACCCTGATGAACCCAACCACTTAGACTACAAGCATGTCTTGAAGATATAAGAACTTGGATGACATTAAATTTTTTGCTTCTAAATTCAGACAAGACAGAAGTTGTCGTCTTTGGACCGGAGTCTTTAAAAAAGAAACTGCTTAGTTAATCACTTAACCTGGATGGCATTAAATTGACCTCCGGTAATAAAGTAAAAAACCCTGGTGTTATTTTTGACCAGGACATGTCATTTAAATCCCATATTAAACAGGTTTCTAGGATTTCCTTCTTTCACCTCCGGAACATTGCCAAAATTAAAAATATGACGCTGAAAAACTAGTCCACGCATTTGTTACTTCAAGGCTGGACTATTGTAATTCTTTACTATCAGGATGTCCACAAAATGTAATTAAAAGCCTTCAGCTGATTCAAAATGCTGCAGCAAGAGTTCTGATGAAAATTAAAAAGAGAGATCATATTTCTCCTATTTTAGCTTCCCTTCATTGGCTCCCTGTTAAATCCAGAATAGAATTCAAAATTCTCCCCCTCACATATAAAGCCCTTAATGATCTAGCTCCATCATACATCAGAGATCCGATTGGTCCATATGTTCCTAACAGGGCACTTCGTTCTCAGACTGCAGGTTTACTGGTGGTTCCTAGAGTCTCTAGAAGTAGAATGGGAGGCAGATCCTTTAGTTATCAGGCTCCTCTACTGTGGAACCAGCTCCTGGTTCTGGTCCGTGAGGCGGACACCCTGTCTATTTTTAAGGCTAGGCTTAAAACTTTCCTTTTTGATAAAGCTTATAGTTAGAATGGTTTAGTTTATCAGGGATGGACCCTTCTTCCCTCCCTGTTGGATGGAGTAAGGGGGAGTCAGGTTTAGCCTAAACCGGCTCAGTTATGGTTGAGGTGCAAACACACCCTCCATTTCTGCTACCTGTATGACCCCCTCTCTTTTCCAATGGTTATAATCAGTCTGACAGAGAGAGGTATCCCAATCCTTGTGGTTTTTAGTATAACAATGACCATCAGTGGGACCCTTTGTGGGGTGCCTTGAAACGACATTGTTGAAAATAAGCGCCGTTTAACTAAATAATCTGAACTGAAACTTTCTGTGTAGTTATGCTGCTATAGGCTTAGGCTGCTGGAGGACATAATGACCACTTTCACCCTCTTCGCTACATTCTCACACTACTCTCCAATTTTGCATTATTTGCTGTTATTTCAGCTTTTAACTTTGTTCTCTCTCTTTTCTTTTCCTAGAAGCTACACCTGGCCTGACTCTGTGTCCACCTGTGACACCTTTCTGGAGAGGGGCATCGTCCGAGCTTCTGGTGGCAACAACTTAATGCTCACCCTCTACCGATGATCCACATGGGCCTGTCTTTCAGTGTTTAACCCTTTCTCTCTCCTAGACATGGCGATTGACTGAGTTTTTACTGTAACTAATTATATGTGCTCTCTTTCAGACTCTAACATTGAAAACTGGCTCAGAGTTTATATGTTCTTTCTTTCTAGGTGAAATGACTAAAGGAGCTACATCCATTAACATTTACTTTTCCTTCCCATAGAAAGGACTCCTGGATCAGTGCTTCTTTGTTCTCTTTGTGTTTCTGCTCTGTTCTCTCTAACCCCCAGTCGGTCGTGGCAGATGGCCGCTCACACTGAGCCTGGTTCTGCTGGAGGTTTCTTCCTGTTAAAAAGGGAGTTTTTTCTCTCCACTGTCGCCACATGCATGCTCAGTATGAGGGATTGCTGCAAAGTCAACGCCAGTGACTGTCCACTGTCTCTACATGCTCATCAGGGTGGAGGGAATGCTGCAAGTCACTGACTGAATGCAATCTGCTGGGTTTCCTTAGAGAGAAAAACTTTTTATCCAATTTGAATAAATAACTCTGACTGCACTGTTCAATGGTTAGGACTAATTGGAATGTATGTACCTGACTTTTGTGAAGTGCCTTGAGACAACATGGGTTGTGAATTGGCGCTATATAAATAAAACTGAATTGAATTGAATTTATCACCATCCATCCATCCATTTTCTATACCCGTACAGGACGGCAGGGGAGCTGGGACCTATCTCCAGCAGTCTACGGCAAGAAGCAGGGTACACCTTGGACAGGTCGCCAGTCCATCGCTGGCCAACACACAGGACAAACAACCATGCACACACCCATTCACACCTAAGGGCAATTTAGAGAGACCAATTAATGTAACAGTTACGTGTTTGGTTTGTGGGAGGAAGCCGGAGTACCCGGAGAGAGTCCACACATGCACGGGGAGAACATGCAAACTCCATGCAGAAAGACCCCCAGCCGGGAGTCAAGCCCAGGACCTTCTTGCTGCAAGGCAACAGTGCTACCAACTGCACCAGCGTGCAGCCTTGGTTTATCACATAGAATCCTAATAAAATACACTGAAGTTTATGGTTGTGACATGAAAAATTGTGGAAAAAAACAATACTATTACAGGGTGCTGTGCATTTCACTGGTAACAACCCAGGGGGAAACTAACCCTTGGACCTGTGTGAAAACAGGCTTCCGTGTCATTTATGGTCAGATAATCAATGCTCATTGCTTTCAGTTGGGTATATACAGGGCTCCCCACAGGCAGGATGTAAGATCTGACTAAAGTGCACTTTTGCACTTTATTATTGGCTTCTGCAAGATTCTCTTCCAGCTCTTTCACAGTACAAATGATACATGGGGATACAGAGTGCATGTAGCCAATATTAAACTGCTGGGTCTCAAGCACAATGCAATAGACATTACAATGTAAATTTCACAGGCAAATACTGTACTAAACACAAAGGGATAAATGAGACAGAGAAAAACAACACTCAACAGTTAGGAGTATCAGTTCCATCGATCCGACAAATGGCAATTCAATGTAGGTGCAGGTCCAAAAACAATATACAGTAGTTGATCAATATAGGCAACAATCTACATCTAACCTCAACCTGTCCAAACCCACAAACTCCTAACTCAGCAATACTCAGATGGTTGCATCTACAGTGGATTTTCCACCTTAAATGGGATATATATCCATATCTATATACATAGATATATATCTGTGTATAAATATATAAAAATTCAAAAGCTGCAATTATCTGGTTAGGAAAGTGTAGTGATACATTAAGCTCGCAAGACTTCAGCGTCATTAGCAGCCAACAGTTGCCTAGTTGTGCTATTGTCACAGTACCCAAAATGCTGCCAAAAAAGCTATTTAAAACTGACAGGGGCTTCTTCAGTGCTTTTGCAATGAGCAGTATCACCCAGCTCAACGAGCAACATGACTTTGTCAATATGCAGCAAAGCAGGAAGTACTCAGTTTCTAACTTCAGAATTAGTCTCAAACAGGTTCAACAGGAATTCAAGCTTAAATCTCTCTCCTTCAAATCTGGGAATCATAAAAATCATTTATCATTTACTTTACTAGATGAAGTCACTCAAAGCCACTAACTAACGCTTTGTAAGACAGACCTCACTTTAAATGAGAGATACAGTATCATAGCATTTCAAAACTGCTAGATCTTCTGGTAAGAGATCACATTACACCCCTGGTTCACACCCTTAATATTTTGTTTAAGTACGTTTTAGTTTAATTTTAGCATTCAGTCCACTTGAGTTCACACCTACCATCAATTACAGTTAATGTGATTAATCTTTGCTGTAGGATCTTCTACACATTTGCTTTTTTTCTTTATTTAGCTGAGGCCATAGTTTGCAGACAAGTTGCAAAGGATCAAAATGATCTCTTAATACAAAGGTACCAGTTGACAAAGGAGTAAAAAAAACATTCTAGAGTATTATTTATACATAGCATGCTAAAGTGGTATATGACTATGGCATATGCTTTATGGCATTGCAGAGACAGCAGAAAATCCTGTCAAGCACTTGTTGTGTTCTATATGTGGCAACAGTCTTGTCCATATTTCCGGACTTAGAAGTAAAGTTCAAAGACTGAAAGAAAATATCCAGGCCTGGCTAAATGGTCAAATGAAACTAAACATGAACCTTTGCGTGATAATAAAAAAAACATTTGTCAGAAAAACAACACTAAACATTGCTGAAAAAAGCACCATACAGCCACAGTGAAACACGGTGGTGGTAGCATTATGCTCTGGGATAACTTTTTACAGATGAACTGGGTTTTGGTCAAGGGGGCTGATATAATTAACAGTTCCAGAAACCAGTCAGATGTGATTGTCAACCTTAAAGAGTTCTGCTAGAAAGCAGAACATGAACAGATATTTAATTTTTGTCTTAATTTTAAAATTACTCATATTTTAGAAAAGTTAACTAGCAAATTATACAGTTTAAAGCTTTAAAAGACCCTACCATAAACAACATGTCACAGATGAATGTTTCTGATTGCTAAACCCACCTTACATAAACATTAAAGCTGGGTCAAACTTGTAAATGTGCATAGAGTTCATTGAGCACATCAAGTAAGCCATGGTCTTGACAAGCGATCCACATTCAAAAGGCAGAGGCAATATGTTAAGTTAGAGCTGCTGTTTCCTGTGCTGAATAACTAAAAACTAAACACAGTGAGATGATTGAGAACAGCAGGAGGTAAAACATTATTTCTTTAATGTCACTGTTGTAAATCAATACAGATACACAGACACTTTTCACAAGCCTTTATGGATAAGGAGAGTCTTTTCTTTCAGGTCTCTAAAGAACAAAACAAGATATTTCTGCTCTGGAAAGAAAACATATGCAGCACGTTCAGTTGAAGAAACAATTCTGAGAATTGGCTCCTACTGCAGAGTGTTGCTGGAAAACTACATCTGACTTTTCACTAGTCTCTTGACAAAACAGACTCTTGACTACATGCAAAGCTAAATATAGCCCATCTTTTCTATTCACCAAGCAGCTTCCAAGCTAATGTGGGCCGCTAGGCAGTGGTGGGCTTTGGTGTGAAAACAGGACATGCGTCCAGCAGAGACGTTCCCATCAGTGGATCCCAGCTTCGCAGCGTTTGAGGCTCAGCCACAGACTCATTCCAGTCCGCATGACTTCCCACACTGATGTTTGCTGATAATGTACCGGGATTAGAACCACAGTGGGACTAAATGTGAGGGTGCAGAAAGAATGAGCCTGTTCTCAGATCTAAGACCCTTGGAAAAAAAGAAAAAGATATTTATAACCCAGATAGGAAACTATTAGTCCAAGCACTCTTAGACTTTTATGTGGTCACATTCCAGATACTACTTTTTACCAGAGTAAAGGTTGAAACCCATCAAAGTGGTAACTAGACAAATCTGAAAGGTAAAAATATGTTTAAGAGGCACAGAAGAAAATTGCACACCATGACAGCATTGGTACCATCATTTTTTCAGCTATTGTCTTTCATTCTATTATGTCCATTCATTCCACATTCATTAGTCAATGCTTATCACATACTTCAATGTGAAGGCTATAAATACTTTGTAGTACAGAAAGGTATTTTAAATGGAGGAAAATTTGGATTACTGTATATGGGTTAAGGGACTTACATGAACCAAGATAAGGAGATCTGCTCTGATACAAGGTTTTAGCTCCAGTTTCCAATCACAGCTTTTTTAAATGATCAGTATCAGTAAACTCACCTGTAATTTGTCTACTGTCTGTGATAATTTTTCTGTGCATGCCTTGCAAAACTGCATTGTAGGCCAGGTTAATCAGATTCCCTATTGTGTCCAAGATCAGGTCACGGGGGCTACCACAAAGACAATGGTGAAAAACAGACTGCACCTGCTCTGTGTCTCTCTGTGTCATGTGAGCTACCTGGCACTCTACTTTGCTCAGATCATATGGTTCAGTACACGGTATCAGCAGTTGCAAGATGAGACTTTCTAAGACGGTAGCTGTACAAACACTACGCTAATGAAAAGTGTCTTTAAGTTGACATGTAGTCAGGAAATAAATGTTGTGACCTAGTAAACCCCGAGTTAGAAGAACACATTGAGGCTGACCTGGAAAAACTTTGGTTGGGACAACATAGCTGTCAAAAAAATAAAACTGGCTGTAGAGTCTGCACCAAGTGACCTAAGTGCTACAGTATCACAACTATAATTTTGACCATGTAATACTCCTGGAACGTGTTATAATACAGTAAATACGTTTTACTGACTTGAATAAAGTAAAGATGTGGGACTTGGCATCGCCTATTCCTAAATGACTTCGATCTGTATTGTGATCAGAAGATATCTAACTAATAATCTCATGGTGAAGTTGTAAATTAATAGACAGTCAGCAAAACAAATGATTGCAGATTGCTAAACCACTAAATGGGTTTAGTCATTCATTGTCTTTCAAAGACATTGCTGCTTGTGAAGATGTGAACCAACACCCGCAAGCTTTGAAATTCATTTTGTACTACTTAGACACACACACATACACGCACACACCGACTCACACCAAGAAGACTGAATGAAGATAGCTGAGAAAGTAGCAAACATCACTGCCTCATCTGCTTGTAAACCACAAGGGGCAGAGTAACCATCCCCCTTAAACAGAATATTTCCTATTGCTGAGTACTCATACACACACATGCATTGATGCGTGATCCATTTTTGGAGATGGATAAATTATAGGGAATTAAATGTACAGTGGCACACTTGTATGAGGCAGAGGAAATGAAGAGGCTTAGCTGGAAGGGTAATAGTACTTCAAGGGAAAAACAAACCCCAAAAATTCACAATGCATTGTAGCATGCTGCATAAACACACAATTAGGAGAACTGTTTTATAAATGGAGCACTGCAAAAGAAGTAAGACAACTCTCTGCAATGCTGACACAGGCAATAGACCTTGATCCTGCTATGGATTTTTTTAAGATTAAGAAAGCCTCACTTTGTTGTAAAACTGACTGATTATTGGTACAGGAGAATAAACTACTCCCAAATCCATCTAACTCAATTTTAGGGTAATGCCTCTTTATGTGATTAATTCTCATTCTATGTAGATTCTCTCATTAGCAGCCAGCAGACATCCAAAGAAGTAAAACAAAGAAGAGCAACCCATTTATATTACAGCAGCATACACTTTCCCTTTCCTCCTTCCTCTTTCACTTCTCCTCTGTAATGCTGATTGAGGACTTGCTCCTCCTAAACACACCAGGGGGTTCAAAGACAGCTCTGGCAACAATTAATTGGAGCTACGTGTGAGCGTTCTACAACCAAAGCTGTGCAACAATGGCTTCAATAAAACCAAAAGCTACTATAAAACAGACTCCCCTGGAGTACAAATAGCTAACAAGTGGATAAAGCTGCTAAAGCACACTTACACACAGCTAATGTAACTTAACATGGACAGTCAGTGTGACACCAATTCACCTGTACAATCTTGCTTTAGACAGCTAAAAAAAAGATGGATTTAACATTTTGTCAAGTTACAATCAACAACTGATCAGATCTTACTTAGCCCAGTGGTGCATAATTGTAAAGTAGAAGGAAATTGATACAGGGTTTTAACATTTCTTTACAGCAAAAAAAAAAAAAGAAATATGGAAAGTGTGACCTGGGGCAATACTTTGTAGAACCACCATTCATATTTCTGGGTATGTCTACCAGCTTTAACTAAAACTGACAAACATTTTTGCTCATCCTTCAGGGCAAAATAGCTCCAGCTATATTAGATTGCTTAGAGGGTGCCTGTAAATGGCAATTTTCAAATCTTGTAATATATTTCTAGATTTAAATATGGTCTTTGACAGGGTGATTTTTAAGGGATGAATAATCTGTTGCAGTCTGACTGCCTAATATTTAAACCCATACATCAACCCTGACCAGCTTCCTGGCCCTGCTGAAGAAAGAAACCCCATAGCATGATGCTGTCACCACCATATGTGATAGCTTGTGTTCAGGGTGATGTGCAGTAGTAATTTCTGTTGCATAAAGTACTACACACATGCTGGCCAAAAAATTACATTTTGGTGTCATCTTTGTCCCCTTCATTGTCAATAGTGGTTTTCTTCTTGCCACTACTTCATAAAGATTTGTAGAGCACATGGCTAAAAGTGATCCTGTTTAAATTCTCTCACTTCAGCTGTGGATCGCTGCAGATCTTCAAGAGTTACCTGCTTCTCGGATTAATGCTCGCCTTCCCCAGCCTGTCAGGTTAGGTGGATGGTTGTGTATTGCTAGGTTTGTACTTGTGTCACACTTTTCCTATTTTTGACAATAGCTTTAGAAATGCCCTGTGAGATGTTCAAAGCTTGCAATATTCTCTTATAGCTTATCCCTGCTTTAACCTCTGCAAAATTCCTCCTGACACGTGTTCAGTGGTTTTCATGATGTTGGTTGTTCACCAATCTCCTCTAACAAATCTCTGAGGCATAGTTTCACTAGATTTTTTAGGGATGTCAGAGTAAAGGGGGCCAAAAAAAATTAATGCCACACTTTTCAGCTTTTCATTTAGAAAATATTTCAAATTTCATCTAATTTTTCTTCCACTTCATAATTATGAAGGATTTTGTGTTGGCCTATCACAAAAAAACCTCTCAATAAAATATTAAGTTTTAAAAAAATCAGTTACTTTCCTCTTTTCTAGAAATTTGCCAAAGCATCAAACGGTGCCCCTCTGTGTCGCTGGTCAAATGATTTAATCAACTGAGTAAGTTCATTTAGGAGCTCCATCTTACAGAACTGCCTGCCTGAAAGTGTAGGCATGTTAGTGCATATTTATTTAGTCATTCAACAATTCCAGCACTGGCTCTCATGAGTTTATGCATCTCTTTATGCAATAATTATGCAGTAAACAAAAAGCTCACACAGATAATGACAAAGCAGTCCACTAAGGGACTTTTATGTGCCCTGACTTACATACTAAGCACTGAATCAACACATTATTCTTCATTGGCAGGAGTAGACCAACTTGGTGTTGACAAACCGACTTGTCACCACATCCTCTGTGTTTCACCAGAAGCATGGCAGGAATCTTGACTGAAAGCTCAAACTGGGAATGAATGAGTTTGTTTTTAAAGGTCACAAATCAAATGTTAGGGCAGACTTGACTGTTTGGCCTCAAACAAATCAGAGGGTAATCTATCCTGCACAATCAGTTTACCAAAATGGAGCTCTGAGTTGCCTATAATGCTAATTGTAAGGATTTCAGTCTACCGGTCTGAACAAATGGGATTCTAAGCACTTTCTGGTCAGTGTGAGAGCAGTGCATTGCTTATGTCAAGTCTTAGCAGTTGCTACCTTCTCAGTATATACAAAACAGTGAGAGACCACTAACAACTGCCACGAAGGCTGGAAAATTATATTTTACAAAATGTGCTTCTTTTCCTAACATTTAAACCTATTCAAAATGCCACACATGCATGGCAAGAAAACAGTGAGACAGTTGCTTTAACATCAGTCTTTTTCACATTATGTATTTATTACACTTAGCATCAAGATCTTATTTTAAACTGAATGGAATATTGATATGTAAAAAAAAGACAGTGTCATAAACCTACAATATTCTGCATTTGAGGCAAGGGTTAACCTTTTTTACACAAGTTTAGTATTGCCTCTGTGTAAAGTTAATAGTCAGTTTTTAGCTTTCAAAATTATTCTGGTAGATAAGCAGAATGAACAGAAATGGGGCAGGTTAAAGGTTGGATTGAACAGGACCAATGCTGTAATGCAAACTTTAGTGCAATTGTAGCCTGCATCATGAACCTTTGAAGTCTCCCAATGGGGGTGTGGGATATGGGTGTTGGTAATGAATCAAGCTGAGCCATAATGAATGTCACTGTTCATGTCTGCTTTGATGCAGTTCCACCTGACTGATCTCAAATCACAAAACAAAACAGTGAGAGCCCGCTGACAACCGCCACAAACGCTGTGCTGACTCACATCGCGATGGAGAATTCCGAGTGACTCCATAGATCCCTTCAGGATACTTTTCTCTGTTTATCTCTCAGCTTCATCTTTACATCATTAATTTTTTTTTCTGTTATTACTTTTGAATTTGAAATTAGAGGGCTTTGTCTTCAGTTGCATTGGTGTTTCAAGGTAAAAGTTTCCAATGTATTGCATCTTCAGCACCCATCATATCATACTCTCAGTAGCTAATCCAATCGCCCATACCAAAGTGACCTGGGGCTACGACTCATGCTTTGACCACTTGGCTCATATTGGTTACTAAAAGAGGAGAATTCACACAATTTGTTGGAGAGTAGCACATTTTTTTCTTTATCTATCCTTTTGATAACCTGACAACCTCATTCTATGCAGAACCTATGAGTGCCCTCAAGTGGTCATAGCATTCAAGTCCCCCGCCATGTTAGCTACTTAAAATGTTCAGCATACTGAGGTGAGTGAATTTTCAACATTGCAGACAGAGCATCTGCATAGCACAGCATAAGAGGAATGCTCTTACGCTTGGGGGGGGGGGGGGGGGTGTTCGTTTAAGCAGCGCTTCCATAGCAGAGGCGCAGTAAATATAGTGTCTCAAAAGAGCTTTTCAAGATGTCCCACAAACTGTGGGTGCGATGATGGAACAAACGTTTTCTAGTTGAAAGTGTATATCTAATTATGTAACAGAAACACAAGGCTGATACATAATAGTTTGATAGGGGTTCAAACAAGAAAAAACTAAATCATATACCGTGGAGTTCTGTAGAATTTCTGTAGAAAAATGATTGCATCTCTGTTTGCATTACAAAAAATAAAAAACATTTAAGGAGACCTTCAAAAGTTATGATGAGAGGTGCCCAACACATCAAAATCTGAAAAAGGTTCTGAGAGACCATCATCTCTTGGAAAGTACTTGATAGGTAATAATGTTTTGGATCACACCTGAACACAGATGATGAAGTGATGCATCAATCATGCCAACTGTCAATCATACAAGGATTCGATTCTGATGCAGTACTATCACAGGTACAGGTTTAGTACCAGTAGAATACCAAAATGACGACGGCTGGTAACCCATTGCTTTGAACAAAAAATTTCATTCATGGCATGGGCACATTTGAAAATGATTCATTTTTCTGTGACATTTTTAATGTCACAGTGTACACTTGAACTAAGTCTGACTAGGAACGATGAGGTAAAAAAAAAAAAAAAAATCAGAGCTCAAACAGAACCCAGACTTTAAACACTTCTACAAAAGACTAAAGCTGTCCAGCTGTCAAAGCATCACTGAAAGAAAACATAAATGGTGTAACTTGTTGGACTTGTCAAAACAATGCTATTGCGAATGCATGAATCACCAGAGTTAAAGCTAATCCAACAAAGCATTGGTTTGTGACTTTTTTTAGTTTCGCTGGTAATTGTAGTAAAACTAAACTGTAAAAAAGCCAATAAATGGCCAGCCTGACTTGTTTTTCAGAGCACACCCTGAATGTGTTTTAATAGGGTTTCGTGTGATAAGCTTTTATGGACAGGATTTCTAGGCGCAGCTAAGGGCCGGAGGGGTCTGGTTTGGGGACCAGTGGATTTAGTCTCTTCTTTTTGCAAAGGACGTGGTCCTGCTGGCCCCCTCTAGCCAAGACCTACAGCATGTGCTCGGGCGGTTCGCAGCAGAGTGTGAAGCAGCTGGGATGAAGATCAACTCCTCCAAGTCAGAGGCCATGGCTCTTGACCGGAAAAAGGTGGCTTATCCTCTTCAGATTGGAGGGGAGTTCCAGCTTCAAGTGGAGGAGTTCAAGTATCTCGGGGTCTTGTTCACGAGTGAGGGAAGAATGGAGCGGGAGATCGACAGACGGATCAGTGCGGCTGCCGCAGTATCGGGGGCACTGTGCCGGTCCGTTGTGGTGAGGAGAGAGCTGAGCCGAAAAGCGAAGCTCTTGATTTACCGGTCGGTCTACATTCCTACCCTCACCTATGGCCATGAACTTTGGGACATGACCAAAAGAACGAGATCCCGGATACAAGCGGCTGAAATGAGCTTCCTTCGTAGGGTGGCCGGGCACTCCCTTACAGACAGGGTGAGGAGCTCGGCCATCCGGGAGGGGCTCGGAGTAGAGCCGCTGCTCCTCCACATCGAGAGGAGCCAGTTGAGGTGGCTCGGGCATCTATACCGGATGCCTCCTGGACGTCTCCCACGGGAGGTGTTCCAGGCACGTCCCAGCGGGAGGAGGCCCAGGGGACGGCCCAGGACACGCTGGAGGGACTATGTCTCTCGGCTGGCCTGGGAACGCCTTGGGCTCCCCCCGGAGGAGCTGGAGGAGGTGTCTGGGGAGAGGGACGTCTGGGCGTCTCTGCTGAGTCTGCTGCCCCCGCGACCCAGTCCCAGATGAAGCGGAAGATGACGAGTACGAGTGATAAACCAGAGGAAGTAATGCAGATAGTAGAAAAAAAAAATCAAACACAACTCTGATACCCCTAAATAAAATCCAGTGCAAACAATTACCTTCGGCTGCCACATAATTAGTACTGTAAATTGAGTCCATCTATGTGTAATTTAACTGCGGTGTAAATATTGCTGAATACATATGAACAGTATTTTTTTATGATTTCAAATTGCAAAGATTTTGAGAACCTTGTATGCCTTTCTTTTACATGTCACACTACTTTGTGTTTATCTATCACATAAAATCCTAATAAATTACATTGAAGTTTGCGGTTGTTACGTCACAAGCTGTAAAAAAAAAGAAAAATTGTTTAGAGGGTATGAAAACTTTCCAGCCATTAATCATTGCAAACAAATGAACCAAAAGTGAATGTGTGTACAAGTGTTGTGTTTTTTTATGTTTTAAGTTGGTTTTTGAAAACTGCTTCTATTTTCTATTAGTTATTGCTCATGCACAGACCATATAGCTTTTATCCCATGTTTCGTTGTACTTTTGACATGACATAAAGGATATTCAGAATTTGGTTCTGATTCAAATGCAAAACAAATTTCCTGTAGCTGTATGAAAATGAGAAAAATGCTGTTTTTCTCAACCTGAGTTTCCAACTTCTGGGGGCCCTTGAGAACCTTTCTTTAAAGAATTACAGAAAGGTTACAAGTGGGTAAGCTATATTTATATAGACAAAATATGAGCGCCATGAACGTATAGCTGTGGATAAGACCTGCTGCTGCCTTTGGGTTAAAGTCGATATGCCGCAGTTGGGTTTTACCAGAAGAGTAACAGCAACTAAAACAATGGTGATGTGAAGACAAAACTCAACATATAGATAAAAAAATAGTAACTTAAGAAAACGTTTAGCTTAAGAGTTTGTATTGACAACAATTTCTTTTACAAACTGCCTTAAATTACAGTTCAGTTTTATGCAAGCAGGAGTATGGCATCATAAGAAATATGCTCCGTTATGTTGATGCTCTGGCATAGATGATAAAATCAACAGCACTTTTTAATTTTCAGGGAGTAATAGGAAGTCCCTGCACAGCTGCCAAACTGTGCCATATACCAGCATTAAACATGCAGCCTTTCCTAAGGAAATTAGACATACTGCTTGATGGCTGTACCAAAGCATCAGGCTGTAAATTTGTTTGTTATTAGTTGTTATATTTTCGTGAGTTGTTTTTTTTATAGAGATTTGAAAACCTGCTTATTTATCATTCAAAAATATTTTATGGAGTGACTGGAGGTCTAAAACTGTCTGTTGTAGCCAGATATGGCCTGGATCTAGGGTTGCAGTTTATCAGATTATATTTTTAGTTGCTAAATTGATAAAATAACTGCACTGCCTCAGTTCCAAGTGAAAATAAAAAGTGTCTTGTTGTGCTATGTCACTCAGTCTTTATCTGTTGCACACCACGGTCAGAGAAGATTACCGAAGAGAAGCATTACTGAAGCTGAAAACTCTCCTTTAAGTGCAAGGAAAAATCTCTGCCAAGATTTTAAAAATAAAACAAATAATGAAGATAAAAAAAAGATGGATTTTCAAATTAGAGCTGTCAGTGTAAGAGAAAATAGCTTAACATTTTAAATATTTTACCATTTTGAAACAAAATTAAATCCGTCCAGTCTGCTCATATAAAAACTGAGTACGCAAGCTAGCATAAGAACTTCAGCCGGCTGTTTGCATGAAAACATTGCTGAGTGAGCACACATGTTTAGAAACATAAGTCTTATTTGCAGAAACTCACCTTGAACCAAAACATATTTATGTGAAAAAATGAGGATACCCTACAGTTTTTTTTTTCTAATAGTATTTCAATATATGGATATTTGTTACAAGCTTTCATTACTGAAACTCAATTAATACCAATAAACAATATAAACAATAATAATAAAAAATATATTAATTAGGGCAGTCCTTCATTCATTACCATCATTTAATAGAAAATGACTAAAATGACATAAAGATATATCACATCATTTGCACAGGATTTCATATTTACCCAACTTTTTGAAGGTTTGCCGTGTTTAAACCTTAGACATTTAGTTTTGTGCACTTCTGACGTTTGCAGAAGAGTGAACACCATGGATTAAAAAGATTAAAAGGGGTGTCTGAGGCATCTGTTGAGGTAGCTGAGGTAGAAGAGGTCTCAAAAGAGTTTGAAATCAGCTCTTTCACTGTACAGAAAATAAGCTACAGGTGGGTGACATTCAAAACACAACTCCAATATGACTGCATGCATGACTGTACAATCAGAAAGAGACTGCATAGGTTTAACTTTCACTGGTGGTGTGAAAGGAGAAATCCTGCATGCCAACTGTGGTTGGCATGGAGGTGGAAGTGTCATGGTTTGGAGAGGCATTTCTGCAGCAAGATCTGGCCATCTCACCATCATAGAATGAAACATGATTTTTGCTGTGTATCAGAGGGTGATTGAAAAAAAAATATGAGACCATGTATAAAAAAGTTAACGCTGAAGCAGACCTGGACCCTGCAACGTCACAATGACCCAAAACATACCAGTAAATCCATGGACTGGCTGAGAATTCTGGGCCAAAATCCTGGGCCAAGTCAAAGCCAAGATACTGATCTCATTGAGATGCTGTGGAGGGACTTGAAATGGGCTGCACATTCAAGTTCCTCAAACATCTCACAGATGACATGGAGGACTGGGTCAAAGGTTTCTCAGAACAATGACAGAGACCGGGTAGACGGCTACAAAAAGCATCTAACTGAAGATATTTCAGCCAAACAGAGAAACACAGGGTACTGGCGGGTAGTTTGTCCCAATTTCTCAGCTGGAATAGATATGGATATTTTGTTCAATGACTAAAACAAGGTTAGTTTTTGTTTGATTGCAATTAAATCCCTTTCCTTACCAGCAACAAATAAAGAACTGGATATTTAATTGGGCGTCCTAATTTTTTAATGACTGTATCTGGGACAAAAAAATCCTGATTAGGACGTCCCTGATGTTAATTATTTAAAAAAACGGATATGAAGCACACAAATTCACTAAACACAATGGCCACAGAAACACTGTAGCTCCCACAGGCCTGGGGGCAGATGACACAACTGTAAGACCCAGTGTTGTGGACCTTACAGCAGAAGAGGCAGAAGCAGCACTCTGCTGCCTTCAGCCATCAACGGGTAATCAAGCTTAACTAGGCCTCTTCATCAGTGCCCTCTGAAGCTTTAACACACACACACACACACACACACACACACACACACGCACATACCTTTCAGCAAAGTGCCAGTCAAGCTCTTCCAGTTATAGACAGTAAAACAAAGATGGGGGTTTCAAACCATCACTGAACGTAAAAATACACAAAATGGGCTAGGAACATTTTTTCTGCTCTTAGCCGATCCCATGTAAAATGGGATTCTAATTTCTCTTCTTTTTTTGCCTTCCTATAGTAGCTGATACAAATTAATACAACAGTTTGTTGTTATAAATAGGGTCATGCAAAAAACACAAGGAAGGTGTTTTATTTTCTTTTTTTAAAACCTGAAAAGATTGAGAAATGCAAAAGTCAAATAAACTTTGACAACAGTGTTGACATCTTAAGAAGGGTTTGGCATCAGACTACTTGTTTGAACCTGAAGTGGGAAATAGCAAGTCCCTCTGCAAAAACTAAAAACAAAACAGGCAGTTGCTCCCTCTGTGTTTGTGTTTGTTTTTCTCTGGCCCTCTGACGCTCTTATTTTCCATTTTCCTTTTCCTCATTATCATCCTGCACATACAAACCCAGTCAAGCACTTTAGTTATCTCTCTATTCATCCATCGTTGTTTTCCTTTAACCTCCTAGGCAGTATCTTATCTTGCCATCATTGCCTCCCTCTGCCTATGTTCATCTGCCTCTCTTTTGTTTCTCTTCGTCTTGTTTACCCTCACCTTTTTCTTTGCAAAATAGCTTGAGCTCAGTCAGATTAGAAGCCGTGCATCTTTGAACAGCAATTTTCAAGTCTTGCCACGGGTTCTAAGTTTGATTTATGTCCTGACTTTGACTTGGTCATTTTAACTAATCAACATGCTTTGAACTAAACCATCCCGTTGTAACTCTAGAATCATCACTCCAGTCTTTTGGTGCCTTTAACAAGCTTTCTTAGAGGATTGACCTGTATGTAGCACCAATCCATATTCCCAAAAAACAGTTTTCCTGTCACTGCTGAAGAAAGGTTCTTCCACAGCATGATTTTGCCAAAGCCAAGTTTCCCTGCGGGGACGATGTGTTCAGTCAGTGTGATATTTTCCTGTAAGTCAGTTCTTGGCATAAAAAGTAAACCTTTGGTGCCATCAGACCAGAGCAAAATTATCCAGGTTTGTTGTGTCCCCTACATGGCTTGTGGCAGGTTTTATTCTTCTCACTCTTCCACAAAGGCCAGATTTGTGGAATGCATGACTAATCATTTCATGTCAAGAGACTCTCCTACCTGAGATGTGATTCTCTACAGCTACAAAATTACCTTGGGCCCCCTGAGTTATTCTCTGATTAATGCTTTATTTAAAGTTTAGGTGGATCTCCATGTCTTAGGTTTGCAGTTGTGTCACATATTTTCTTTTTTCAGATGATGGATTTTGCATCTCTGTGAGATGTTCTGACCTTAAGATATTGCTTATAACTCAACCCTGCTTTAAACTTCATCAGACCTTTATTCTGGACCTGTCTGCTGTGTGTCTTGGACATCATGATACTCTTGGTTCACAGAGCAGCTGCATTTAGACTAAGATTACCCACAAGAGGACTCTGTTTACTAATTAGGTGACTTCTGCAGGTTATTCATTCCAGTGGGTTTTATTTAGCAATATCAGAGTAAAGGTGGCTGAACACAAATGCACACTTTTCGGATTTGTCATTTGTGCAGAAACACTAGTGCACTAGTTTGTGTGTAACATCACATGTGAAATATTTTGCAAGGGACTATAGTGGAAACCACAATCAGAGACATGTACGTACGGAAAAACAGCATTAACTCATTTTCTGGCTAGATTATTCAATGTACAACTCCTTCTGACTCTTATGTAACTGTGAATCTGTGGACACAGCAGAGGCTGCCTCCTCACAGACAACAGAGAGCAGTCTAGCGTCGAGCCATAGGGACTAAAATAGTTTGTCATGTGTTCATTATCACTTTCCTCTTTCAAGTGCTCACCCCACATCCAGAAACATTCAACAGAAGAGGCCCTTCGAGTGGGTCCATGCGAGTATGTATGTGTGGGTGTGTGCAGGAGAAACGGAGAGGGAACGAGGACTACAAAAGGAGAAGAAGAGTATGATGTATGATGAGGATGAGGTTGTGGGATTGTGATAACTTCAAAGGTTATTATTATTATAACTGCCGGCTGTAGCCATGCTATGGCATCCCTCAAGCTTTGATCATTATGAAAAGCTGTTGTGCTCAGTGTTCGGGCTGAATACATTACAGAGTGGTTAAACAGGAAAGGTGCAAGCAAGCGAATGTAGACCAGCACATTGACTCAGTTTATAACTGTCTTCATGTTTTACAGTAACACACCCAATCATTTTCTGAAGGACGTATAAAGAGCGTCCTTAAATCCCTCCTTGGCGAGTCAGCAGGACTAGGGCAACGGAAAACCTTGCCTTTAGAGAGGTATGCTGCAGTTCTATGCAGGACGATTTTCATTCTGATGCGGTTTCAGTCCAACTCTTCAGTTTCTTATATGGCACAAAGGGTCACAATAAGAATAGGCTCTAGATGAGAACAAATTTGTTGGAACTCTTCCAGCTCAGCGAAACATTACTTTATTTCCCTTTAAACAATAATTCAGTTAGACTTTAATTCTAACTCTCCAATATCCTTTCAGCCTATTTAAAAAGGGAACAAACATGCTACTGGGTAGTTTAGTATCAATGTGTGACCTATACTAAACATGGGTCAGAGCAAACAAGGCCGAGAACTACCTAAAGGGCTCATAGATACCCATGTCAAAGCTTCAGGCTGCAAGACCATTTCCAAGCAACTTCCTGTGACCACAGGTACTACCCAGGATGCAAGTTTGCTGCATCTGGCAAGGGGAGCCTTCAATCTGTGCAGGGCACCAACTCATTATAGACATGATGCAGTGTCAGAAAGCTCAGCCCCAGTCACAGGTCAATGGTCCTCCAACATGATAAAATGTTTAAATCTAAAAGCTCTAAAATAAAAAACATTGGAGCCCAGATTGTAATCCTATTGAACAACTATGTATCTATACCATAAAGATGCCACCCTTCAAACCTGAGACAGCTTTAGCAGTTTGCCCAAGAAGAGTGGGCCAAACTACCTGTTGGCAAACGAAGTCATCTCACAGTGCAGACCAGAGACCATTTGCATTTGGTTAATCATATGAAATATTCAACCAAATCACAAGCAAAGTCTGATTTGTGCTAAATATGAAATGAGCAGTAAGAGATGGCATTAAATATTTGTCAGTTTCAAGTGCTTACAGAGATATTTGTTTTTTATTGTGGAAGGGCATTAACATATTCGACTGAGTCTGTTCAAATGTAATCACATGCAACCCCATCACAACTTCTCAGCACACCATTGTGTTTTATTAGTTTTATAGAAGTGGTTCAAAAAGGATCTCTGGTTGTCATTCCTTGGAGGTCCAGCTGCCAATCACGTGCTACCAGGATTGAGGTTGTTTAATAATAAAAAAATATGAGCATCTTACTTTGGGAATGTGAGCTTGACCTTGACATGTTGGTTCCAAGGACTACAACATACAATGAATGTGCTGTAGGCTGGTTGATAGAGGTGGTGGTTTTAAATCAAATAGAAGATGAAGGAATTACAAGATTATACCCATTCATGCATGTATCCATTTTCTGACTTTAATGAAAATAATAAAAAAAATGCATCAAATAACTTGCTATTGCTTATAGACTAGAAATGGTTTATTTAATGAATAGGAAAAAAAATATTCCAGCCCCTTTATCAGAGCCGGTCAAAAGAAAAATCTGCTGTCTCTGGTTGACTGATTGGTGCAAACAGTTCCACAAGTGGGTCCCAGAAACAAAAACATTTGAACTTTTTAGTTAAAAAATGTTAATAGCAATTTTTTTGTTGCTGTTTAGAT
The DNA here is from genome assembly GCA_036173005.1 of Crenichthys baileyi. Lineage (NCBI taxonomy): Eukaryota > Metazoa > Chordata > Actinopteri > Cyprinodontiformes > Goodeidae > Crenichthys > Crenichthys baileyi. The sequence goes on along the minus strand of JAHHUM010002069.1, from coordinate 352,134 downwards.
AATCATTTAGTCTAGTATCTGCTCCTGGTAAAGATCCTTACTTTAGAAAGACCTCTAACTGGAGGTCTGAGTTAGCCTCCTTTATATTTACATCACTGTCAGTGATCTCTATGCCGTGTTTAGAGGCTTGCGACAGCCTGTTATTGTCTCCCCTATGATCAGTGCTGCTATTAGAGCAATTAGGAGCTTAGGGAGAGGAACCCCTGTTCAGAGTGCCAAGCCAACACTTTTAATTTTCGTCTACACATTCTTATCTAGACTAAAGTTGAAAACAGGCCATCTGTTCCTGCCCCTACCTGGCCTGCATTATCCACAGCACACTCAAACCAAGGCTCTCTGCAAGATTTAGCACAAAAAAACAACAAAAATAGCAGTGCAGTCAAATGACTTACACTGTCATACTCACTGCCTGGCGCAGCAGAGAGGATTTACAAAATAAGAGATGCTCTTGTGCTTAAATATATGCATGCAGCAACAAGGACAGATATACACACACATATAGTATAAGGTTGTAACGTTTTTCCTCTTCGACCTCCAAGCACTGACAGCAATTCCTCTTCGTTTAAGCTTTAGTGAGGTGGTTTTTAAGGCAGCCGGGAGAGCACTGGGAAGTGATTGCACCGTGCATATAGGTGTGCTGCCCACCCCTTTCAACACCAAGGACAGCGGCCGACGCACGGAGCGCCTGACAGCCATGATCACACACATGCACTAGAAAATGACAGATTTATTTCTGCACCGAGGCACCGTAAGCAGCGACGCAAACCAGTCCAGAATGACACTGCTGTTTTCAGCATGGAGGGGGACCCTTACCCCCGCGGACAGAGAGCCGAAGACACAAAGTAAACCATCGGACACGCATTTCACCTCAGCAAAGCGGGCTTTTTTTACCCCTTCTGTGCAAGAAGATAACAGCAGGCACATTTTGTTTGATTTAACCATAATCGCGTCGTCAGAGCGCGTCTTGCTAACATCCTCCTCCGCACCTACCTGCTTGTGTTGGGGGTCTAAGAGCTTACATGTCCCGCCGGCTTGTATTTGGTCTGTTCTTGTTCATATTATTAGAGTGATGAGGACCGTTATGTGTCTGCCAGCGCCATGTTATTATCTCTTGAGTGGAGGACTGTGCGGTCCTGTGCGCTACATCCGGGCTGCTGGGGAGAGCGAATGAGCGCAGAGAAGGGCGGAGAGTTGACTGGATATTGGGAGCACCTGTACTGTTCAGCACCACAGAGACGCTTCCCACTCATGGATACCGTACGACAAGGTTCACGTTTGCACCAGAGGCTTAAAGTGCTGTCATGTGCTAAGCCATACTGAGTGAGAGATTAATTTCATGTCGATTATCACTGATTCGTTCAGGGATAAAACAAACAAAAAAGAAGAAGCAACAGCAGTGTTTTTTTTTAAAACACAAATGGGCTGTACAATTGATTTTGTTGTTTGAATTATTTGTGAGCATACAGGTTCATAATTATAGAAGATATTAAGGATTACTACTATAGTATCTTAAAAACGTTTTCACACAGCAGGAAACTTTTCGCGTAGTGTTAAATTAAAAAGACATGTATTTTATGGTGCTTTTATGTGATAGACCAACACAACGCTGCAAGTTTGAAGGGTTAAGAGTTTTTTTCCAATTAAGATTCTGAAAGTTGTGGCATGCATTGTATTCAGCCTCCTTGAGTTTTAGGCTATGTCTCTACCAGCTTTTCAAAAAAACATTAATTCTTCTTTGCAAAATAAATTCAGCTCAGTCAAATTGGATGGACAGCATCTTTGACCAGAAATTTCCATGTCTTGTCACTTATTCTATTTTATCTTATTCTGAATCTACACTGATTTAAAGCATTCTAAACTCTGACCATCTTCTGGGTCACTGTCCTGCTGGAAGATGAACCTCAACCCCAGTCTCGAGTCTTCCACAGCCTCCAACACATTTTCCTCCAGGACCACCCTGTATTTTGCTTTATTAATCATCTCATCAACTCTGACCAGCTTCCCTGTCCCTGCTGAAGAAAGATTTTCCCACTGCATGATACAGCCACCCTATTCCATGGTGGTGGCTAGTTTGGTGCCTTAGTTTTCCACAAGACACAAAGGTTAGTATGTAGGCAAAAACGTCAAAATTTGGTCTCTATCAACCAGAGCACCTGCTTCGACCTTTGCTATGTCCCTTACATATCTTATCTCAAACTTCAAGTGGTATTTCTTGGACTTTTTTGTTAACAAGACCTTCCTCCTATTTTCACTTACAAATCGGATTTCTGGAATGCATCTCTAGTTTTCCTTCCACCTGAGTTGTGCCCACATTTACAATGGGCCTCTTGGCTGTTACTGTGTGTAATACCTTGTATTTAGTTCCATCAGTCTTCTCATCAATTCTGGCCAGCATCCCAAGTCCTGTTGAAGAAAAATACTCCCACAGCGCGATGTGAACACCACCAAGCTTCACCAAGCGCTGTGGAATGCAGAACAGCGGAGGGAGAGTCCCGACCACAAGAAACCGAAGGAAGGAGACTATTTGCACAGAGAACAGAGAGGAAGATGAACCAAAACACAAAACAAAGTACAAGTTTACCACTAACATAAAGGAATTAACTAATATCACCAGACCTAAGCAACAACGATGAACACAGAGATAAATTGAACATGGAAAGCTCTGAACAATAATAAACCCCAATGATCAGAACACAAATACAAGTGAAGACAACACAAACACCAGTGGATTATGACACTGTCTTACAAGATTAAAGAGGATTTTTTTCCCAACCAGATTTAATCGGGAGTATCAGAGTACAAATTGCTGAAAACCAAACAAATGACTGTCGCACTTTTATTTAACTTTTATTATTTTTATATGAAACGATATTTTGAAAAGCATTTTCCATTTCCCTTTAACTGCATATTTACTTTGTGTTGGTCTATTCCATTAAATCCCAATAAAATACATTGCAGTTTATGGTTGTACTATGGCAAATGTTGACTGGTTTCATAATCCTTTTGCAAGGTGGTGTATTCACACAGAAATGGATGCAGAAAAGGGGGGGGTGTGATAAAACTACTTAGCTATTACAACAACAAAAACCCTCCAGCTAAGAAAAACGGGTTTTGTGTACTTTGGTTACCCAAAGATTAGCCATGGCAAGAAAATTTGTATAGCATCATTTATAACAAATGCAATTCAAAGGGATTGACAGGGGGGAAAGGAAAAAAACTGTTTTGGAAAAATTGCATTAAAGATAAGAAGAAAAAAACAAAATGTAAATTGTGTGAACTTTACTTCAGGTTTAAAAAACAGCCTGCAAATCAGTTCTGTATGAAGTTAAGAGCTAATGAAGGTTAATTTAGGCATAAGTCCATGTGTTAGAGTTTCTTAAATAAGACGAGACACAGTCTGTTGCCCCACAGTAGACACAGTGTGACACCGCCTGCCAGCTCTCACAGTGTCACAGCCCTCATTGATCTTCCATCTCACTTCCTGACATCCAGTTTGTAGCACAGGGCTCCTCCCAAGACTACAGTCAGGGAATGTTAAGGAGCCCGAGTCAGCTTGACCCACTGTGACAGCAGAGTGCTTGTGTGTGATCTCTCCTTTAATAAGTGGGAATGAGTTACAGACAAAATATGCAATAGCATCTTTTCGTGTTACTGGTAGACAGTGGAAGTAATCACCATGTTTTCTTAGCCAGTATAGTTTGGCTCCTATATATAACATTTGGTGCCTATATGTGACACCACCACAGATTTATGGAAAGTTAGACATGCACTTTAGAAACTGACACTATCTTCCTTCCTCTTTTATCTACCTAAAAAAAATCTCCCGGGAAATGTGAGCCCCTTCAAGCAGTGGGAACACCCCATTGGCTCAGCGTTTCACAGCTAAAGCCTATATTTTTATGGGTTTACTTGATGCCCACATCTATTTTTCACATTTCAACACAGATGGAGTCAGGGTGGAGATGTTTTCTTTCATTTACAATATATATGAGTTCCAGGGTGGGATCTAATTTGGCTGTGGCAGCAGATTTTAATCACACTACAACTACAAATCTCTGTGTCGTTTATTAGGATTAATAGTTATGACCAACACAAAACACTGCATAATTATAGCACTGCATAATTATAAGAAGAAGCAAAAGGAGAGAAGGTTTAATTTTTCTTACAAAATAACTTGAAAGAATTTACTCTGATAATCCAGTACAACCAAATTCCTTTCAGAAATCAAGTATAAATAGAGTCCACTTGTGTGTAGTTTAAGTTCAGTATAAATACAGCTGTTCTGTGAAAGCCTCAGAGAACATTAGTGAATTAACAGCATCATGAAGACCAACAGAACACAGCAGAAAGGTCAGGGATAGGTTATAAAACATTATCCCAATCTTGCAACACTCTCAGAGCTTCCAAGACAACTGACACCTAACTAACAAGATGGGTAAATAGATCATTACTCAGGGAAGCAATGAAGAGGCCCATGGTAACTCTAGAGGAGTTGTAGAGATCCATAGCTCACGTAGGAGAATCTGTAGATAGTAAATTGGAATTTGTCGTTCACTCCATAAATCTGCTATTTAGAAAAGTGTCAAGAAGAATACTACTTTTGAAAGAAAACAACGAGAAATTATGTTTGCAGTTTGCTGAAGGTCATGGAGGGGGTGCAGCAAACATGTGGAAGGTGGTACTCTGGTCAGATAGACCACTGTTTCACTTTTGGACCTACATCCAAAATGTTTTTTGGTGGAAAACTAACACTGCACATCACCCTTAACACACGGTGTCTCCTGGTGAAACATGGTGGTGGCAGTATTATGCTCTGGGAAATGTTTTTCTTCCGTAGGGACAGGAGAGCTGGTCAGAGTTGATGGGAAGATGCATGGATCTAAGTACAAGTAAGGGCAATCCTGGAACAAAACCTGTTAGAAGCTGAAAAAGTGGAGGTTCACCCTCCAGCAGCACAGCAACCCAGAACATACAGCCTGAGCTACAATATAATGATTAACATGAAACCCTATTGATGTGTTAGAATGGCCCACTTTAGGTCCACAATTAAATCCATTTGAGAATATATGATAGGACTTGAAAACTGATGTTCATAGACACTAACATATCTGGTAATAGATCTTAGTGTGTGGCTGTAATGTGAAAAAGATTCAAGGGGTGTAAATCTATTTGGAAGGTCTGGCACACAACAGCTCTGAACTGATGTTCATTAAAGTAAAGCTTCAGGTTCCTTTAAGGCTTTGTGAAGGATGATGAAAAGACAAACTTGTTCTATGCTGGTCGTAACAAGACTGATAGAATGATTTGGGAAATTGTATTAAGTGAAAACCTTTTTCCGATTGTGGTGCTTTAATTGATCATCAGGCTTCTTAGTGAAGCACATACATATGTGGCAATGTTTGCTTTGAAGATGTCAGCTGTGCAGAATGGAACAGAACATTTATTGGGTTAACTACCAAATGAGCATTGATCTCACTCCCACTGAAGGGTAAATTTTATTGTCTCCATCTAGTGGTGGACTATGGAAGTGCATGGCTTTATAACGAGTTTACTTTGCTGTTGGTTATGGCTGAAACGTAAACAAGAGCTCATGTGTGGAGAACAACACTGTTGTAATTTGTGATAGTAATCTGGCTACTTGACAATCAAGAAAGACACACTCTCACATACACTCAAACGCTCAGGTCTCTACAATAACAAAAAACACACACACACACACACACTGCTGTCCCCATGGCAACAGTGGCAATAGTGTATCTTAAAGCATCTCTCTCACTCTTACTATCTCTTACACACACTCCCCCTGATTTCATCTTTCACTCAGTCTTTGAAGGCACAAAAGCAAAACAAATCACAAATGCCAGTCACAGTGGGATTACCTCACAAAGCTGCCTGTTTGCTCTTCACTCATTTAGTTATTGTGCATTTAAGAAGAAAGGCATGATGTAGAGATAGGATAGAAGGCGTCAGGGTGTGAGAAGTTTGGTGCTTACGATTTCTGGAACAAGGCCCAGAGCTTATCAGAGGCTAAATCCTCCTTCGTTACTCTGGAAAGCCCTTCTCCTGCCAGAGAGCTCTCTTCTGCCTAACAGCAGCATGCCTCATGGTTCCCTCCTTTTTTTCTCATTGGCTGAAATGACAAAAGAATATCTCCTGTGAGTGACATCATTACTCTCACCCTCTCATCGAAAGGCACATGTCGGGACCACATGGTAAACATCCACTGGAGTGAAGCACTGTAATTTGCTCTCAAGTTGAAACTGAGCTATATTTGTTATGCATGCAGTATGTGTCTATCGCTGCTCTTCATCAAATTAGTCCTGCAGCTGAGGCCAAATTGAGTTCTTAGAAGGGTTGAGGAAGTTAATGTTGCCAGTTTGGACTCTAGGAGGCCTCAAGGATGCAAACTGTGGACCATATGCTTTGGGATGTTGCCCAGCAAAGATCTGTTCTGACATTATGCAGAAAGACAAGAAAATAAAAATGCCATGAATCCTTGGAGGAACGTTTGTGTTTGAAATGCTGTCAAATTTGACAGTGTAGGCCAACATAGTCAGTAGCAGTGCCCTGTAATAGTTTTTCACATTTTATAACACAACTTTAAACTCCAGCGTAATTTGTTGGGATTACATGTAGCAGACCAACACAAAGGAAAAGAAAACATCCATACATCCACCTTTTATACACGTTCATCCTTTCATGGTCGTGACGGGACCGGTGCCTAACTCCAGCAGTCATTGGGCGTGCAGAGGGCTACACCCTGGACAGGTCAAAAGGAAATGTGGTTTTTAAAACTTTACTGATATAAATATAAAACGTTTGGTGTGGATGTATATCATGAGTGAAACAGTGTGTAGAAACACCTTTCAGTGGACGTGTGCCCCTTCTTCAAAAAACATCTCATTCTCGTTCAGTTGGATAGAGAGCTCTTGGAAACATACATTTTCAAGGCTCTCCACAGACTCTCATTTGGATTTAGGTCTGGACTTTGACTGGGCCATTCTATCAAATAAATATACTTTGATCTAAACCATTACAATGTACCATAGCTCTGCCTGTATGTTTAGGGCCACTTTTCAATTCAGTTCAATTCAGTTTATTTATATAGCGCCAATTCACAACACATGTCGTCTCAAGGCACTTCACAAAAGTCAGGTACATGCATTACAATTAATCCGAATCATTGAACAGTGCAGTCAGATTCTGTTATTTATTCAAATTGGATAAAAAGTTTGTCTATCTAAGGAAACCCAGCAGACTGCATCCAGTCAGTGACTTGCAGCATTCACTCCTCCCGGATGAGCATGTAGAGACAGTGGACAGTCACTGGCGTTGACTTTGCAGCAATCCCTCATACTGAGCATGCATGTAGCGACAGTGGAGAGGAAAAACTCCCTTTTAACAGGAAGAAACCTCCAGCAGAACCAGGCTCAGTGTGAGCGGCCATCTGCCACGACCGACTGGGGGTTAGAGAGAACAGAGCAGAAACACAAAGAGAACAAAGAAGCACTGATCCAGGAGTCCTTTCTATGGGAAGGAAAAGGTAAATGTTAATGGATGTAACTCCTTTAGTCGTTTCACCTAGAAAGAAGGAACAGATAAACTCTGAGACAGTTTTCAATGTTAGAGTCTGAAGAGAGCACATTGAGTTAGTTACAGTAAAAGCTCAGTCAGTAGCTATGTCTAGGAGAGAGAAAGGGTTAAACACTGAAAGACAGGGCCAAGTGGATCATCGGTAGAGGGTGAGCATTAAGTTGTTGCCAGCAGAAGCTCGGACGATGCCCCTCTCCGGAAAGGTGTTACAGGTAGACACAGAGTCAGGCCAGGTGTAGCTTCTAGGAAGAGAAAAGAGAGAGAACAAAGTTAAAAGCTGAAATAACAGCAAATAATGCAAAATTGAAGAGTAGTGTGAGAATGTAGCGAAGAGAGTGAAAGTGGTCATTATGTCCTCCAGCAGCCTAAGCCTATAGCAGCATAACTACAGAGATAACCTAAGCCACTCTAACTATAAGTTTTATCAAAAAGGAAAGTTTTAAGCCTAGCCTTAAAAGTAGACAGTTTGTCCAGTTTTAAGGTTTGTTTCCTGCTGGAAGGTGAACATCTGCCTCAGTCTTAAGTCTTTTACAGCCTCTTACAGGGTTTTAGTCCAGGATTGCCCTCTGTACCTAGCGCCATGCATTTTCCTATCAACTGACCAGCTCTCCTGTCTACACCAAAAAAAACTTTTTCACCGCATCATGCTGCCTCCATGTTTTATTGTGGAGATGGTGTTCAGAGTGACTGCCTGATAGACTCCCCCACCTGAGCTTTAACACCGCAGCTCCTCCAGAGTTACCATGGACTTATTGGCTGTTGAAAGCCAAGTAGAAGATAATCCTAAAAGAAAACTTGGTGGAGGCAGAAGATTTGAAACTGGATCAAAGGTTTGCTTTCCAGCAGGACAACAAAACTTCAATTCCCAGCTACACTCCCTCCAATCTGACTCAGTTTCAACTATCCTGCAAAAAAATCTTTCCTTCTACTTTGCAATTATTTTATATTCTGTATTGGCCTAGCACATAGAATCCTACTAAAATAGAATTTAGTTCCCCGCTGTAGTGTGACAAAATGTAAACATTTCATGACATATAAATACTCTTGCAAATAACTATAAGTTTATTTAAATTTCTTTATACCAGAACGTAAGTAAATCATTGTAATTGTGCTTTGCTCTCACTGTTTAACAACTTGCCATTGTTGCAGCAGTAATTTCAAATTGTTGAAATCCAGCCTAAAGGCTTTTAGACTCAGATTATGGCCACTGGTGACAGAAAATATTGCAGTAAACATACTGCCAAGCTCTCTGTCTTTAGTTGGAGTTTAAAAATGTAAAAGCAGCACAAGAACAGCGAGCTGTGAGATTTTGTCGTTCTCTGAGCATTTGCTTTTTCTGACATTTTTCAGCTCAGATGACAGGTAATCCAATAACGAGGTGATGCAAAGCACATTAACTGTGTGGATCCACGTGTGTTGTTATGATGCTGTTGTCATGGTGATTTATTGGATAATCACGGAAAAAATTATTTGGCTGAGTTTGACCCTGCAATCCCTCATGTTAATGAAGAACAGATCGAAGCTGGTGGAGAAAGAATAATCATGAGTATTAAAGCAGGAGTTCTACCAGAAGGGAAACAATGAAATGAACGTGGAGGTAAAACAGGAGGTAATGTGTGACCTTTCAGCCATCAGTGCGTGAATCATGTGACCACAGAGCAAACAGCACCAGGTCCTGACTTCCTTGACTATCTTAAATAATTGTGTTACTCTTTCACAGTCCCATGACTGCTTAGCGGTGAATTGGACCACCGTCAGCATGAAAAACAATACATTTTCTGTCTTCGGAGCTTGGTTAGGTAAATAAAGGAAAATTCATCTGGAACAACAGCACTTCATCCCCGGGTACATTTTGTTTGGTATGTTTATATGATTCACAGTGCGATTTAAAAATTGTACAGAGCCCACTTTTTTGCTTTTTTGTTTCCGTGCCCGTATTTGTGATTTAAGATAACTCTAACTCTAAAATGTGGCAACAGTTAAGCTTTAAACTTGTGTAAAATACCCTGAAGATAACGGAAAAGGTTTTTTTTGGGGGGGGTTCACGTTTTAATCTGGCAGGCAAATGATGAGGCAAGGAGGGGCCTGCTGGTGTGAGGATTTCGGGCTATAAAAGGCTTTTTCTTTGTGATCGGCCACAGTCAAACATCCTGAGCCACTGCAGCCTGATTCTGTGTGCACCTGTGGACCAAACCCAAAGAAAGGTAACCATTGTTCTTATCCGTTTCTGTTGCAGATTTCCTACCAGTCTGGAAGATAACTTTACATTATTTTACTTAAATAAAATTTTTGCAGCAACACTGAAACTTTATTATTACATAAATCCTAATTAAACTGTATTGCATGTTCAGAAAAGTATTGTGTTACCTTTATATTGCTGCAAGGGAAGACAGGTTAAACTTATTCAAAGCAGTGGCAACATAACCCTGAGACTGCTAAATCAAAACATTTGAATGACTAAAATTAAAAATTTAAAAAGGACAAACTAAACCAAACATCATGACAAACAGCTGAAACCAAATGTTTACACAAAATGTAAAAAAACACACAATGTCAGACTACACTTTTCCTTGTTTTAGGTTAGTTGGGATTACCAAAAACTATTTCCATTTCCTAAATGGCAGAATAGTAAGAGAGAAATATTCTAGATCATTATTTATTGCTTTCTTTAACACCAGAATTACGCATACACTAACTATACGTAAAAAAAAAGGATGGCTTTCTATGCTTCTGATAGGTTAATTCTCAAAGTCTGAGTCGGATATCATGGGAAAATCTTATAAAATCAGCTGAGGTACAAGGAGGAGAATTTCCCAAGTCGGATTCAATATTGGGTACAATTTCCAGCTGTCTGATGGTACCATTTTCATCAGTTCATCAGTTTAAAAAATTATATCAAATTTTGTAGACATGTCCTGTGGTCTGATAAAACTAGAATTAAAGTGTGTGGTGAAAATCACCATCGTTACATCTGGAGAAAAACGGAAGAAGCTTGCAAGCCTGAGAACACCATACCAACTGTGAAGTACCAGGGTGGCAGATGCATGTTGTTTGGGTGTCTTGCTGCAGAAGGGACTGGTGCACTTGACAAAGTAGATATAATCATGGAATAACTCGTTAAGTCAATTTTGGAGCAACATCTCCATACATAAGCTTGTTAAAGGATACCTAAAATGTTTGACGTAAATCATACAGTTTAAAGGCAATTCTACCAAATACTAAGAAAAGGTACTGAAACCTAAGAAAGGCACCTGAATTTCCCCACTTAGGGAAAATAAAGGTTATTTCTATGATATTCTATTTTGAACTTCTGCAATGAAAGTCAGTTAAAAAATCTCAAAAATATGTTCTCTGACATTACTCTGGCATTTATTAAATAGTAATAATTCTAACCTAAAATGGAAAAGGTTTAGTGTGATTGAGAAAAAAAAAGATTTGTCATATTGTGCTTAGTAAGAGGACCCAAGTGCAGAAATTGATGGTGGAGCAAATGAGAACAGTCTTCAGTACTGAAATTACAAAGAAAACTTACAAGGAGTTCACATGGTAAGCAGGACATGGAGCACAGGTAGCGTAACAGAAAGAACCAAAAATGTACATTAAAAGATAAATACTGAGGGAAGGGTGGAGAGTGGACTAGGATTCAGGTGAGCTTAATTAGGGAAATTTGGTACAGCTGTGGAGGAGAACTAAACAAAGAGACTACAGGCCGGGGTGAATAATAAACAGAGAGGGAACAGAACCAGAAACAAAGGAAACTACAACAAACCGAAAACAAGACATAACTAAGAAACTTATAACAAGGAATGAACCTATATGGCAAAATCCCAATGACAATAATAAACAACTGTATATGGCAAAACCATTGTAACAATAATAAAGAACTCAGAAATGTTTAAAACACAAACACAAATAGAAAAACAAAAACAAAACCCAAACACCCAAGAACCACGACATTATGTTTCTTTTCCTACAATGTATGTAAACACCTGGTTTCAACAGTAAGTGCTTTGTGAAATAAGTGAATTGGGAAATTTCAAATGAGATTTTGCTGTGAAAAGCAAAGGATGTCGCAACAGCTAAAGAGTTTATTTAGATTTTGTTCAACCTGCCCTGGTACACTTAGACCAAAATAAACAATTACACACTGATGTTTTCCACTCCTGCTTAAGTATCATATGTTAAGTGTCAAATGTTAGATATAATAATTCATAAATGTCTGATCAACTGTGTGCAGGAATAGAAAATGGTTGCATTAGGAAAGCAACTGTGTTGAGGTTATGGAATCTGAACACCCCGAAAAACCGGAACTGTAAACTTAAATCAGGTTTAGTAGCTTTTACCTAGAAATAATATTTATTGGTACATCAACCCACTGACAAGCTGGGACCAGTATTGGAAGAATTATTTCAGCTCTGCTCTGTGAAGCTGCAGTGCATTATCGTGTCAAGTAAATAATATTCAAGAAAATTCATTGCTTGCAGTTACTTCATTGACCATTTTCTTTCTTTTTCGGTCAGTTTTTGATTGTGAGAGAAAACAGAAGTTAAAGTAAGTGAACTGAACCCATTCTTGTTCTAACAGGCAGCATGGATGTAAGTAGCACATCAAATTCTCAGATCTCCACACTGGTAAGAATGAGATATTTGTTCTTATTTCCCCCTGTGAATATAAATGCTTAATTGTTTGCTTATGTTTGCATCTGCAAGTTGGTTTCCTCCATCCTTTCCACTGTGTCTCTCCCACATATCTCCCTGCTGGCTCCTGACCCCCCTCTCTCTCCATCCTCCCCCTCTCCTACGTCTCAGCATGCTGACGCTCTGTGTGGCAGCTGCCCGCCGTCTGGTTCTGCTCCACAGGCCGGCAGCCTTTGGCCCAGCCTGCCACCGTCTGGAGCTGGGTTCCCTGCGTGGCCTGGGCAGCCCACCCAGCCTGTTCCTTGCTGGACCGGACAACCAAACACTGCCTGCTGGCCCGTTTCACAACCAGCTCCAGTTTCTGTTCCTGCTCCAATTTCAGTTTCAGCACCGAATCAAGTCATAACACCACCAGCACCAACCACAGGTATGGTCCCAGCACCAGTTCAGGTTCCATCTCCAGCAGTCCAACAGCCCTGTCAGCCATGCTGGCCATTCACTCAGTACCAGCCGCCCCAGCAACCTGCTCCAATTCAAACTCAGGTCCCTGCTCCAGCTCCTTCTATTACTCCCTCTGCCACCATCCATCCGAGTCTACCAGGCTGGCCTGCTCACCCTGGCTGGCCTTATAACCCGGGACAGTCAGGATGGCCTGGACAGAATCCATCAATGATGCCACCACACTGGCTTCCCCCCACATCTGGACCTATGGTCAGTACACACAAGGAACCCAACATTAATCTATGACACAGTGTTGTTGCTGTGCTTTCATGAGGCTTTGTTATGCTTCTCTCTCACTGTGCAGAGTGTGCCGTACAACTTAAACCTGGCTCGAGGAGTATATGACAAAATGATGATGACAATCCTGGGCCATGTCAAACCTAATGCCAAAATGTGAGCATATATCTAACACGCAGTGCTTTCTGGAAGTATTCACAGCTCTTGAACTTTGTTCAAATTTTCTCATGTTACAAACACATTAACATGTATTTTATTGGGATTTTTTGTGATAGACCAACAGAACCACCCAAACACAAGATGTCCATGGATGTCTTCACTAAGGCTTTTTAAGCCTGACCGGTCCTTTTCTTTATTTGGCCCAAAGAAATATGTTGTAAAGTTAGTATGTTCTCCCATAGATCTTGGCAGATTTAAGCTTGGTTCAGCCCTGATTAATTTTGCATTCACATTCAGCCATAAATAGATGTCTTTGTCTATCCAGCGTCATAAACTTAAAGCCCAGTTTCGCATTGTTTGCAGGGAAGTAGTGGTGAAGAAACGTATGCCCACATCATGATACTGACACCACCATATTTCACAGAGGTGGGATGTTATGTTCAGGGTAACATGCAGTATTAGTTTTTCTCCAGCATTTGCAGGTAGCCCAACAAGTGCCATTTTTGGATCATCAGAGCAGAGCACCTTCTCCCACATATGTGCTGTGTCCCCTACATTGTCTATGGCAAACTGTGAACTGGACTTCTTATGGCATTCTTTCAACAACAGCTTTCTTCTTGCCACTTTCCCATTAAGGCCAGATTTGTGGAGTTATAGACGATTACAGTAGTTGTCCTGTTGAAAGATTCTCCCACCTGAGTAGTTGTGCTCTACAACTCCTCTGGCGTTACCATCGCTCTTTTGGCTTCTTCTCTAGTTAACACACTCCATCCCTGGTCTGTAAATGTAGGTGGACAGCTATGTTTTAGTAGGCTTGCAGTTATCCTATATTTTTTCCATGTCTGATGAATTGAACAAAGCTCTGGGAGAGATTCAAAGTCTAGGACATTGTTAGAAGCTGTCTGCTATGTTCCTTAACTTTCATAATGCTGTTTGTTCACTTATGTTCTCTGACAAGAAAAATACATATTCTTCTTCTTCACAGTAATCCACTACTATGTGTTGGTCTATTACATTAAATTCCAGTATAAAGCATAAAGGCATTTGTGGTTGACATGACATTAAATGACATGCATGATAATGTGCAAAAAGTTTATGAAGAAAATGAAGGGATCAAATTTAAGCAACCTGGTTCCCCTCAGGTTCACAGTGAACTTCCTGAGAGGCAATGACATTGCCTTTCACATCAACCCACGTTTTACCGAGGGGGGCAAGCAGGTGGTGGTCCGGAACCACAAAGTGGGTGATCGCTGGGGCCAGGAAGAGAGGGACCTTAAGGGACCCTTCCCTTTTGCTCCTGGGAGCCCTTTTGAGGTGAGAAAACCAGAGTCAGACTTTGACAGGGGATTTAAGACCTAACTTTATGGATTTAGATCATCTTTTACTCCTCTAAAAGGGTTACTGTTTGTTACATTAAACCAAACTGGGTAAGATATCGATTACATAAAGAAATATATAACATTGTAATTTAAACTCACATTAAGATTCAATGATACACCTGGGATCTCCTAATTGCCCGCAGAATGTGCAGGAATTCAACATTTAATGTTGCATTAGGCTAACAATGGTGTACCTGACTCTAGATCACTTTCTCATGGTTAATGTCAGGCTAACGTTTGGAAAAGGTGGAAAGGGTTGGAAAGTCGTTTGTGCAGCCGGATCCTAGATAGGAGTGCTGCTTTACTGCAGGGAGGCTCTTGGAGGTCAGTGGGGGTCTCATGTTGCTCCATAACATCAATAATAATTACATGTAACAACCAAGAGGCGTTTAATCTGAGGAGCCATGTCCGGCAGTCCTACTGTCTGCAGTGTTAGGAAAAGGTGTGGCAGAACACAGAATGTGTCATGGAAGCAGTGACTGGGATATTTTAGATTTTTTGCTCTTTACTGGGCAACCAGGTTCATAGAAAATTTCCAGTTTGGCTGAAAGTGCTGCTCCGTTGTTTTGTGTTCTCCCAGATGAAGATCCTGTGCACCCCTGAGGCCTTCAGGGTGGCGGTGAACAACATCCCGCTGTTTGAGTTCCGTCACCGCATCAGAGAGTTGAACCAGATCGACCGGATCAACATCCTGAACGACGTCGTCCTCACTTATGTCAACGTGGAGACGCTTCCCTAAGGAACAAACAAACTGCCGACAGATTTTGTTTGCCTGTGCACTCAGAAAAAAAGCACGAGTGATTGAATGAAAGAAAGATATGCTTTAATATAAAGAGTTTAGCAGTTTGTTTCTTATTTTACACTTAAAAAACGACTGAGTAAAACTAGATATAAAAAACAAATATGTATCAAACTTCAGAGAGAGTATAGCTTATTTTGTTGATTTAAATTAACATATTTGTTGGGTCAAAAAAGTCTAATAGTGTTGCTGCAATGTCTTTACTTCTAGGGGTCATTAATTGAACTGGTCTGTTTGAACTAATAATAATGTTGCTTTTTCAATAATTTAACATTAAAGCAATATCGAGATCTTGCTCCAGTTATTATATATTTTTTCTTCTTGACACAAGTAATTCAAATCTTATATTTACAAAATCATGATGACAAAACTCTGACTAACTGTAAGCTTTTTCTCTTATTTTTTGACTGATTCAATTCATGTTTTTTAGTGAATGTGGTAAATAAAATAGAAATGCATCAAAATATGCACATATCCATGAAATGTTTGACTTGCAAATTCTTTTATGTGCAATTTTGCATGATACCTTAACAATGGATAAGTGCATTTGTCTTACATGGAGCTACAACAGGCACAAACTACAGCCTCTGTAATGAAGTTAATAGTTTATTGCATTTTTATTTATCTGTTTGAAGAGTTTAATTGTTTACATTATTTTACTTATCAAATATAAAGTCAATAACTAAGATGTTTTTGTGAAGTAAACATTTGACACTAAGCTGTTCTGTGAAGTGGAATGATTCTTAAATACAAATTTAAAGGGTACAGAGCAGCAATTTTAAACTGCACACAGATTTAAAAAAAACAAAAAAACTCAGGGCATAAAAATCAACGCAAAAGTATAAACAGGATTTGAATGAACAAAAGTAGATGTTAAACAGTAAGAGCTGCACTGAGAATACACCTATTTCAGCAATAATAAAGATCCTCTTGGCACAGAAATATTCAACAGAGCTTCCTATGCAGACTTCCTTTGCTCTGTTTTCTTTTTTGCTCTATTTTCAGTGGAAATCCTATGAAATCCATGAGCATTGCAAATTTTTCATTCAATAACTCTTAGTCATTAACAAAATTATTGTATTTCTGGAAGTACTAAAAAACATCCTGTATGAAAGGAAATGGCCATATACTAATAAACATTGAATACAGTGTACTCTGGATGTTTTGTGAGTTTAAATGCTGGATATTTACCCTCCATAAAAACTTATCTATCTGTCAACGACTGTTGCAGCATCAATCAGCTTTATAATTTATTACACTGTAATGTGACTTAAAATGTTGAGCATATTTAAAAAAAAAATTATGGCAACATTAAAAGCAAGGCAACCTTACAGAAGAAAACATAAACTAAGAATTATTTCAGTGCTTAAAATTCATCAACCATTATTCCATGTTATCCTAACAATAGGATTTTCAATGTGTGCATAAAATGTTTGCATTTAGTGCAAATAGAAACGGTGCAGTTCACTGTGCTGTCCAGTCTCTTTACAGCTTCTGTGGCTACTGAACATGAGCCCATCTGTTCAGGTCTTAGAGTCCAGTCTTCTCTCCACAGACTTCAGCAGCAGCTCCGTGTACTGCTCCAGCAGAGCCAGGGCCTTGTCTCCACCGCTGTTTAACACCGAGGTCGCCGGGGGCCCCTCGCTCTGTGAGGTACTGAGAGGCAGCGAGTCCAGCTCGGCCTTAACCTTGGACAGGGCCTCAGACAGGAGATTCCTCATCTCTTGTTGGCCTTCGGCCTGTGGTTGGTCGTTTTTAAGTAACTGTGGTAAAAACACAGAGTAAGCGAGTCATTCAGACATAAGGGAGATGGATATGTATCTCCAGCCTGTCAATGTCTTATACTGTTTCTTAGAATTTACATGATGAATCTTTATCTTAAATTAAACCTTGTGTGGTGAAATATTTTAAATTCTTAAATCTTGCAGCAACAGTTTGTAATGCAGCTGAAATATAAATGCATCCTTTTATTGTGAAATTGGTTAGGAAATGCCTCAACTTCAGAAAAAAGGGTTAATGCCTCTCAGTGAATTTTAAATCTGTACTCCTCTCTCACTCTTTTCACCTCTTTGACTCCACAGTGTTTCAAATGGGCAAAATGAGAAGAGCCAAATAAGTCAAGACAAAAAAAACATCCAACATATGAAGAGGAAACGACAATTTACCAAGACATGGCGATTCACTCAAATTGACAGGAGAGCAAAGAGAGGGTTTTTAGGAGAAGAAGCCAAGTGACAACACTAGAGGAGCTGTAAAGATCCACAGCTCAGGAGGGGGAATCCATTAACAGGGCAACTATTAGTTGTGCAGTCACATCTGGTCTTCATGGAGGAGTAGCAAGAAGCCATTGTTCAAGGAAAGCCGCAAGAAGTCCTATTTAAAGTCTCCCATGAGCTATGTAGCTCTCATGGGAAAAAGGCACGTTTTGGTCTACATGCAAAGTACTATGTTTGGAGGAAAAATACCAATTCACTCGGAACAACTTGTCCCCACTGGTGGTGGCAGCATCATGCTGCAGGGACGCTTTTCTTTAGCATTACTTTGAAGGTCCATTTTTCTACTAACAAATCCTAAGCCTGGCCACTCGGACCTCTCTTTGTAAAATAAAAAAGGGAATAAAAACCAGAACTAAAAATCTACTGGGAGTTAGTCGTGAGTATAAAGTAGGTGAAATATTAGTTTATTTAGTAGAGTATTATTGCAGTCTGGAAGAAGCATTTAGTATATCTTGGAGCTGTGAAAGAGATGGTTTATTTATTCCTATAAACAAGTCATTAAAGTAGTTTAATTTAAGTTAGATCATAGAAATTTATGAATAACGTCTCTAATTCACAAGAGGAAACCATACGTTGTAAACCAGAAATGTTCCTTAAAGGAGAAAAGCTGAAAAACAAATAGATTTTATATCCAAATCAAAGTCCACAGTGGAACCAAAAGAATTTCACTGAGCTATTGAGTAAACATTTTGATTTTATTTCAGGGTGCAGTTTGGGTTGAGGTCTTAGATGATAGATTCTTGTCTGCTTTTTTAATGTAGTTTTAATTTAGATGTATTGTCATGAGTTTAGGATGTAATAAAAATTTAATATAGACAGCAGTTAGCTGTTACAGTGGAGACTGCAAACAGTCTGCAAAATAGATAAGACCAAACTGCCTCTACATTTGCCTTTACGCTAATCGAAATCCCCATCTTTGACAGCGAAAGAGCTTCGGGGATCTTCATCAGACTCTAGAATTCAAATTTTCATCTACACCAGCAAACATTATTAACGAGTCATCAAATGGCAGCAAAACTCTACAAATAAAGATCTGCAA
The DNA here is from genome assembly GCA_036173005.1 of Crenichthys baileyi. Classification (NCBI taxonomy): domain Eukaryota; kingdom Metazoa; phylum Chordata; class Actinopteri; order Cyprinodontiformes; family Goodeidae; genus Crenichthys; species Crenichthys baileyi. The sequence continues at coordinate 333,514 of JAHHUM010002069.1, read as the reverse complement.
TGAATAAACTATTGGATTTTTTAAGTACACCTCTCACCAATGAAGAGAAAAACAAACTTAATTTGTCCCTGGCAAAAAGCTTATTAAGTTGACAGAAAGGCAGATAAATCTATTTGCAAAAATCTGATTCAAGACATGGAGTAAGGCTGCTTAAAAAAACTCTTAATGTGAAAACTTGCAGGTGGCTACATGAAGTCTGCAAAAGCTGAGGTCATGAAATGTCATAACTGAAACAACCATGTAGGCCAGTGCTTCAACTTATTTTATTAAAAGATGCAAATAAAAAAATCATACATCAGATAAATTTGCTTAACTCTGTTTCTGTCAGAAAAACGGGCCATCTCTGATGTTTTTGCTCATGTATTTATTCTGCACTGTGTTTTTCTTTTTAGTTCCTTCCTACAGTCGCTTTGCCTTATTTTTCTACTTACACACACTCCAAACTCACTCACCGCAGTATAAAGAACGATAGCTTCCCTCAGACTCTGGTGCAGATCGGTAACGGCTCGTCTGCAAGTCTCCAAGGTGACTGAGTGATCTGCTGCGAGGAGATGAAGAGAATGACTTTCAGGTTTATCACAGCGAGCTGCAAATCAGAGCGTGCGCCTACACAGAAACAGTACAGCGCATGTACACGAGCAAGACACAGTTATCACCTAATTGCATTGTCAATTTTGGTGTTTTACAAATATAAGAAAACAAAGCAAAAATGTGTTTCTCTCTAGAGGTAGTTTTGATCAGAGATCGGAGATGATTTTTTACGAGATAATGAAAAGTAACAAAACAGTTTACAAAGCTTATAGTGCATGCAGTTAAATCTCTATGTGAATTACTTGATTTGACACCTAAAAACAGAGTGCACCCTTTGAGGAGGCACGAAATGTCATAATAATCCTGCATGCAGCGTGTGATATGAACAATGATTTATGATCAAATTTAAGATCAAAGGATCTTAAGTGAGCGATACAAACAAACAAACGAAGACACATAAAAACTCCAGGGATTAAGATAATTTGTATTCTGAAAGGTCAAACCTGGCTGTGGGTTCAGTGTACGCTCTTCTTCCGACACCAGAGGGCGCTCGTTAGCAACCTGAACTCCCTTCATAACACTGGGAATAAATGTTAAAAATGAATGTTAATTGCAGAGGGAATGTTGCTCCTACCTAAGGAAAGTTAACATACTGAGAAATGCCTAAGAGTACCTTGCAAAAGCACTTTTTCCCACATTGTGTCACTTTTCAACTGCAAAGTTCAACTTATTTTATTGGGACTTTATGTTAAAGACCATAACAAAGTATGGCGTACCTGTGAAGTGAAATGATTTCAAATAAAAATGCAAAAAGTGTGGCAATTATTTTTACTTTGCCCCCTTTGTTCTAATAACGCTAAATAAAATCCAGTGCAGCTCCAGACAGCACCTTGTCAGGAGTCCCCCAGGGTTAAATTTACTGTCAGTACAAATCTAGCTGCTCTGTGAATGCCTCGGAGGTTTGTTAGAGAACATTAGTAAACAAACAGCATCATGAACAAGAAGGAACAAGACATTATAGGCAGAGGTTTTTTCTTATTTTTTCTTCTTTGTGGCACCAGAGGCATAGAGTATAAGACGACAATCCTTTTTCTTTTGACCTACATGCAAAATGCTTTGTGGTGAAAAACAACCACGGCACATCACCCTGAATACAACATCTCCACCGTGAGAGATAGTGGTGGCACCATCATGCTGTGAGGATGTTTTTCTTTAGCAGGGACAGGGAAAGTCAGAGTTAATGGGAAGGTAGATGGAGTAGAGGGCAACCCTAAGAGAAAACATGTGCAAAACAAATGCACTCAACACTTTTTTAGATTTTGGAAACCATGAATCTTTTTCATTAGATGTCACACTAATCTACTAGTCTCCTTGGTGCCTATCACAGAAAATCTTATAAAATACATGGATGTTTGCAGTTGCAATGTGACAAATAGTGTGAAAGTTAAAGAGGGGTAAAAACTTTGGCAAAAACAATTTATACCACTGGATGCGCTTATTTAAAACTAAGTTTAACTATACCTCTCAGGAAAGGTGTCTCTATTCTGCCTCACTGGCAGTGAACTTGGAAAAGAAGGATCCAAACTTAAAGAGAGCTGTCTGCATCGTGCTGAAAACAGTAGAGATACAGACATCTTGTTAGATACAGTATTTGGCTCCTTAGCTGTGTGTGAGTGTGCAACTTCCACAGCGTGTGCTTCTCTTTTTGTCTAACCTTGTGTTTTATCAGGAGACGGTGAAATATCACAGCGAACATCCATAGTAGAGGTGGATGCCCTGAGCCTGGATGCAGAGCAACCAGGGATCGGCTTCACATCCAGGCACAAGCTGCGCCGAGGGCTCAGAGGCTGCTTCGGGAGCGGGATGCGAGAGGGCTGGGTGTTCTGGGTCAGACGGGCTGCTGTATGATGAGGGTGAGCCAGAGAGGAAGTTTTTGAGAGAGCACCCAATGGAATGGAGGAGTCAGATGAGATGGGGGATGAGGAGAGAAGGCTAGACTCCACCTCCAGTTCCAAGGGTGACCTGCCTTCAGGGAACCGTGGCGAATGAGGAGGTGAGCAAGACTGGAAATTGTCCCTCGGAGAGGTGGATCGGCTTTGTTTGGCCTTGGAGCTTGCTGTGGGGTTCATGTAGGAGTGCTGGGGCTTTAGTTTGGGGCTCTCCCATGGTGGGGGTGATGGTGGGGTGTGTGGTGACCCAGAGGATGGGGAAGAGAAGTAAAAGGAAGGCTTGGAGGTGCTGTTAGTCAAAAGCAGCTCTTGAGGTCTCTTCTGCAGCTCCCTTTGGACACTAGAGGGCACAGGGGAGTGAGAAGCTAGAACAGGAGAGATAAGAAGATTCTATGAATTCTTCTAACAAAATATTTGCTTTATTTTATATATGTACACGAGATAGTTTAACATTTGTATATTGATTAATTTAGCATGATTAAAGGTCAATTCTGCGAAAAGATGAAGAAATAAGATTAACAACAAATGTAGCCTGGTGGAAACATTAAATGTCACTGCAAAGTCAGAGCCAGAAATTATAGGAACAAATAAAGAAAAAAACATACAGTTGGTAGATAAGTTCTGTGCAGAACGGGACTTCTGGAAACCAGCTGGTATATCCAGCATGGATGTAGTTGTTGATGTAGGGTTCGACATCCTCCATTCAGGGGACCAGGAGGTCTTTTTCTTCAGTGGCCGAAGTTTAGGAGAAGAACTCTCCAGAGGCCTGCTGAGATGATACATAGCAGCTTTATATATTTGATTCTATATTTGATTCTAAAGTTATAAATGAATGAGAAAAAAACATACATGTCCATGTAAACAGATGAAAAATTCATAATGGTGACTTTTTCCCTGTCAAAGTTTGAAAGATTTTTCTGACAAAGGTCTGGGCTTTCATTACCTCTCAGTTCTGATGGGGGACACAGGCATCCTGTCTTCCATCCTTCTGCTCTCGTCCATCAAGGGCCGAACCTTCGACACGGGAGGCTTAGCAGATTTGCATCCTTGTTCCGATTCAGTCACTCTGGCAAATGGAGCTACTGGTCTAAACAGAGGGAAGTTATTGCAGAGTGACGAAAGCAAACATTTATTTTCCTTGTGCACATTTTGGTAGCGAAGCTGACCATATCACGCTAAGGTGTGTGAAGTACAATCAAGGCCATACTATGTCACTTATTGAGATTTAAAGCTGCTGGGGCTTTGCAGTGGCTGCTAGAAGTGTTCATATGGTATCACTTGTATTGGCAGTTTTTAATATAGGCTATAATGGCAGTTACCCAGGGCAACATATAAACTGGGCCAAACGAACACCAGATGAAAAAATTTGCCCCTTGAACAATTTCTCCATGGCTTTTATGTATGTGGAGTCAATAGGGAGTAGGTGCCCCCTGCTAAGCTGCTGATAATAGGGAGACTGTTTTAAATGGTTTGTACTGGACTGCACTGCATTACATCTTTTTCCTACACTTGTCATTGTCTCCACTACCTTTCTTGTGCCGCTGATATACGGCTGACCACGCTCATGGCCAACCAGTGAACAGCAGTCTGTTCACATCACATTTTGGCCTTCTTAGCCCCGATGCTGATGAGCAAGGACCAAGACAACTAGTACCAGGCTGGAAAAGCCAGTAATTAGAAAGTAGAGCCCATGGAAAAGGGGCATTAGAGTACCACAAAGTCAACTATTATTGTGAAATGGAAGGAAATGGATGCATGTTTTTTTACATTTAATTCCTGTAAATAAAATCAAGTGTTTTAGAAGTCTCCTAATTAGAGTGTAATTAATCTACGTGTAAATCCAGCTGTTCTGTGAAAGCCTCAGAATTTGTCACAGAACATTGGTGAGCAACCAGCATCATGAAAGATCAAGGAACACAGCAGACAGTAGTTTTAAACATGGTTAGATTTTAAAATAATATTACAACGTTTAGGAAACTAAATTTTTTTGGTCTACATGCGAAATACTCTGTGTCACAAAAAACACTGTGCATCACCCTGAACAGACTATTCCCACAGTGAAGCATGGTGGTGACAACATCATGTTGTGAGCACAGGAAAGCTGATCAGAGCTGATGGGATGATGGATAAGGTTTAATATGGTAAATGGACTGAACTTATATAGCACTTTTCCAGTCATACAAGCCGCTCAAAGCGCTTTACAGTAGAGCCACATTCACCCAATCGCACTCACTAACGCTCACACATTCATATACCGATACACAGATCGGTAGAGAAGTGCCTTGCCCAGGGGCACATCGACATATGGCAGGAGGAAGCTGGAATCAAACTCACAACCTTCTGATTGCAAGACAACTACCCTTTCTACTGAGCCACAGTCGCAGTTGGTAGTACCGTTGCCTTGTAGCAAAAAGGTTCCATTCCCGGCCGGGGGTCTTTCTGCATGGAGTTTGCATGTTCTCCCCGTGCATGCATGGGTTCTCACCGGGTACTCCGGCTTTCTCCCACAGTCCAAAGACAAGCCTGTTAAGTTGATGGGTCTCTCTAAATTGCCCTTAGGTGTATGAATGAGTGTGTGCATGGTTGTTTGTGTGTTGCCGCACCAAAGAATGCTGGAGATAGGCACCAGATCCCCCGCAACCCACTATGGAAGAAGCGGTATAGAAAATGACTAACTGGCTGACAGTGCAACACTGAAAGAAAAGACTGGAGACCAGGGCGGAGATTCGCCATGCAGCAATACAATGTCCATAAACTCACAGCAGGAGCTGCAATGACATGATTTGGATCTAAGCATATTCATGGCTAGGATGGCCCAGCCTAAGTCTAGACCTAAATCCAACTTAGAATCTGAGGCAAGATTTGAAAATTGCTGTTCACAAATCTAACTTGGGTGAGCTTCAGCTTTTTTCCAAAATATAATCGGCACACATGTATGTCTCTAGATGAAAGAACTGACAAAAGGTGATTTTTAAAAACTGACCAATGACAAATGAGTCTGAATAAACCAATGCCACATCTTCTGGAATACTGTTTATAAAAATATAGAAAAAATGGAAAACTATGTATAATTTTTATTTCACTCCACAATTATTCACCACTTGGTGTTGATCTGTCAGATAAAATCCAAATAAATTACATTAAAGTTTGTGGTTGTAATGTAACAAAATGCAATGCTTTGTATCTCCTATTCAAAAAAAACTTTTTCCCTTTTATATCAAACTACTAAACATATTTTTCTGCTTGAAAAGCCATGCCGTCTATTATAAAAGGAAAGAACAAATCACTTTAATCTAAAGAAAAACATCAAACTGACAGCTTAGCTAGATCAGGAAGGTACGCAGATGGTTTAACAGAGCAGCCTATCAGCACCCACAAGGGTTTATAATTATAGTCGAGTGTCCATATCGGCCCGAGGTGGTCAGCAGTACCTGTTATTATGTCCTTTGGCCAGGAAGCGTGAAGACATGCTGAGCCTTGGGACTCTGCTCTGCTCAGCTGCGGAAAAACAAAACAAAACAGGAAGATGGAGACAGAAACAGAAAGTGGAAGTGAGACCAGGTGAGGAATCAATAATGTCTGTGTCTGCACATGGATGTAGGGCCATTGAAAGAAATACTGAGATACTGTGAGAAATAAAAGGCCTAAGGCCAAGCCTGAACTGGGATTTTCTGTTCAATATCTTAAAGAGTTTGAGAGGTCAGAACAAAACTTCACAGTCTATATCTGGATTACTTTGTTGTTACAAAAAAAAAACATTTTAAATCCACCTTTTCCATTAGCTGGGCTCTGTCTGAGAGTATTCACATTAAAGAGAAATCAGTCTGGTCACTGCTAATTTAAACAAATATGTAAAAGTTTGTTCAGCCCTACCTGAGCTGCAGCTTTCTGCCAGGGTCTCAAAGTTCTCCTTTAGGAAGTCCTCCTGATTGTGATCATGAGTGTCGTTCACTGTTCTCAGAGCTTCGTCCATACTTGTTACTAGCACAGTCTTCCTTTCAGCCTCCTCCTCCTCATTCTCTCTATCAGGACTGCCACAACTTAGAGAGTCCACATCTGCAGGAAATGAAAGCAAGGTGAGGAACTGACAGAAGTTGTAGCACAAAGGAGACATGAGGAAAAACACTTCAGCACTTGACTTTCCTGGTTGTATAGCATTTAGTATTTGGGTAAAAGACCGCTCTAAACCAGCTAAATGTCAAGCTGGACCTTGGTGGAGACCTTCCGATTTTATATCTCTAAAAACTTTTTCACATTTTGTCTTGTTAGAACAAGAAACTTTAATGCATTTTATTTTGATGTTATTAAATTGACCCACACAAGACACTGCATAATTATGAAGTACAAGGAAAATGATACATGGGTTGTTGTGCAGGGAAGTCCCCCCCTGCCTCCATCTTCTGCAGCCTCCAACAGGTTTATTTCAAGGATTTGCCTCCATCCATGTCCCCATCTACATTAACCAGCTTCCCTGTCCCTACTGAGGAAAATCATCCCCACAGTATAATGCTGCTATCACCATGTTTCACCAAAGGGATCACGTCCTTTGGGGCGCTGTTTGATGTTCTTTTCTCGCCACGAATAGTATTTGCATGTAGACCAAAAACAACAATTTTAGTCCTACGTGACTTGAACAACTTGCTCAACTCATAAATTTATCACTGCAAACCTCAACGGAATACATTAAAGTTTGTGCTTGTATTGTGACAAAATGCTAAAGAGTTGAAGGGTGTATGAATCTTATCAGAGTGACCTCACCATCCAGGATGCGATCTGGGCTGGACTCCCTGCTGTCGTAGCCTAGCGAGCAGGCGCTGTCTGGGCTGCGGCTGTCCTGGCTCTCAGTGCAGATCATTTGTCTCTGTGGGCTGCAGGGCTGCACTGTCACCATGTAATCACTGCAGGGCATCAATAGAGACATGGAAACAGGGAGGAAACACTTAACACCTAAAATTGCTATTCCTTGATTCAAACAGTGTGGAATAATTGAAGAGTTACCCTTCCACTGGACTTGTGTCATCTTTATCTTCCTCTGGGAAGAGCACCGATCCGTCCATCTCCTTGACACAATTTGATGTGGCTGATTGCAGCCAAGCTGGACGCCTTCTACATCTCTCCTCCAACTGCTGCTCCTGAAAATGACCGTTCCAGGTTTAAAAACCTGCATCCAAATCCCTACCATTAGTTCTTAAGGCACAAACATCTGTTCACCTCAGGGTCTTGGAGGCTGGAGCTGCTCTGTTTCTCTCTTTCATGAGTGGGGCAGTTGGGGTTTTTCTTTTGACCAAAGGTCTCCAGCTGCCTCAAGTCCAGCATGGATTTTACCATCAGTTCCAGTGAACCAATACGACGAGACCAACGTCTCCGTGGACGTTTGGTGGGATCAGGAATGACCTGGCTGACAGCCCCATGCTGGAGAGGAAACAGGAAATAAACAGATGCAGTACAGTGCTTTATACAAGCCTTTTCACACTTTGTCATGTTACAAAAACAGACTTTAAGGTACTTTATCTGGATTTACCAGACCATCACAAAACAGCATATGATTATGAAGTGGAAGAAACGCATTTTGCAGCCTCTAACAGGTTTCTTCAAGAACTGCCTTGTATTTAGATCCCTCCATCTTCCCATTAACTCTGACCAGCTTCTCTGTCCCTGCATAATTTCCACAGCATGATGCTGCCACCACTATGCTCACAGTTGGGATGCTGTGAAACAGGATAACATGAAGTGTATATTGATGCAGTTTTGGTCTTGTCTGACCAGAACACCTTCTTTTACATCGTTCCTGTGGCTTGTAGCAAACTGCTAACAGGGGTTCTCATGACTTGTTTTTCCCAACAATGGCTTTCTTGTTGCCACTCATCCATACAGGCAAGATCTGTGGCGTACACAACTACTGGTTGTCGCTTTTAACACATTTGCCTACTTGAGCTGTGGATCTCAGCAGCTTCTCCAGAGTTACCATGAGACTCTTGGCTCTGAATAACACTCTGCTTGCAAGAACAAGTCTTGGTAGGTTTGTAGTTGGGCTTTGATTTTTTTGTTTGCGATCCTGAACTGAACAGAGGTCCGTGAGATGTTCAAAGCATTGGGAACTGTTTTATAAAGTGACCCTGCTTTAAACTTCTCCAAAACCTGTAAGGTGCTCCTTGAGGTCTTCACAGAACAGCTGGATTTACAGTATATTGATAATATGTGACACACAGATGGAATTTATTTGCTTATTAGATGATCTCTGAATACTGTGGAATAAGATACCTATACATGTCTGTAATGCTTAGAGCACAGAATCCTGTAAAAGTCTGGCAAAAACTCATCTCCTTTTCTGGCCTTTGACTGATTAGAGCATGAGATTATTGTACCTTATTATATTCTATTTACATCTTTTTTATGTATTCTATTTTATTATTGTTTGGTGAAATTATGAAGCACTTTGGTCAGTTTTAGTTGTTTTTAAATGTACTATATGAATAAATTTCGCATTAACATTGACATTCTGAAGTCAATTGTTGCACTGGTTTTTTACATAGGGATATCAGAGTAGGCGGGTTGAATAGAGATGTATGCAACACTTTCCACATTTTTATGTATACAAAAATTTTGAAAACTATGTATCTGTCACGATTTGTAGATCTTTGGGTTTAGTTTGTTTTCTATTGGGGTTGTTTACGCCATTTCTGTATTTTTATTTCTGGGGTCTTACTTTTGATATTTATTGTATTTATTGTTCTCCAGGTGGCACGTTATTGTTCATGGTGTGTGTTTTAGTTCTGTTTTATCTTTAAGATATTTCCTTTGGTTAGATTGCATCCTTGTTTTTCTGTTTAGTTCCAGTCATGTTTTGGTTCCCACTCTCAGCCATTACCACCATCATCAGCTTTATTCAGTCCACCTGCGTCATGCCAATCAGTCTCCCTGTCTCACCTGCGTGTGGTATCATTTATACCCTTCGCAGGTTAATTATGTTTGTTCATGCCAAGTCTATCTATGTCCATGCCTGCTTTTTGCCTCATACCAAGACGTAAGTTTTTGCGTTTTTATTATTAAGTTGTTTCTACTCACCGAGCTGCTTCTACCTGCCAGTCTACATTCTGGGGTCCACTCTAGGACCCATTCCTGGCAATATCATGTTCCTTCCACTTCACAATTCCGCATTAATTTGTGTTAGTCTATCACATAAAATGCCAATAAAATACACTGAGGTTTGTGGTTGTGACTTGACGAAATGTGGAGGGTTTCATGGGTATGAATGCTTTTTCAAGGTAGTGCATACACAGAAACATTCATGCCTTCTTGTTTGGGTGTTATTAAACATGGCATGCAATGAAAACACTTTGTAAGCCAAATACAAAATTTTTGGCATTTTTCAAATTGATTGGTTATTAGCTTATTTAAAACCTCTAACTTTGTTACCTTTCTCTCCTCCCAGTCCTGTTCTTCTTCTGAGCCTAATGTTGGATAAAAGAACAAAAGAATGTGGTTGAAAAATCATAAAGTTATGATGACGTCTCTACTGTTGCATGGCTTTGTTAGATTTGCTAGCCCTCCACGTGGAACTATAAACAGAGCAAAACAACTGTTGATCAGCTGCTCATGTCTATTGCTGGGTGGCATCCATTTATTAACTAATACATTTATTAAAGTTGATCTCTCTACATTATGACACTACCTGTATCCTCCTCTCCATGGCAGCTGTTAGAGGAGCCGGTGCTCTTGCTGTCATCTGCATCATTAGTGTCTTCATTCTCCTCCGTGTCCTCCTCCTCCTTCTCCTGGTCGCTCTCAGAGGACAGACCAACCAGAGCAGGAGCACTGTACACCTCCCGCCTACGGTAAAGCAGCAAAAGAGTTATAATGATGAGATTTTGTGGGACATCAGGACAGAACTCATTATAAAGAATCGCTGGTTCTGTTGTGGAGGTTCAAAATAAGCACGTGTGTCTACACCTGATTCCTGAAGCCCCAAAGCAAGGTGATTTTGGATGTTTTTCCATCTGGTAAAGCCTCTCCTTCATAGCAATTGTAAGTTCTGGAGCAAGGCGCCAGACAAAGACACAGCTGGGGGAGAAAAGCATGCAAGCATTAAATATAGGTTTTCATCTCATTGTAACTATTATGGAAACCATCTGCAAACACATTTCCAGAGTCATTTCCTCTAATGCAGAAGCTGGAAATTGATTACATATGACCGCTTCTCCAATGCAGAATTTGTTAAGATTTATTTTAGTATTGTTTGTAGTAAATGATTCAAAAATCCAGTTGGTGAACTAGTTTTATAAAAACAAAAATACAACAAACAAAAGATAAGTCTTCTTTCAGTCATAGCCAAACCCGAACCAAAGCTTGCAGTTAACGGTTATGACAAAGTGTCAAAGATGCAGCCTCAAAGGTAAACACAACAGCCAAAAGGCTTCCTGAAATCAAAATTGCAAGGAAGAGTCTAATGGTACTAGTAATTTAGAAGTATTTATACTGAGTGATGACGAGGATTAAAAGAAGCTTAGATATAAGTTCACCAGTTTGCACAAACACTCTACTACTGCTTTGCTACTGTGGTATTTGAAATGGGTGATGTAGTCAGCTGCCAAAGGCTGCATGAGCGCCTGCCCCTCCACCGCCCTTCTTCTTCACCAGGTTCAACAGGTGTAGCTTGCTGCTGAGGTATAACACACGTTGTGGAAGAAGGGCGAGCAGAGGATTCTCTGGTCTCCCTTGCTGGGCCAGGGATGCATCTTATAGCGCATCTAATACAATTAGTTTGCTTATTACAAAGCACATTTCATTTATTAAATTGTAAATATAGCATTTAATTTGCATGAAAACGCAGAAAAAAATGAAACAAAAATGAATCTGCACTCCAAGGAAGGTAAATTACTTTAGGCCTAAGTAGTTTTGACTAATTTTGGGCATTGGTGGTGATAACCTACTACTCTGCTTGAGTGCCAATTATACACAAGGAAGATAGACAAGAAAAGGTCAAAGCCTTCAAGTGTCCAGTTTAGGAAAAAGAGAAAAGAAGAAGAGGAGAAACAAGTAAAAAATAAAGGTATGCAGCTGTGTCATCTCTTGGAGCTAAAAAAGTCTTATGTTGGCTGCAGCCTGTTGCAAGATGCTTACTATTAATTAGTAACGTTAAACGCTGTTTACGTTTAGCTGATTATGACATTTGGTTTTCAGCAGAAAATATTACCACTTTGAAGAATGAAATTCTTCTAAAACTAAACTACTACATGGGAAAATAACATTGGGCTACTGTAATTACTGAAGGTAATGATGATGGGATGTAGCCTGGACTGTGTTAAATAGTTATTACCTGGAAGAGGTGTTGATTTGTCTAATTGATTTGTCTCCTATTCTAAATATTTCACAAACTGGACATATATGTAGGCCTGCTTGTTTTTATCTTAGTTGTTAGCTGTTTGCTATGTCAAAATGATAGTCCTAAATCACTTCACATTACTTGGGAAAGTTATGTTAGCCTGCTATAAATGTTCAGTATTTTATTAGGCTACTTCTCAACAACGGTTTTGTTGCCTAATCAGGGGTGGAACGTATAGTTACATTAAGTTGCATTACTGTAATTAAATACAATTTGTCTGTACTTTGCATTTCTTTCAGTAGTTTACAAAAGCTGAACTTTTGCTCTTACTTGAGTACAATTTGATTTAAGTATTTTACTCGGTTACATTTAAAATAACCTCCGTTACGGAGTAAAAAATAAAATGTATTTCCTTGCATCAAGGAAGCCAAGAAGGGTTGATTTTTAGGTGGAAGTTGTTGTGCACTTTAATCTGTGTTTTCTTGTTTGAAGTCCAATAGTGTAAATTGTTTTATTCAAAGAAGGGTAAGACTTTACATGACAGTTGTGCAATTAAATTTGCTGCTTGATCAAAGTGGAATTGTAACACTATCTGGTGCAATTTAGAAATGCCTTATTTTATAGGTATTAGGCAGCCAGATAACCGAGAAAGGACGCACATTAGACGGCGTGCCTGAAGATGGGGTCTGGACAACAGAGCCGCTAGCCTTAGAGCATAAAACAACTACAACACTAATAACTTTTCCTGCTTATGTTCTTTGCTAAGAGGATGGATTATTTACAGCTGGACATGCAGCGCTGACACCCATGGAAAGGATGTGCTTTTGTTTTTGACTGGTTTGATTCTAGTTCAGACGCCACTGTGGTCTAATCTAATCCACGACTATCTTAATTTTTATGACGTCACTTAAAATACAGCTGAACCCAGAAATGAACATGCTCTGTATAAAAGGACCCAGAACCTTTTTTTTAACTTACAGTCTTACATTGAATCAGATAAAAAGTTTTCCTTTTTAAGGTCAGTCAGTCATTTTCTACCGCTTATTCCATAGTGGGTCGCAGGGGAGCTGGTGCCTATCTCTATCAGTCTAAGGGCAAGAGGCGGGGTTCACCCTGGACAGGTCGCCAGTCCATTGCAGGGCAACACACAAACACTCATTCATACACCTAAGGGCAATTTTAGAGTGAGCAATTAACCTAACAGTCATGTTTTTGGGGAGGAAGCCGGAGTACCCGGTGAGAACCCACGCATGCACGGGGAGAACATGCAAACTCCATGCAGAAAGACCCCCAGCCGGGAGGTCTTCTTGCTGCAAGGCAACAGTGCTACCCAGTGCGCCACCGTATGGTAGCATAGTAAGCCTCTGAAACATTTCAGTTAATTGGAGACAAACGTTTGGATGTATTTTAAGGCAACTCACCAAAAACACAACTTTGTTGTAAGACATCACAGAGAAATCAAAAGAAGTCAGAACAGGCATATGTGAACCTCCTCAAGTCTAGGTCCACATTGGCGTGTACCATATCTATGGTATAATTTCCAGATGGCTGAGGGTGCCACGTTCTATTCAAACAAAATTTTTTGAGTAGTGAAATTTGCACAAGACAACATTTTTGCTCCTTAGAATAAAGGGCTGACCTGTGTCCCACAGATCAAAAGTAGCAACATATCTGTCAGCAAGTCAGATATCTAAGGCCACAAACAGCCTTTTAAATAAAATACATTGTGCAGTTCTTGTGTTAACTTGTCAAGAATGGTTCACTGTGAACATTAAGTGTCAGGTTCTGGGTCACCTTCCTGTGTGAGTAGGAAGTAAAGACCATTCTCTCACCTGTCTCCTGATACAGAGATTAAATGCTTGCAGTCGTTGGTGAATTTCATCCCAGTGATAATTTCTACAAAACAAAAACCGACAATTTTATGATGTTACCCAGGCTAACAGTATTTATTTCTTCTCATATAAACACTAATAGCAGCTCATAGACGTGATATTCGAAGCGGTTCCGTTACCTGAGTGTCCGAACATTGTGGCGACACACTCCCCCGTGCAGAAGTCAAAGATGCTGATGTTTTTATCGGAGCAGCTGGCGGCCACATATTGACCCGATGGATCGATCTGAACCTTTTGGAACAAATAAAGAGAGTTCCTTATTTCCTGAAGTGTGTGTACATATGTATATATATATATGTATATATAGATAAAATATATATATATATATATATATATATATATATATATATATATATATATATATATATATATATATATATTGCAGCCTCTGCACAGTGAACTGAAGCAGAGATGTTACCCTGAGGAGACTGCCATCTTCACTCAGTGATCCTTTGTAGAGCTTTCTCTGTTTGCCACTGTTGATGTTGAAAATCCTGTATTCAGAAAAAGAACAAGCCTCAGGATGTTTCAAACTGCCAACCATGTGACCCTTAAGAAAAAAAGACGCACATAAACACACAGGCCCCACACACTCACCTGATGCAGCGGTCCTGACAGCCAACAGCTGCATACTTACAGGTGGCGTCTACACTCATGTCGTAAAGTGTGGTTTTCCTCACCATGTGGTGAGAACGCCTGAACTCTGTTCCTCTGTCAGTCTGCAGCATGAAAAATCAAAAAGTCAGAAAGAGAGGTGCACATTTTTTCTCATAGAAAAACTCTGAACTGTGTAACTAAACTCCAGATTACCTACTAGCATTAAGATTCAATAAATGTTCGGATGCTGATGGAAAGTTTAACTACAAACACTAACCAGCCACTTCGGCCACAGAGCATAATGTATTGACTCAAGGCCCAGACTTGAATCATGTCTGAGGTTTATGAAGGTATATGTAGCTTATGCAACTCTGACTGAACCAAAAGCAAGTTTACACAGCATTTTACAGTGCCTCATAAAAGTATTTACACCCGAGGAATACACCAGGCAGGCCAGAGATAAATTTGTGGAGAATTTTCAAGAAGAAAGATGCTATAAAACAATATCCAAGTTTTGGACATCTCATGGAGGGCTGTTCAACACATCACCCTGCACACTGCAAACCCAGCAATACATGGTTCTCTACATAAAATCACAGACCAGGCAAGGAAAGCATTAATCAGGGAAGCACCCATGAGATGCAGAGATCCACAGCTCAGGTGGGAGAATCTATTGACAGAACAGCATAGTGGCAGAGCTGATAGACAGACATCAAAAGTCCTGTGTGTAGTTTGCCACAAGCTACATAGGAGGGCAGCAAACATGCAGAAGAATAAGGCTCTACTCTGATGAGACCAAAGTGGACTTTTTTAGCTACATGCAAATCAGCATTTGAGGCAGAATTCTAACACTGCACCATTACCCATGTGTATTTACAAGTGTGCTTGTTGTATGTTCCACAGTAAATGTCAGATAAAAGGTAATAACAGAAGGACAGAATGTTGCTCAGATGTTACCTTGTGTGCTGTGCGGAAGTAGATGCTCTTGTCTGCTCCACAGCTAATCATCCTCACTTTGCTCTCATTGACTAGAGAACAAAATACAATTATTAAATGATTTATTTATTGCCCTTTTATGATGGGCAAAAAAAATAAATGGGTAAGCTCTTATCAAAATGCTCTTATTGGTGTTTAATTATGATTTACAGCCAATGGAAAAATCTAGAGATGCCACACTAGTTAAGCATCATAAATTACGGACTTAATAATAAATCAACGACTGTAACTGATGCACATATGTTAGGTAAATGAGGGAAAAGCAGGACTTTGCTCAAGCAAACAGATAAAACCCAAATTAACAATGCATGTAGATTTCATTAATTATGTAAGGAAGCGCTCCTGTAAGCTCACAAAAGTGGGACTTTGTGTGTGACTGAGCGGTGATAATAGCAAGGATTAAGAATAGATTAGCCGTCAGGTGTCTTTGGCGTCTCAAGTGACTCACTAGCAAAGCGGACGGCTGTTATGGATGAGGAGTGCTCGTCGAGCGTCTGCACCAGGCTGTAGCTATCATCTGCGTCCAAGACATGGATCAGACGGTCCCTGCTAGCTGTGGCAAGCAGCTTTAGACCTGGCAGTAATGAAACCATGTCAATGCACTGCGATTGTACATTTATCCTAAAACACACTCAGTCATTTCAGGCATAGGCACAGACAACTGACCTGTTTCTGGTTTACTGTACTCCAGACAGAGGATCTCAGCATCATGGGCTTCCACTTTAAGGATCTGCTCCATGCTGCTGAGGTCATGAACCCTACACAAGAGTGGTATCACGTTACAGACAGAAGGTCACACAAGTCCATCAGTTGCCCCCATAAATCACCTCAGCATCCCGTTGCGGTCTCCAGATGCCAGGTGTTTGCCATCTGGACTGACACAGATGGTCCTGATGCCTGCTTTGATTTCTGCAGTCTGCACATCTCCTGATTTTTCTGTGTTCACATTACATTCTGGATCCAGCAGGGTGCCTGTGTTTCCATCTATGTAAATTATCTTCAATAGATCCTGTTAAACAAATAATACAAAGAGTACAAAGCCGACCAATCATGGGGGGTATTATACCTCAGTGTTTCAATATATTTGAAAAAAAAAGAAACTTGTAGCGTAAAGCCAAACTTACATTGCTGAGGATGCTCTGGGATTGTGTTGAGTACTCCATCCTCCATATTCTGATGGTGCTGTCAGCTGAACAAGTAAAGAATGTACTTGACGACAAACCTGCAGCCAACCCCCCAGGAACATCGGGAAACACCTGAATGATGACAAGACTGGGGAATATTAATTTAATTCAGCAGGATACTGCAACAGCAAAAAGTGTGAATACACACTTTTTATTATTTTATTTTTATTTTTGCACTGAAGAAGTAATAGAAAAAGTCTTAGAAATTATCATTCATCTTCATTATCATTTTAGTCAATGGATGATGTTCACAAGGAATTATAGGAAGAAAAGAAATCAGCTCCTCGTTTGCAGTATGTGTACTAAGAAAGCATCGATGGTACAACAGCAAGGAAGTTAGGTTATAACTTGCTTTTGAGAACTCTATTGTTACAACGCTTTTATTCATGCTCAGATTATGTTACACACAGGTGGACTTTTTTCAGAAATGTGATGACTTTTGAGGGCAATTGATTGCAATGGATTTCATGCAGGGAATAAATACAAATGCATGCTACACATTACAGATTTGTGCAGACAAATTCATTTTACTTCCACTGATCTGATCCATCAGTATCTATCTATTTATCAATTATCCATCAATAACCTAATCATTCACTCTGTTCTTTTATCGTTAAGGGGCCATTCAGGGGTTATTGTGTCAGAGGAGGTTTTTTACACAACCTCTTAATGCTGCATGTGTTTACCTCCAGGTCCCAAACAGTGGCAGCATGGAAGAGGGCAGAGTTCACCTTCCCGACCCGGTGCACCTCTCTAACATCCCACACATACAAACTGTGGTCATTGTACACACAGCTGAGCCAGCGGTTCACGGGATCATAGGTGACTGCAATGACATCTGGGCATCGGTCTTCTGTTTTGGTTTTAAATAGATGGCTGTGAGAGGAAACGTTGGAATAAAATAATCAGTATCAAATAACGAATAGAGTAAATTTCAGCTTATACTACTTTAAAAAAACAAACAAGGCATTTGGGAGGGCTTTAGACTGTGGACTAATGCCACTTGAGACAAGAAGCTATATAAATAGAGTCTTTGATTTGGTCCGTCACTGGATGGCTGCCAGAAAGTGCTGTGTTACTCCTGAGCTCCTCCTCACCTGGCCTCGGTGACGGCTGAGACATCAGAGCCGAGGGGATGAGGCCGCGGCAGCGTGCTGACAAACTGCAGGTCGACCGGGCTGAAGGCTCGCACTGTTCCATCAGCGCAGCCGCAGAAGATCATATCTTCAGACAGAGACAGGGACTGAGCCACACCAGTCTGAGAGAGAGAACACGACAAGGGGACAAACTTAGTACACAGCTCTGTATACAATCATAATACTAATATTAATTAAACAAACACAAATGTAAACAACCATTGAAAATTGGGGGTTGCAACTACTGCTACTAACACCTGTCTTTAAAACTCTTCGACTTGAAGTTCATGTCTTGTTTACCTTTTTCAGATGCTTTAAACCAAACAATTAAAAAAAACACCTAAATTTTTTCTCTTTTTTTAACCAAACAGAGCATTTCTTCAACTTACAAAAACACATATTCCAAATTTCTTACAAGGCAGGTAATTTTATTGCTATCTAAATAGAGATAATTACATTATGATGTTGATAAACCATACTATAACTACTAACAATAGGCTTAAATGTTAAATTATAAAGAAAATAATCATGTTGTAATCTTTCAGTCAAGAAAGAACCTCCTCCAAAAAAACTACTGACGCACTGATCCATATATTTGAAAGCTTACAGTATTACAATTTAAAATAATTATCAATTATAATCATTTTCACCAGTTTCACCAATTATATTTTATTCTATGTTTTATGACTTTATTAGTGTAAAGGTCTAGAAAAATATTTTACTTCCTGTAAAAACTGCAAAAGTGGGACTTTGTATTCCATGATAATATTCCTCTCAATCAAGCACAGCCATTTTTGACTCTTTGCCACTTCTTGGACTTAGATCCTCCACCAGAGGGCAGAAAACAAGTAAATGACCATCAAATGAGCCTAATCATCCTAAAAGTGTAGAAAAACCAGAAGAAAACTGTGAGGGGCAAATACTTTTTCCCACCACTGGGACTTTGTTGTAGAAGAACACATCCAAGACATACAGTATATCAAAAGTGATACGTTTGCCATTACAGGGTTAACATAACAGATGGTCACTCATCGAAAGTATTAATGGCTGTACAGCAATTAGAACCATAATAATGGCTGGATGAATATGATGCAGAGTGCTTGGACCAGACCCAACAGTTCCAGTACATCACATTTCGCTGAATGGAATAACAAAGCATCACTGATATCCTCTGTGATCGACAGGGGAGTGAGTTACTAGGCCCAAACAAGCATCCATTAACATCACTCACCCGCAGGTCCACCCACTTGTCCAACATCCTCTTGCTGTTAAACTCACACAGCAGACCAGAGGAGGTTATGCAGAAGGTGGAGTCAGACGTAGAGCCTCGCCCACAAGAAACATCACAGAAGAAGTTGTTCCTCAGCTCCCCCAACAGCCCGGAGCGGCCCAGCAGAGGCACGGGAGTTCTGGTCTGTATCCAACATAGAGGGAAATATTATGACTGGTTACAGATGAAACATAGGCTCATTTTCTTTTTACTTCAAGTATGAGAATCCAGTTTCTTTATTACCATAGACAAAACACTCTTTAATACCTTGCTGGCCTTACAGTGGTCCAGATACCAGAACCTGACGTGTCTGTTCCCAACAGTCACAAAGTAAGAGCTGTCCTCAGAGAAAGACACACCTGTCACCTTACTGGACACCTTGTTTGCAGCCACAACTACATCTTTCTGTAACAGAAAAGCACAAAGATGCCTTTAAACCAGATCTACATAGTTGATGGCAATATTTAGTTTTATGTCAAATATTAGAATCAGTAAAAAAGTCTAACTTGACGTTGCTGTGCTTGTTTAGTGCTCCATGGGCAATCTGCCCCCGCTCAGTGTTTGTGTGTTAAACAATAAGCCAGTCTGCAGCCACTTGGCCTTTCAGTACAAAAACTGGAAGTAGGAGGAAATGGGTGGGTTTTTTGAAACAATTGTTTAAAATCAGCCACTTTTAGGTGAAGATGACGGTATAATGTTCTATATCTTGCTTAGTGAGAGAGGCACCACCCCTCTTTTGACCCTGCAAGGACAAGCAGGTATAGATGGATGGATGGATGGAAAAATGTATGCATCTTCAGCTTTGAAATGACCAATCTACAGGACTGCATATTTATTTTGTGAGTGCATCTTTACTAATTTAGTTTCTAAATTTATTTTAGTAAAACATACAGTTTAGGTCAGAAGCTTTTTATAAAGACAATGTTTATATTTAATTAAATGTAATCTGGTTCGTTTCTGTAGTGCCAATGTCATTTAAATGCACTTTGCAAGTCAAACAGGTCTGTGTAGGAGAATTTGGTCTGAAGAAACCAAACTCAAACTTTTGGGTCACAATGCCAAAAGTTTGTATAAAAATAATCAAGCATCACCAAAATAAATACCATATCTAGAGTGAAACAGGGTGGCAGCATTGTGATCTGTTTTGTTTGTTTTTTAGATGAAAGCTGAAGATAAAAATAAATTTTCTTCAGCATCACTGCGCGTCCAATTCCATCTAAATCAACCAGGAACTGACTTCCTCAGAAGAAATTCAAGGTTTAAAATGGCAAAGGGTTTAAATCCAAGACTCCTCAAAATCTGACAGATTTCAAGCTTTGGCACGACAGAGTGAGCAATTGTTAAGTCAAGATGTGGCACGCTGTTAGACTCATGCCAAGAAACACTCAATGCTGTCACTTGATTCAAAGTGAATCAGTTGAAATGTGTGTTTACGTATGGAACCAGGTTATTGCCATTTCTTGTTATTTTTTATAACCCCCCCTCCCAACAGTTACTTTGTTTTCAGCACAAATATAACAAACTGAGAGCAGCTGTTGGATATTCATATCATTTTACTCCAATAACACCAGTTCGGACTGAGGTGAGCAGATGAATGAAGATTACTGCAAACCTCTGAAATGGTACAAACCTTCCAGGCCCAGACGTTAACCATCATGTCATGTTGGTTTCCTACACTGACTATGAATTTGTTGTTGGGAGAAAAGGCCACACACGAAACGCCATATTTGTGCTTCTGGAGCTCGGCCACCTGCCTTCGCTCGGCAACCTCCCACAGTCTCACTGCTGGTAGGTGACCGCTCTGATGAAAGGAAGTTGGGAAGAAAGAGAACAACAGTATGTAGTTATTAATGTGCCATCTTTGTTTTCATTGTGGAAATCTACTGGACTTTGCCAGGTTAAGATCAGTGCTCACCTGGCCATCCAGTCTCCCTGTCTCTGTAGAGCTAATCCTCCCTGTCCTCTGACTGAGAATAGTTACTTGTCTCTACCTGCGCACGTTTGCCTCCAAGTGATCAAAAGGTTGGCGGGCTATTTGTGTTCTCCTTTTTTATTAAGGCTGCAATCAATGGGCATTGGGATTGCCAGTCTGAAGGATACTGAACTAAAGTAACTCTAAACTGCATGTGGAAAAGACAGAAAGAAAACAAGGAAAGACGAGACAGATATCCCGCCTGCTGTCATCTTTTCCTTGAATGCAAATAAGCCTCAGTTTGATAAACCAGGGTGTGTAAAAGATATCAGATAATTTACTCTGAAACATCATCAACTTTTTAAAGGCTCAAATTAGGTCCTGTAAAAAGCTATGCTTTTGTGCACCTTTGAGCATAAAAGTGTACAGATAGCTCAGAGCAAAGTGGCCTGTAGTAGTATAACTTCAAATATTTCAGATTGAAAGGTGAAACACTTAAAACGTGACAACAGTTGGTGCATTTTGGTCTTTCGAACTTTGATTTCTGTAGTCATATCAACCAGCGCATGTCCATCTACTTGCCCAGAGAAGTCTGTAATCGGCTTTGGTTGGCAGGGGAGGATTAAGGTTGCACATCGAACTAAGGCCCATGATGTAATGCCAAGACAGAGGAGTAAAGAGGCTTCAGTGACAAGACATGTTAGGCTGAGACACGACAAAACCTGAATGCCTCAAAGGGGAGGAGGTTTTAGCACACTTTATACCCATGGAGACAGATGGATCAAAATAAACTTTATTCAGCAACAAGCCTGCATCTGGCAGGGATAACGTGTGCAAACTACCAACTCAGCGCAGAAATGAAGTCTTTTGGAGTCAAACTAGCGTGTAATCACATTTCTAGGGTAAAATAGATTTTATTCTATAAATATTGACAGGAAGGAAACTGACCTCTCCGGTCACCAGGTACTTCCCATCAGGGGAAAATGACAGAGCTGTGATAGTTTTCCTGTGGAAGTGAGACAGAGAATGTATGATCATTTAACTTTTCGGGAAATATTGACAGTTTATGATGCCCCTTTATAAATATGGATCAGATTTACCTAGAAGTATTGATAATGTGGTGCTGTCTGTTCTTTTTGGGGTTCAGCAAGACCACCACACACCTTCAGAAAGAGAAGAAAAAAAAACAGTGAAATACATACTTACATGAGAGGAGGAAATTATCAGGGAAAATGTTTCTTGCGCATAAATAGGCAAAGGATTTTAACCACCCTTAATTTCTTCATACTTTGATCCAAGCAGCGACAAACTTTTAAAAAATGTTTATGGAATTTGGCTGCTTTTTAACTTGCTATTGTTTTAAGGAAACTTTTATTCATTTTTATTTTACATTTTTTCCACCACTTCGCTGCTATTGCTATGTCATTAGTGGTAATTTTGACGGTGATAATTTGTGCATTTTACAAGTAGGCCAAATGGAAATTTCTGTTTTGTGTCTAAACCCTCTGAGTAGCCACAAACCCTTACTTCTAGAGATGCACCAACTAATCAGCCAGAGATTGGAAGACTCAAAATTTCCCTTTATCTGCTTTGATCATCGATCAGCAGGTTTAAAACTGAAAAATATTATTGTTTTCCCCCTATTTATTAACGCATCAAAACTTAGAAATCCAAACAATTTTTGATTTGGCATGCACTCTGATGCACCTTGTTGGGTTTAATAAAATCAGATAAAGGTTAGAGAGAGATGCAAATAGTTTTGTTATTTCTTAATTTTCTGATTCAGAACTGCTACCCTTTGAAGAACCTGCAGCACATCTGTTACTAGTTCATGTGTGGTAATGACGTAGTACTAGTACGTCTTTTTATCAACTCTCAAAAGTAGTTAATTAAAAAAATTACATTTAAGTGTACTAGTGTTATATTGCTAAATATTATTTTAGAAATAATGTGCAGCATTTAAATTGTTAGTTTAATTATCCAACATCATACCTTTGCAATTACCTTTAAACTATGTTGTCCTTGTCTCTGGCAAACCACACAGAAAACTATTGTACAGATTTTGTTTTTTGTTAAATGAAAATGATTTGTGTTGCCAGTTGCCACTGAAGCCTTTAAAAACTTAACGAATGACCAAATCATTGAATACTTTATATGAATGCATAATTTTAATGAAAAATCTTCACTTTTAAGTGATTATCAAACGATAATTAATTGATTAGTACTTTTCAGAGTGTAGTCTTTAAACAAAGTAAGACTTATTACGCAAAACATACACTGCTAACTTAAAACTATATCTGAGTCTAAGCTATTGTTAGCGACATAGCTCCATGTAGTCACCTCAATTAAATTTGTCCAAAAACAAATATAACAAAGGGGTTGGTTCTAAAGCTAGAAATGATTTTATGTATCAATTTTGAATAGGGAGTTAAAAAATATACACTTTTGATACTTTCTCACTAGGTGTGCTACCTATAAAGCTACAACAGTTAGCTAAGGACGGGTTGTTATATTCAAAGACAATAAAATGTACCTATAATCACTGAGTTTATTTAATAAGTGTGTCTGAAAGTTGTTAGGTGGTGTTGGATTGTGTTAGTTTTAATCAAAGCCAATCTGAGTGTCCGAAATAATCACTTTTACTGAAACCCTTTAGCTTTTTTCAGTACTATGCTATGCTAGGCTACGTAGTTTCAAATACAATACACAGACTTGAAAGTGACAACAAAAACAAACACTAGGGGTTCTTGGATATCTCTATTTGGCAATTAAAGTTTTATCAGTCATTGTGTTTAATTAGATAAGAAAAACACTGAGCTGGGCTTATTTAGCCTGTAAATCCCATCAGAATTTAGCCTAAACAACCATGTTAAAAGTCAGACATGTTTGGTCCATTTTATCAACCTCAACCGCTTTGCAGCTATTGCTAGACAACAATAAACATATTTATGCAGATGTTTTTCACCTTTTACTTTTCAAACACATTTTTACATTGTAGACAGAGAGAAATGCTGTCTTTTCTTAAATCTGCATGACACTATTTTGTTTGGGGAGAACATGCTAATCTAACAATTAACAAAAACGTTTGTATATTGATGTATTTTCTGTTTTATAATAAATTGCCTTTTTATTGAGGCTATGCTCTGAAAATCTCTCAATAAAATTGAAATCCTGATAAGAAGGTAAAAAATGGATCTGTAAATGTTCTTTTCCATATTCAAATCACTCAGATAGAACAATGCCTCCTGTGAGAAGCACTTCCTCTTTGCACTTTGTCCATTGGCAGCTCACAGATTAGCAGTCCTCCTGTTGCAGGACAGCAAGTTCTTGAGATCTGTGCCAAGAAAGTACATTCCTTATACCAAAGCTTGTACAGATTTAAACTGAGACAGCAAGTGGAATGCCAGATCTCAATTTAGGAAGTTTAATGCCTAAATTGACAAACACCATACATACACATATCCATAGAGAAGAGCCTAAGTACACCAGCACAGGATGTACCTTGCAAAAACATCTCAAGATGCTGCAACTTTCAGGACCTGTACAGCAGTATTATACGTCCAGCTGTGTTCCAAATAGCAGCTCAATACTACTAAACACATCCATCTATAGAAATTGTGTTTCTACACTGGAAATTTCATAAGTAGGCGTGGTAGAGTCATGCAAAACCAACAGACCCAGCAATCATGACATGTGTGCTACTGATTCTGTGTGATTAAATCACTATTTCACACGGGGCATGTTCAGAATAATAGCGCCGTGGAGTTTAAACAGTGAGGTCATTCAGTCTGTGAAAAGACAGGAGACAAACAGGTGGCCCTTATTTAAAGAAGTCCTGATAGATTAGTTCTAAAAAAAAAAAGTGTTTTCAAGATATTACATTGACTGACCTAAAGAGAAATTGTGCAACATTTGGTGGGATGATCAAGGCAAGATTCTTCTTTTGCAGTTTGTCAGATGAGCCCCAAACACTGATTTTAAGCCACAGTACACTGTGAAGCATGGCGGCTCAGGTATCATGCTCAGGGAATGTTTCTCACACTATGGTGTCAGGCTTATTTATAACATTCCATGTATAATGGATTGGTTAGAATACATCAAAACAACAGAATGGGTGTTTCAACAAGGCAAGGACCCCAAACACATTAGTGGGTGTGCAGCAAGATTAACATTCTGGAGAGGCCGTTGTAATCCTCGGACCTTAATCCAAAGTAAAACTTGCTCTGTGACCTTAAACATCATGTTTCCGATGCAAAACCAGGCAACCCGGAGAAACAGTGGAATGCAGTCCTTTAACCAATTAACAAGTTGGTTGACTTCATGCAGCACAGATTCAACACAGTTATCAGAAACTGTGCTTATACTGCATGACTAAATGTTACTTAACTGTTTCAGTTAAGCTAAATTTTCTAGAACATTCAGCTTATACAGTAAATGTTGACGTTTGTAAAGAAAAATGCAAACTACTTTTTTCAACAACCTGATATTCATTTTCTGCCACATCTGGTAGTGATAACAAGCCTTTTATGATGTTCTAATTAGCACTGCTTACAATAGCATGTATGGAAAAAATCTATTATAAGGATTGTGAGGTTTTCTCCCTATTTTAAAAAACATTTTCTTTAACACAGCTGAATATTTATCTGAGAAGGTAAACACAGCTACTGTCCCTGTATGTGGAAATGTGTGACATTACACAAGAATCCGTGCCTAAATAGAACCCAGAGAGACATAAAAGGACGGCATAAATAAGATTTGGACTTTCTCTGATTGAGGAAGCCGACTGGGCCCTCCTCCTCAGCTCCCCTCAGATGGTTCACAGATACTTGATCACACAACTTTGCACACTAAACGTCTGCAAAAGGTAGATATGATACAAGATCAAGAGTGTGCTGCTGATAAGATTAAGGGCAGATGTTGGGATAACTGTCTTACCCAGCTGGATAGGCCAGAAGTCCAGATTGGGGATCGCAGGTCAACCCACTGTTTCCTGAAGTGGTGATGCCCAGCACCTTCTCTAAAGTCACCTGTAGAGACACAACAAAAAGAGCTTTTTTTACTAAGGTTTTTATCACTCTGAGAACAGCTTGTGGACAGACAGATGGAAGCCCGGCCAACAATGACGTAACTAATAAATGGAAAACACAAGGAGAGGGAGCCAGGTCACAACATGTGCGGCAATGGAGTTAATGCAACAGATGTAAGGTGCAAAACACTGACTAATACACAACAATACTGTACAAAGCTAGAAATAACATACAAAACTAACAAACAGAATATATTTAGAAAATTATATAGGTATTTAAATCACTTTTTAATTTATTGAGATTTTCTTACGTTGTACTTTTGGAGATCTAAAAAAGCAGTGACAAATTTGAACATATTAAAGTTTTATGTGATTTCAGCATCTGATTCTGGAATGCTAATAAATTAAAAGCTTTGGCACAGTAGTACCATTTTCACACCTTGCATATACCCTCAAGTGCTTCTTTTGATTTTCAAATGACAAAAAATTATTTTATTCTTTTTTTCATGTACACTGAGCATTTTAGAAGAGATGTTGAAGCTCTGCCTTTAACAGCAGGTGTGACAGCTGGCTCAACTCCTGCTGCCTGTCTGTCTTAGGCACTGTGAAGCACAGTCTGTGGCAACGAAGTGTAAGGGTAATGCAAATGAGTTTATGGTGTCCTACTAACCCACATGCAGTGATAATGACAAACTCAACAGCTGATCAGAACAATATCAGGCTAAGATAAAAACGCATGGCTTCAGTGGCTTTATTACTGTAACCACAAATGTAAATATTGAGATCAATGTTCCGTGTAAGAAGTCAAGGACTCATGTTGGCTTGAGGCCCTAAGCTGCTGAGTTTGCTTATACCTTGGGGTGGCATTGATGGTTTGAAAATAAATTATAAATTTTAGCTTTTAAATGATCTAAATCACCAGTTCAGCTGTAACTTTGTATGCATCTATAACTAACGGTTAGGAGTGCACTACAGGTGTTCAAACATTTTTGCTAAGTCTAAAATACTCTTTTTTCAATTAAAAACAAAAAAACGACTTTCTTGCAAACTTTTTATGTTCATCTGTTCAATAATAAACTAAAAATAATATTTTAAAGAAATTAAGAAAATACTTAAGATTTTTATACAAAAAGGGATCTTCAAATCATTTTAGATTCACGTCTTCCATGTTTGCCTTATTTAAAGACATCCTTACAATTTCCTCACTTTTTGGAGAGCAATTGTTTTCTATTCTGTGGGTCAAAAGTGGTTTGGCCTAATCTTAACAAGAAACAGGACATAGGTCACTCTTGCATCAAAAGACACTTTCTGAATCGAGCTCAGTTTAATGAGTGGCCACGCCAAAGCCCGCTTTTGTGTGGAAATCACTGAATGTTTATGGTATTTGAATGAAAACCAAAAAATAAATAAATAAAAAATATGAATGAAATATGAATCCTTTTTGTTGCACTTAATATTTCAGGCGGGCGCACAGGGGCATTCCAAGGGCTATACTTTGGACCCCCCTGCACTATACTATACAGAAACACGCTTATCTTTGTTTTGAACGCTTATTACATGCACTAACTGAATGTTTTTGCCTGAACACAGATTGTAAAAGTACTCTGTCGCTTATGGAGGACTTCTTACCTTGCTGGTGAGGTTTTCCTTGCATTTCTTCTTGTTCTTGATTGAAGGTGACCGCAGTAAATTCCTGATGCGACTTGTGATGGTGAACCCATCGCCGGGCATTTTGAGCGCAGTCCTGCAGGAAATAAAACCAACAGATCACCTTCCACGATCAAACTGCAGATCTTTACAAGGTCGGACAGCGCTGGTGCTGCAGGGACATGTGGACCCTAATCTCTGGTTCTTCTGCTCTAGAGCGCTCACTTCTACCCGAACTGCGTCTCGGCGCTGCGTTTTGAAGGGAGAACTGTGATCTTTATGGCATCAAGGCTTCAATCTAAACTGCAGGTCCCATGATTACATCAATGATTCCTTTTGTTGCGGCTCTGTTGGTTTAATGGGATTAGAGAGGAATATGGGGCCAGCCCTGCAGCTGATTGGCGGATGTTTGCGTGTCCCCGGCTGTTTTTTGCGACAAAAAAGGTTCTCTAATCTCACACGTATCAGTCGGCTCTTAATGGACAAGTTAAAGCAATTTAAGAGTCCTATTTACATTTTTACAATGATTCACTCGGACGTAATGAAGAAAAAATAGCCAGTTTTTTAACGCTTTTAATCACATCGGACCTCATTGAGGGTTAATAAAGACGCAAACAGTTCAGTACTTTTCTGGATGAATACAATTTGCACTTCCTTTAGTAATGAAAGGCTATATGCGTCCTCTAAACACTGAAGGTGTATTAAAGTTGTCATAAAAGCAGTCGATAAGCAATCATCATTCAGTGTGGAGCATTAAACTAGTGGCTGCGCTAGAATATGAAACCTGCACAGTAAGCACACACAAGTGTTTGAACAGCATGCAGAAAATGTTTTGCTTGTAGTTATTTTTCTTTAATTTCAAACATGTCAGAGAGAAAACACTGCATACATACACTGCATTTAAAAAAATCCTTATATTCTAATTGTGTAATTAAACCCACCTAAACATTTCCTGTTTTCGGTCAGGATTACCAAAATTATTTCTATTTGAAAAATGCCAGAATAATTTTAACTTTTTTTTTAATATAAAGTTTTCATAATTTCCTTAACTTTTTGATTGAATTGCCTTTTAAGTAATATGAGTTTTAGAAGTCATACATTTTCCTGGCCCATTCCTCCTGGTGTAACTGAGTCAGGTTGTAAAGCTGCCTTTTCACACACACATTTCCACAGATTTTCTTTTGAAACTTTGTGACTCCACAACAGTCGATTTTGTTGTCTTTAAGACATGAACGTAATTTGGTCGTACACTTTGGGTTGCTGTGTATTTAGAAGATCCTTATGTGCCTAAGCTTGGACTTCCTGGCTGATGTGTTCAGATGTTGCTTCAATATTTTCACATAATGATCTTTTCTCAAGAGGTTTTTTCTCACCGCGTGGCCTTTCAGCCCACAGGTTTGTCTTCTTGTGGTTAATGACACATTTTTCTAAAATATCTCAAAATGTTGTGCCAGAATATATTCTAGTTTGGTGAAACTGAACTTGAAGCTTTGAGCATCAAATTCAAAAGGTACATTTGGCACAATAACATCAGTGATGCATCATCAACAAAACACAATGTTCACTGTAAAACATGGTGCGGGCAGCGTCAACATTTCTATAGATAGTAGTGGGGTGTTTATCAAAGCAGATAAAGTTATGAGCAGTTTTAAATACTAGACTCTCTGCTAGAAAGATGGAGGGATGTTTTTTTTTTTTTTTGTTTATTAGTATCACAGAGTCTAAGTGTACGTTCAAATCCAAGTGCTAATGGCTGCATGAGAGGAAGATTGAAGTTTTGCGGTTCTGTGGGCTTCCTCAGGCCACAACCACCAGTGTGCACTGGAGTGGTTCACTGCTGAGTGGGAAGCCAGCTCTAAGTTTGAGGCCATGGTTCTCAGCTGGAAAAGAGTGGAATGTCCCCTCTGGATTGGTGGTCAGTCTCTACCTCAAGCAGAGGAGTTTACCTATCTTGGTGTTCACCAGTGATAGCAGGATGGAACGGGAGATGGACAGGCAGATTGGAGCTTCATCAGCAGGAATGCAGTAATGCTCTGGTCTTTTATAGAGAAGAAATAGCTGAGCCTAAAAGCAGAGCTCTAGAATTACTGGTTCGTCTATGTTCCAACCCCCACCTATGGTCATGATCCCAGATACAAGTGGCCAAAATCAGCTTCCTCCAGAGGGTGGCTGAATGGATAGCCAGCGTCCAGAACTAAACTTAAAAGATAACCTGCGGGGTAGCCTTAAGAAAGTCCTCAGTGTGGTAGATCTGAAGTAATTTTGTAAGGCAGAGTGGGCAGTGTGTAGATGTTTGAATGCTTATAAAGTCCTGCTTAAAATGACCAGTTGCTAAATCGGGAGCTTTATCAAAGTATTACTTTAAGGGTTTCCACACTTATGGAACCAGGCTATTGTACCTATATGTTCTCCTTCTGACAGATCTCAGGTGAACAGTAGGATAAATGTAAACACCTGCCAGTTTAGCAGGGGTGTGAACTCTTTTGAGAGCCACCATATAGTGCTTGTCCTTTCGGAGGAACTTTAAAGAACATGGCTTAATTATGAGCAACCGTTTTCAAAATAAAACAAAGAATACGGATTTCCTTTCATTTTCAAAACCATGTATTTTATTAATCAGTCAAATTAACAACCAGTGTTTCAAAATAATCATAACCAAAGTCTTCCATTAAAAAAAGCAAACAAAATATTCACATTTCCTAAAGATTAGCTTTATACATAATAATGATACCTCTGACTAACATCTCAAAGTAGAGGTCAGTAGCCTTTCTGTACGAGCAGAAGAATAAACATGTTTTATTGCTTGAGTTCTACCAGAAAGATAAAGTGCAACTAAAGAAAGATTTAATTGAACGGTAAAAACCGAGAATTCGTTATTGTAGCAGTTCATGGTTTGGTACGACTTCCCCTCCTAAGGCTTCAGGCTTTACAGTTTTTATTCTTTTCTGCATGACACTAACCAACAAGTTCAATTACAACGTAATCATGCCGGTTTAAAAAAAAGAAATACATGTTAGTCACATTTATAGACAACTTCTTTTTAGAAAATGTCCTGATGAGAGCTGATTGCGGTAGTAAGCACAGACTTTACTCATACATTCAGCAGGTCAAGTGATGCTCTTTGTGTTCGGCTTTTCTCTACAGTATGAAGTTCACCGACATAAAAACACAGCAGCGTAAGGTAGCTAAGCAGGGCCCTGAACGTTTGGGGGTTTTTTAAACAGGCACATGTGGTGAAGCTTGCGTTTGACGTTGACAACAATTAACAGCAAAGGAGGTAAAAATGTCAGGTTTGAACACGCTGGTGCAACAGAGAGCTGTGAGGTACCAATCTGAGTGAGTCCATCTTGTCCTGTAGAGGCTATACAAACTCGAAGTCCGGTTCTAGTTCCTTTTCTACGTCTATCCAGGAGCGTTTCTTCGCACTGGGGAAGTCCTTTCCCAGAGAGGCGCGTGTTAACGGTCTGGAAGTGAACCCCTCCCCTTGTGATGTTGGTGAATTGGGGCTTTTGAGAGACGCAATAGAAAATTTTATGGGGGTGTAATCATTGGAGTCTGGACTTCTTGGTCGCTTTACAGCAGAACTTCGCCCCTGTACAACTTTCTTTTTAGGAGGCCTTCCTCTGCCTCGTTTGACTGAGGTGGGTTTATGAGCAGCTTCCCTCACCGCTCCTGGGGTGTCCTGTACCCTTACGTTTATCCCCTCGACAGTAATATCACTTTGTTTCAGTTCATGTAGCCGGCGTACATTACCGTCACTCATCTTGGTCGGTTCTACCTCAGTTTTGTTAGTATCTGGACTCTGATGGCTCTTCGACGGAACAAACAGAGGGCTAGAATCTTGCTCAGGCTTGGCAGAAGGCGGAGGAACTTGACCTACAGGTTTCAAACACAAGTGAGTTGTTGAAGTTCTAATCAAGACCGGAACCGTCTCCTCTTGGTCCTCCTCAGTGGCCTGTGGGTCAAGCAAAGGTACAACGATTGATTTGTTAAGAAAGGAGAGGTCAGAGAGGGGGCTCGCTACACCTGAACTCTTTGGATCAGATTCTGAAGGTGCAGTTTTGTCCATCGTTGCACATCTGCTTTCTGGTACTGAAGGCTGCTCAGAAGAAGAGGTGGTTTTCTCCGAACTCTTGGAAGGGTTCACAGAAGAAGGCTCCGCATTAGATGAAGAGCTGGCCTCATCCCCATCACCCTTCTTGGGCTCCATCACCATCAGGGTGTAGTAACCTTTACCAACTGTGAGAGAATACAATAAGGTTTATTAAACTTACTGTAAGAACATGTAAACCTCAATAAATTAGTATATCAGCAAAAAGTTTAAATGATTCAAATCAAAAAGTGAAGTTTTTAAGGAAGTGATAAATAGATCAAGTGTTTACTTGTGTTGCTTTTGATATTTTTGGCTTAAGACTAATAAAAACCCAAAATTCAGTTTCATTAGAAAATCTGAATAATACATGGGTGCTGGTCAGTATACATGGTTTAAGATTACAGAAAGGCAGCTGAAGCTCAAATACTTCCCTGCTACAACCAAGATCTGCAGAATAACGTCTGAACATGCAACATTGCACTTCAGTGGCCTCCACATTTACCAGATCTCAGTTCAACAGAGCACCTTAGGGATGTTGTGGAACGGGAAATTTGCACTTCGGATGTGCAGTTGGTAAATTTGCAGCCGCTGAATATCTAAATATCTAAAGAACATGAAGAATTAAGGCAGTTTTGAAAGCATGAAGAGGCCTACCTGGTGCAAGCAAGGTGTACCTAATAAAGGGGCTGGTAAATGCATTCACTCAGTATGTAGTCAGGGTTCCTTTTGCTTGAATTACTGCATCAGATCTGAGGTGATTATTCTATGACACTGCTGAGGTGTTAAAGGATGCCCAGGTTGCTTAAATAGCAGCCTTCAACTGAATTTTGGGTTTTCATTAGCCGTAAGCCACCGTCATCTAAATGAACAGAAGTAAACATCTGAAACATTTTTATTGGCTCTATGAATTAGGAGTTTCACTTTAACTGAATTACTCAAATAAAATAACTTTAATGATGTTCTAATTCACTGAGAGATGCATCTATAATATTAGAGTATGAGTTTAAAAAGGTTCCTGTTAGCTTACGTGGTTTCAAGGAGGAGGGAAGTATGAGTCTGCCAGTTTTGGAGCGGATCAGAGGAAGAGCAAACGGCCTTGAAGGGACAACTATCGTTCTTTTTTTAGCTCCTGAGGATTCAGACGTGGCTGCAGTGACCTTCAGTGCCAAATTATCCAGGAGTTGTAGGTTGTTTGTTAAAGAAGAAGGCACGGTGCTCTGGCTTGGATTAACAGGTTCTTTCTGGTTCTCATCTAACTTTGAAGGAGGTTGGCCCAAAGCTCCAGGTTCTCTCTGGTGAACCTCCATCTGTGGTGCTGATGGTGCAGTGACTACATGGTCTGGGACAATGACAGACACCACTTTAGGCTGAGAACCTTGCATAGATTTGTTCCCAATAGGTTGGTCAGGAGCCTTTTCCAGCCTTTTTAAAGGATGAAGCAGGGAGAGCAACATTTGTAAATTGTTTCTTGCCGTCTCAGACAGGTTGGCTTGACCTGCGGGGCTGAGGTCATGCTGTGGTGGTGATGAGGGGTGGAGATCAGAAGGAGGGGCAGTGGCTTGAAGAAGAGCAGCTTTGCTCTGCAGAAGGTGAGAGAAGAAAGGCTTCCATTTCATATTCCTCTCGCGCTGTTTCTGCCGCTCAAAGATCTCCTTCAGCTTGCTTTCAATCAGGCTCTCAGACTTCCCTAAACAGCAGAAATGTATACAACACAAGTTTGGGTTATTAAGGAACCAGCAAACACCTACACATATATTCAAATCATGAGCAGCTGCATCTCCTAATCTTAGACAAAGATAAAATCTGCTGACAAACAAACTTTTTACCAGCCAACACGGACAGCTTCTTCAAAAAGACAGACTGGGCCTGAAGCAGCCTCTCTTTCTCCGATTTAAGATATCTGAACGTCTTGCCCAGATTTTCAATTTCTTTTACAGCCTAGAAACACAAACATGAAAAAAAGGATGATGATGATGATACACATTAAAATATTAAAGATCTTTCTAAGGAAAGGTACAACTAGCAGAAACCCTTGCAACAGTAAAACCTCTATTTATATTCAGTATGTATTCAATGAAAAAAATATATATATACATCTACTTAAAAATCCAGCGCATTAAAAGAAAGTATCCCCCCACCGAACTTCTACATTTTGTCACAATTAAAACTTAAATGTTTTTTTTTTATTCAGATTTTAAGTGATAGCCCAACACAAAACGTTATACAATTGTTACGTGAAATAAAAAAATACATGGTTTTTAATGCTTTTAACAAATAAAGTGGTATTGCATTAGTTTATATTCAGCCCGTTTTACTCTATTGCCTTGAATTTATATTCACTGCAGCCACCTGCCGTCAGTCAGGAGTCCATCTGGGTATAATTTAATCTCAGCGGTTCAATGACGGCCACAGACGTTTGTTAAGAGAACAAAGGCAACCCACCTAAAACCAAAAGGTGGAAGGAAGGCAATAATCAGAAAAACTCCCAATAGATTTATGCTAACTCTAGAGGAGCTGCAGAGACAAACAGCTCAGGTTGGATAACCTGTTTAAATTAATGGTTATCCTCTCCACCAATCTGACCTTTATAGAAGACAGGCAGGAAGAAAGCCACTGTTGAAAGTAACTCATGTGAAGTCCTTTTTGCAGTTTGCCACGATGTAATTTGAATTATTTGCCCACTGGTGTTGGGTGAAAGGGAGGTTTTTTCACATGACGTCGCGGTATCCAGGGCGGATTTAGACGGCTTGAACCTCACTCACTCCTGTGCACATTTTGTGACAGGTAAATAAATAATGTTCGTCTACATTTACTGTAATAATATTGTGGAAAGTAGTCTGCCAAGACTGTGAGTTGATCAGTTGATGCTGAGCTGCACTTAACGCTGTGACCTACTTCAGTAAGCTGCGCTCTCACGTCTTGACCAGCTAGATGTAGGCTGCAATTTACCTTTACTGTTATACTGTAAATGTATTATCTAGTAATATAACTTTTATATAATTATCCAATGTTGAACTTATTATGGATTTTTGCCTATGTTGTGACTATGAAAAAATAGTTGTGCGACCAATCGTCCAGATTTGTGCTGAACCAACCAACAGGCAGAACATATGGATCCACCGTGTTGATGATCGCAATTTTCTTGAGGTACATGGCCTTATCAGGAGGCTGTAACGACTCTAGATACTTATCCATGGTTGAAAAAGTATGCAACATTGCAATGTTGAAATGCGTGAAGCGATAAGGAGACACCCAAGATGGCAGACCGGCTTTTCTGGAAATGTTTGCAATTTGCCAGATTAAATGGTCAAAGGATTTTCAGGTACTGAAACAACTGTTCACTCCTCTGGTCCCTGTTATCAGTCACGGTGCAACATGAACAAAAGGGCTTATCCTGGATATTTTCTCCAGCTTTGACAGATGTTCTCTGTGCTCTGCTCAGTATTCTTCACAGTGCCTGAATCAACAGGAAAATTCATGCGCAAATCTGTTGCTTGGAGCTGATTAAGTAAACAGGCACAACCCTAAAAGCACCATTTTTGGACTAAAGCCTTCTATTTCCAAGGCCCGTTTTCCACCTAGACTGGAGGAGGACCACTGACCAGTGCAAGTACGTGGAGCCTGGAAGATCTGGAATCCAGTTTCAGGAGACTCTGCAGTCTGTCGAACAGGACTCGCTGTTCGCAGCGTCTCAGCTTCTCCACCGCCGAGTGGTTCCTGCGCGCCCTCATCTCTTTGTACTCAGCATTCTTTTTTTGATTTAAATCAGACACAAAGCAGATGACAAGAATAACACATATTAGTTGTGTTATGAATATAAGCTAACTGCTCCATAGAAAAAGGGTTAGTTAGCGGTTTATAGCCAGTACCGGTTCATTGAACTCCTCCATTTTTCCACAATAGTCTGCAGAATCCCTGAAGACAAAGACAGATCATCACATTCAGTCATATTTTAGTATTTTTGATACCTTAATGATAAAATGTCCAAATGTATTACCTTGATTGTTGTAATCTCACCAAAGCATCTTTTCTCATTTTAGAAATGGCCTCTTGTTTCACTTCTACAGTTTCAATATCCACTATCTCATCCTGAAGAAACAAATTTCAGCAATTTCACAGAGCCATTACAATGACAATACGATATATTAAAGATCTTTTCGGAATAGAGGCAAAAGGGCTTACCTCTTCTTCACATTCATCGTAGTCCGAGAAGTCGGAGCTTAATTCTTCTGAGGACATGTCGAAATATAAACCCTGCTGATTCTCGGTCTGCAGCAGATCATCTTCCTCGCTGTTCATACCTGACAGCATCTTCTCCTCAGAAAGTTGCCCAGAGGAGGAGTCCGGTTCAGGCAAGTTGCTGCTTAGTAAAGCCCTAACTTTGCTGAAGGTGTCAAAACCGACCCACTCCCTCGCTAAGTGGCTTAGATTAGAAACTCTGTCTTTGTTCTCAGCTGAAGTGTTGCCCGTAGCGTCGAGAGGTTTCGCTTTTTCTCCGGCTCCTTCAGCTCCGGGTTTTGGGAGCTGGATGAGGGTGAAGCCTCCCGGCAGGGCCACACCAGCAGGCCTCTGGCCTCCGTCGGCCTGGGTGGATGGAGGGCAGATTCTAAATGAGTAAGTCCCACTCTTAGCCAAGAAGCTGGGGCTTTTCAGCGACGGCGAGACCGTGAGGGAGACGGGCGAGGACGTGGAGCTGCTGTGGATGTTTTGCTGGATGGGGACAAATGGCTGCCCAGATGGGCTTCCGGTCTGGAACTTCTGTGAACCCTGCACCGTGTTTCTGAAGCTGTTACTCAAAGAGTCTGGTTTGGATAAATCAACTGCGGAAACAGAAAATATGCAGCAGTAGTTAATGGGAATATAACTACCAGATGATTCAACATGATGCAACAATGGGAAACAAGATGATTGGAAACATGAAAGTGCTGCAGTGTTAGTCCAAAACAAAAGCTTGACAGCAGTCTGATTTATGTCAGACGACCTCACCTTTGGGCTGCAGTGCTGCCTTCTGATCCATAACCAGAGGGACGAAGGTGTTTGTGGCCTTCACATGAAGTGATTCTGGTGAGGTGGTTGCGTTCGTTGACTGTTGCATCCGAGACATTTTATGAGCCCGTAGTCGGCCTGTGACATGGGCTGCAAGACGGTTGGCTGGATGGAGAGACCCCATGTTACCAAGCAACAGCGCGGCGTGATTGTAGCATTTATCGTTTACCTGAAAACAAACGGCAAGATAAACTTGTTGAAAAAAAGTATCCATTAGGGCTGGTTTTTATGATCCAGGAGATTGAAATTAACGCAAGTGATCAATATTAATGCTGTTTGTCGACACATGAAGCCTGCAAACTGAAATTTACAGTGAAGAGACTGATAACATTTCAATTAATAACCTCACAAACTACTACATACAGCTAATCCAAATGAAAAATAACAGATCATAAAAAGCCACTATCAGACATTAAATCAGACCAACCCTTTCCCCTGTTAGGGTCAGTTAGGATAACTAAAATTATTTATCTATCCTAAATGCCAGAATATGAGAGCATTTTCTACTATTTCCTTCCAAGTCAGAAGTTTATTACAGTTAAAGGTTAATTCATTTAAGTTAAATGGATGAACACACGTGGATGTATACTACTCCAAGACATTAAAGGAACACTTTGAAAACACGTCAGATTTCAATTGACAAACAAATCATGCTGGATATCCATACTGATATGGAATGGGTAATGTTTTAGAGACAAAAGGATGCCACATCATTTGATGAGAACCCACAGAAGGCTTAATCTGGAGTCACAGAGACATATGAACTGAAAAACTGTTGCGACAGGCTAGTATAATATGCTAAGATGTCATTGCAGCAACTCAGAATGGTACTCAGTAGTTTGTATGGCCCCCATGTGCTTGTATGCATGCCTGACAACTCTGGTGCTCTCTGCCAAATGCCAGTCTAGCTCCACAGTTTCGGGCAGTGAGCACAGGGCCTACAAGAGGACATCATGCTCTCAGGCCACCCTCACGAAGTCTGTTTCTAATAGTTTGGCCAGAGATATTCACGCCAGTGGCCCGCTGGGGGTTTTAATTTGTAGGGCTCTGGCAGTACTCATCCTGTTCCTTCTTGCACAAAGAACCAGATACTGGTCCTGCTGATGGGTTAAGGACCACTGACGGCCCTCTCCAGCTCTCCTAGAGTAGTGTCTCCTGGAATCTCGTCCATGCTCTTCAGACTATGCTGGGAGGCACAGCAAACCTTCAGGCAATGGCACACATTGATGTACCACCCTGGTGGAGTTGGACTGCCTGTGCAACCTCTGTAGGGTCCAGGTAAACTATTCCTATTTTTGGGGTCGTCTCACTATTGCCCCTTTAGTGCACTTGTTATTAACACCAACTCAGCAGAAACTGATTAACAACCCCCTCTACTGCTGAACTGACCAGATCAATATTCCAGAAGTTTAACAGCTTTGATATTAAACTCTGACTGAAAAGCATTTTATCTTTTTAAACAGTGTATTTTGAGGCAACATCACAAAGACACGGCTTCCTTGTGTAACATCATGAGAAAAATCACAAGAAATCAGCCGATATAACAGGAGGAGAACTGTGGACTACCAGATGTCTGGTTCATCTGTTCAAACAATTACACTGAAGTTTAAACAGCATGGGAGCATCTAGCCATCATATGGTTCAGGTTCTGTGTCCCAGGAATGCATGATTTGGTGTGACAGCATTACGTCAAGGTATGAGGGACTGGTGCCCTTCACAATATAGACGGTACCACGAGGAAAGAACTTTATGTTAAAAAGACTCTAACCAGCCAAAACATTAAAGCATGGACACAGATGGGTCATACCAGAAATGGGTCATACCAGTGGACAATAAACCAAAGGTCAATGACTTGGAGTGGCCATCCCAAAGCCCTGATCTCAGTCCAATCGATGTTTGTGGGCAGATTCTAAAACGTGTGTGTCCTACACACCTAGTTACACCAGTTCTGTCAAGAGGAATGGGCCAAAATTCCAGCAAACGTATGAGATAAGAGGGACACCAATGACGTTGGACCCCAGTCCTACGGTTTCAAAGCCAATTCCTCCAAACACAAAGAAAGTGTGAGTAAACTTCAGAAATATGAATAAAAATGATTTCTCACATCTGGTTTCATCTGTATCTTACACTCTCTACTACATTTTAAATAAGTGTTCCTTGGTCTTTAATAAGTTGAATATTTAGGCTATTCTGGACTGAAGATTTGTAAATAAGTAAATAATATTTATTGTAATACTAGAGGTGGCACTTTGGCTGCATTTTATTGTGCAATGGATTAAAGAAGTGAATGCTGAATGGACCTCTGACCATGAGCTTTTCTAATTAAATCTTGATTTTGATTAAATAAATATGGTTTAAAAAAAGGAATTAATAGTTCATTCAAACTGTAAATCTTGCATTTAATTATCTATAGTTGTTTAGAAAAGTCCTAACACCAGTAAGAGTTTGTAGCAAATGTTACATTTATGTTACTGGCTCAGAAATGTTACATTTTATTTATGGCATTAATTATAGAAAATAAAATAGCAAATAAAATAAAACCACAATCATTAATTAAGGTCATTTAACAAGCTTCAAACACTTTATTGAACTAAAACAAACAAGCCATTTTGTATGTATTTTATTGTAGCCATTTCTCACCCACAAAGTGTCTAATCATTTGGTTGTTTCAACAATTCGATAGAGAAATATACCACATTCAATATCAATAATAAACACAGCAAAAAGTGTTTTAGTAAAACCAAACGCTAAATGTTTTTTGTAAAATTAGGTGCGTAAAAAAAATCCAGCTTTCCGCCATGTAAAAATGACCCAAAAATGTTTCAAACATCATCAAAAACTGCTTCTTCTACAATAACAGCGAATAAGATTTTACGTTTTATTATTATAAAATGGCCAACATTATTTGAGATTGTGTCCTATACTGACTCATCAGTGAGGAGATGCTCAGACATTCAGTCTACAGGTCAGCCGTCTCAGCTCCAACATGGGTTTAACAGTTTGAGAAAACTTCTCTGATGTTCTAACAGCCCTTCAACCTAAAACCAGTGCAGCTTTGTCACTTATAAGTAAAGGAATATCTAACTGGACACATAAGGCTGCAAGGTTCTTCGTTGTTCAACTCTTGTTTCTCCTGATCTCTGCATCAGAAGAGGAGCTTGATGATGAGGAACGCCAAAGCGGGTTTGTCATCCTCTCGGTGTTGATATGACTTCCATATAGCAGCTCATAACATGTTTTAAAGAGGGTTGCAGTTGACCAGCCCCAAACACACTTGTTTTTTCACGGACCGATGTCTTTGCTCTAAGTCGGTAACAGCTGAACAGATCCCATTAAAGACAGATCAGAAGCTGGAGTGACCATTTCAGACTCTGCCACTGATCTTTCAGTCTAAAAATCAACGCATAGGATAAAAAACTCCTATAAACAAATTCCAAAAGGGTCTGAATTAGAAAGTAGACTTATGGGCTACAGAAGTCATAGAGGAAGCAGAATTTGGGAAAAATAATCAAACCAGTTGTTTTTCTTTGTAAAATAAGTTGATATTGTGATTGAAGCCAAAATCAAAATACAGCCTTGAAAAGGTGCACTGCTTAAATGTTACAAGTACCTGTATAAGTCCGTATGCTATACAGCCTGGAGGCTTTTTCCGGGCTCTCAGTCTCCCAGCAGGGATCGCTCCACTCTGGAAAGGAATCGCCCCATAACGATTCCCAGGGTCCCCCGCCACCTCTTCCTCAGTATTTCCATCAAAGCGTTTCCCGTCACACTTCTCTTCACCTTCATCAGATTCTTCCTTGCAGTTGCTCACTTTTTCCGGTTTACTGATTTGCATCTAAAAGCATGTGGGGTAAAATCCAACAATCTTGTCACTGTAGTGGTAGCCAGTAAAACGTTCACAGAAATAACAACAAAGAGCCAAATACGCTTTCGATTTGTTGTCTGCTGACAAACCGCCACAACATAAACCCACCCTGTAAGTGATGACGGTGACGCTGGGTTTCTTTAGGATGACTCTGGTCACGGGGCTGATGCAGTAAGGCCCGATGTAGAAACGCAGGTGCAGCCGATTCTGGTTCATGCGCTCACACAAACCCCCCAGCACCATTTTACGGTCCATTCTCCACTGACACATCGATTGGATCTGGATTTGCTTCTTTACTTTTATTGCTTTTGTATCCTGAGAAGGCATTTCTACTGCACAGGCAAATAAACACACAGTGATGCATACATTTAATATACTAAATCACAGAGCAGCCATTAAGTGTTTCAGTATTAATTTAACTTCTCTACCTGGTTTTTGATCAGTCACTTCAGCGATGTTGTCCTGTTTAGTGACGACTTTAACAACGTTCTGTGGTGTTGGTTTCTCTTTCTGGTGAAAAAGTGCAGTGCCCAAGGTGACGACAGGTGGTGGCAGGCTATTATACTCTCTGACGCGTGCGCATGTCATCTTGCTCTCCAGATACTTGTACACGGGATCCTTATCCTCTTCACGTATCTGCAATCATGATTTTGATTCCCATTTTTTTATCACTACTAAAGATATGGCAAATAATCAGAAAAACACAATCCAATTCAAGAGAGAAATGTTATTTTACCGGGGGTGCTGGACAAAATGTCCAGGTTTTCTGGACCTTTGGTGGGGCTAAAGGTGGAGCGCTTTTGGACATGTAAAGCGGTTCTAGATCCTCATCATAAACGTTGCGGTTCCACAGTTTACCAGCATGGGAACCGAAGCGAGGCTGGGCTGATTGTTCTGTATCCATCCGGGCTGGAGGAGAGGGAAAAAAGCATTAGCTAACCAATCAAATCTGTAATATGAGCGGGTAGAAATATGACTGAAGGTTAGTAGGGGAAAAACTATGACGTTTTATATATTTATATAAGGTAAACTTAAATAAAGGAATGTCAAGAGGAATGAAATGATGAATTACTTTGTTTTTCTTCTAATCAAAATTTAGAAAATTGTGGTGTGCATTGGTCTTCAGCCCCCTTTACTAGCCTGGCCTAGTCAAAGTTCAGAGCTAAACGCAAAAGAGAATCTGTGACACAACAGATGCTCTCTATCCCACCTGACCATTGTCCAAAGAGCTAGCTACAGATGTGTCCCTAATCCAACTCACCTAAATCAAATGGCGGAATTGTCTCCTCAGCATGCAGGGGACGTTTAGTTCTGGCCTAGTTAGTTGGTTCAGGTGAGTTAAAGCAGGGACACAACAAAAAATTGCAGGACACCAGCCGTTGAGGGCTAGACAGCGTGGTAGACTTCTCCAAAAAAAAACTTGTAGCTGTAACTGCAGCAAAATTATTGACTCATCGGGCTAAATACATATGCAGGCCACATGTTTAGTATATAATTTGTAAAAAAAAAAATGTAAACCATGTATCCTTCTTCTGCTGCTTCCTGATCATGCACTACTTTGGTACATCCCATAAACTCCCACTGAAACACATTGAAGATTGTGGTTGTAACATGACAACATGTGAAAATGTTAAAGGGGGTGTCCACACTGCGTGTCAGAACAACACTAAACAAAAACCCTAAAGTATTCAGACTGGGCTCGTCCCATTTGAAACAGCTTAAGGATCTTACATTTGAAGCAGCTACAGGTAAACATGCACTCAGGCCGTCTGCAGTGGTCGGGGGTTGTCTTTAGCTGCTGCAAACTCTGACACACACAGCCCAGTCTGCAGAACTCTTGACCACACTGAGGTCCAACAGTATTATGTCGAAACGGGATCTCATGGGGCATGGTCTGATTGAAAGAGAGACATGGTAAGTTCAGGCACTTTTGTCCCGTAAGTTATCTTTCTGATGAGTCTCTGTTACCTCTTTACTCATTATGACAGACAGAGCTGTAGAAAGCCTTTCTGGAGTCAGGTATGTCCTGCTTAGGCCCTGGTTAAATGCTGTATTTTCCATCTGCATCAGTCTGAGCTGGATCTTTGTGAAGCCTGCAGCTTTGTGTGCCGGGCCCTGGCTCTGACCAGGTCTGTGATAGGTTCCTGACTGACTGGTCGGTAATCTGAAACAGACAGGGGGCAAATTGCAACCTCTCATTAGCTAAAATGATTCATTTGCATATTAACAACAAAGTTTAACATAACCGGAACTTCTGGAGTGAAGATAAAAAAAATACAAGGAGATCATTTAATACCCATTGATGGAAAAATATCAGTTTGTACTGAGCTTGTTTAAGCAAGCTCCGACAAACTCGCTGGAATAAATTAAAACGTAAAACGAAGAATCACAGAAAAATGGTTTTGTACAGAGATAGATGTGTGTTCATGATGCAACTGTTTCTACAGCTGCTAAA
Organism: Crenichthys baileyi; assembly: GCA_036173005.1. Lineage (NCBI taxonomy): Eukaryota > Metazoa > Chordata > Actinopteri > Cyprinodontiformes > Goodeidae > Crenichthys > Crenichthys baileyi. The sequence goes on along the minus strand of JAHHUM010002069.1, from coordinate 290,593 downwards.
GCAATTTAAAACATTGATAATTACACTTATAACAATGTCATCTAAAAGCATGGATTTATTTTTAGTTTTATTCTGATACGCAGAATTAACAGAGATGCAGTTCATGGCTCACAAACTGTTGCTTTAAAACAATTCGCCCTAATAATGAGAAAAATTTAATAAAATCAAAATCTGCGATGGTTGGAGCTCCTTTAGTCATCAGGTCCTTACTATCAATTTTCTTCACGACTGAAATGCAAAATCTGTCATTCTTGTAAGAAAGGAAAAGTTGAAGCCGCCATGAACCAGCTGATAGGCAGTGTGCAGCAAAAGGTATAGGAAGGGCAGAGCTGCTGCATACAGCCAGCCAGGACTTCAGTCCTCCGAGCACTTTCAACCCGCAGCTCCTTAAATGGACTTTGGACCTTAGCAAATATACGTATTGGTGCTGGGCGGTATACTGGTTGTAATTCCCCCTCCGATATGAATTTTTCATATTCCGCTGAGAAAACAGCTGTAGCATTTCCAACAGGGAGCAATTTATATAACATTGTTCGCCGCTAGAAGCGCTGCAGAGCGTTGCGTGGAACGCCATCACTAAACGGCAGACAAGGTAGAGCTTGCTAGCTAGCCAGGTAGCATAACAATCTGTTAGCTAACAGCTGGGAGAGTCTCTGTCACTATTGTAAGTTAGATTAAAGAACAGAAAACAGATGGCGGATAGAAAGAAAGTGAGACTAGAGATGTAAAAAGAACAACTTGTGCCAAAGAGAGGAGCGGTGTCTCTAGTTTGGATGTGTTTTGGATTTTAAAAAATCTGACGCAGACCAAAAGGCTGTATATTTTAAAGTATGTCGAGCCACTGTGGCTGCAGGTGTCTTTACTCTAGCAACTTACTTCATCACCTCAGCGAAAGACGTGTTGGAATACCAAGAATATATGTCACTACGGTCGTCGGGTTCAACGGCGTGAACCAGTAGCGCCAGTGAAACAGCTGAGCCAAAGGGTCAGACATCATTTGAACAGGGATTTTCTCGAGGCATTGCATATGACCAAAAAAACAAGCGGTGCGATATATTAGGACCAATCCACCTATGCAAGGCGATGGTCCCACTACAGACGGTCGAGAGAGACGGGTTGAAATAAATGATTTAAACTCTGGATACGAGGTATTTCATACCAGGGTGATTATTAATGCACATCGAAACTTAGACGGTTTATTTGTTACATTTTTCTTTTGTGACGTTTAAAAACTTTAATACCTTGGCTTTAAGGATAATATATTGTAAAATAATATTAAGTATTTTAGGTTCATTTATAGTGTGTATTGAACCATCTTAAAATATTTTGTTTGGAAAAGGAAGCCGTAATAGTTTGTATATCTCTTTTTATTTCTGCTTTTAATATGTTACAGTTTGTACAATATAAACAGCATACATTCGGCAACTCTTCTGCAATTTCATACTGGCTCATATATTGTGCAATTTTATGGGACAAAGTAATTGATGCTTTGATTACAGCCTTGATTTAAAGCCTTGTGCTCTTGTACTTTTGACAGCAAAATAAGTCACAAACATATAAAAGCCCACTCATGGAAAAAATAAAATAAGTAAATAGATCAAATAAAAAATACCGTGATATACCGTGAAATCGCCAGAATCTTAAAATAAAATAAATTTAAAATAAAATTGTCATACCGGCCAGCGCTAATATGTATGGATGAAATTTTAACAAGTTTGAAAGCACAACTTTAAAGCCTTGATGTATTTTGAGTGTCAAAAGTGCCACAGTCCAAGCAAATTAATAAATTTATCCATTACCTACTTTTATGTAGTAAAAAAAACGTGATAAACAAGTAAAAATTCTTTATCAGATAAAGGCATAAACACTTATTTTAATATTTATTTACATATTTCATATCACTGACTTAAGCTAGAATTTTAACTGGAAAGTAGTTTATTTAAATGTGTATGGTATTAATTTGAATTATCCTATCAGAACAATAGAAACTAAGCCTTTCTTAGATAACAGAAAGGATTAGGGATTTTATACCCATTGATTTTTCCATCAATGGGTATATTAAAAATAACAGGATGTATTCAGACTGGATCTTCAATCATGTAAAATCTAAAAAAACAAAAAACTATGTGGTTTCTATTGTCAGACCCATGACATATTTCTGTGAAGCCAGCGGCACATCAGCTCACTTTTTTACATGTTTTTTTATTCGGTTTAAACCACCAACTTCCAGCGTACCCTATTTATTGTGTCTCAAACAGCATTGGTCATGCCTACATGAAGTTTACATGAAGATTCATGAACAGGAATGCAACATGTAATAATTTAGTGCTATGACTTGAGATTCAAATTTCAATACATTTCACAATTTCAGGTTTAACAATTTAGTATACAATACAGTATCTACATTCATTTATTTTCTACATGACTTAATTTTTGACATGTAAAAATATTTATTTAATACCCTTTTTTGTTACTGTGGCACCTTTGACCCTCGATCTGTACTGGTAAGCAGCCCATGCCTAGCGACAGCAAACTGCTTCTTTAAAGCTACTGAAAGATAAACCGTAACTATAGATAAAAAATTAATCTTCTCAGTTGGCATCTTCCTAAAACCAGTGCCCCTTGCATTTTTCTTAGCCCTTGTTGGGTTTTTTGTGGTGCTTATTGAACAACCCTACATGTTGACAAAATGTATGCCCCATAGGACTTGCAAGTTGCAGATAATAGTAGAGAAACCTCTCCATAAGCAAATCAGCTTCGCTCTCAAGACAAATAAACCACATAAACAAAAAAGGTGACAAAATGTGAAGCATCAGGTGGAGATAAAAGCCTCCTCCCTACCTTTGTGAATCAGCAGCATAACTGGACCCAGCAGCACCTTCTAGATCTGTATATGAGGCCTGACTGGGGGCTTCAGGAGCAGAGTAAGGTATGGTTTTGCGAGACAGAGGACAAGGTCTGTTGGCCACAGCTGAGACTCTGGATGCAGCATTTCGATGCTTCAGTACGCTGTCCAGAGTCTTCACATAGCTGGAACTCTTGGCAGGCAGCTGATAGGCCACTGCATCCTCTGGGTTTGAGGAGAAGGCAGCAGCACGCTCACTGATTTGCTGAGCTTCGCTCTCCAAGTACTCGTCCAACATGTTGCTGCAGAAGGCAGACAGGTTTTTCTGTAATCCTTCAGGAAGGAAAAAAAAAACTTTCATTTATTTAGGAAGAATAATGAATCAGACACGAAGGCATTAAGCTGCTGGTTTCAGTTCAGTTCATCTTTTAGTAATTAGAATGACTACATTAATCCAACTGCTTGATAAAAGGAACCCCAAAGCTACAAGAGAAACAGTCCTTACCTTCACTACTAGAAGCAGATGTTTCTTGGCTTCTGGTGAACTTGTTTCTCCACCCCTTTATTTTTGTCACATCGCTTGTTTTTCCTGTTCTGGAGATAAAGGGTAATTCCTCATCTGCGAAGGACAAATACTGCATTACTGCTCTAAGCGATCTTTGGCCCTTCAGACATGAGTTAAAAACATAAGTGGCTCGATTAATCTCTTCAAACCAATGGCATTCAGTCGCTAAAGATAGTCTCAAAATGTTTTTAAAGCTGACTTTTACGGTGAAACTAATTAGAAGATTAGGTATGCGGTTAATTGGCTGAGTGGGAGACAACAGGAAGGGGGTCTCTGAATCAGCTGAAAACAGCGAGACATTAAGCTCGTTTTCTCCCCACTGAACATACAGTTATGTAGAAAAAACTACAACACCCTATGAAACCTGTGTTTTTCTAAAAAGTTTAACAACAATAAGAAACTGCCATTAAAAACTGCTATTTGTGATCAGGGATAAACCCACACATTTATTCCCACTTAAAACATCTAAAATGACATGCAGGCATAACTCATCAGAAGCGTAGAGCGTTGCTACATGGCATAAAGAGGTTTGCCCAGTTTAAAACCCAGACGGTTGATTTTGTCTGTATTCTGTGTGCTGTTCCAGAAAGCCATCATTACCACATTGAAACAATATAGATACTTTATCTGTCTTATTTCACGGTTTTAATCGCATTCTGGACTCTTCTTTTGCGGTGGCGAGAGATCCGTGTCCCACAGATCCTAGCAACACTCCTCGAAGAGGAAACCCCCTCTTTGTGGGATGTAATCTACGTAACGGAGCCAAGCTGTGGAAACCAAAATGTAAAACGTACAAAACTGGCAGCCGAGGTAAAATAAAAGGTTAAACGAAAGTTCCAGGAGAAGAGTATTTTCATGTCCTCTGTTTTTCCTGTAAGGACTAGAGGTGATGCAGAGCTTATAGTGCTATTTTCTCAGTAAAGAGTTTCAGAGTTACATATGTTTATTTGTCAGGTATTCTCATCATGTTATTTCCTCTATTCTGTCTTTAGGATGATAATTGATACTTTGCCCTTCACCCCATATTTTGCCCAATTTCTGCATTCGGATCCACAAAGCAGATGGAGTACATGGGGATGCAAACATGACCATCAACTCCAGCAGATGGAAGCAGTTTGCATCTATTTACGCAGAAGGTTGCAGATGACCTCTCACTGTTGTGATCAAAAAGAAAAAAGATTTCCTCAGGTAAAGCTCCAGGTCCTGATAAGTTTGAGCCCCCTCCCAAAAAATCCAAAAGAGCAACAGGTGAATCATGTGGGGACTCATGCTGTCAAGTCAACTGATGAGTGTGTTTTTAATGCACTGCTGCAGTTCCTAGATCACAGCTGAACGATTCATCCCTTTAACCGATTCACTCAAATGTAAAATGCACCGATTCATGTTAAACATTTATCAGGCGGCTAAGTTCCTGCATAAGGTCTATTCAAAGATACAGGGGTTGGACAATGAAACTGAAACACCTGTCATTTTAGTGTGGGAGGTTTCATGGCTAAATTGGACCAGCCTGGTAGCCAGTCTTCATTGATTGCACATTGCACCAGTAAGAGCAGAGTGTGAAGGTTCAATTAGCAGGGTAAGAGCACAGTTTTGCTCAAAATATTGAAATGCACACAACATTATGGGTGACATACCAGAGTTCAAAAGAGCACAAATTGTTGGTGCACGTCTTGCTGGCGCATCTGTGACCAAGACAGCAAGTCTTTGTGATGTATCAAGAACCACGGTATCCAGGGTAATGTCAGCATACCACCAAGAAGGACGAACCACATCCAACAGGATTAACTGTGGACGCAAGAGGAAGCTGTCTGAAAGGGATGTTCGGGTGCTAACCCGGATTGTATCCAAAAAACATAAAACCACGGATGCCCAAATCACGGCAGAATTAAATGTGCACCTCAACTCTCCTGTTTCCACCAGAACTGTCCGTCGTGAGCTCCACAGGGTCAATATACACGGCCGGGCTGCTATAGCCAAACCTTTGGTCACTCATGCCAATGCCAAACGTCGGTTTCAATGGTGCAAGGAGCGCAAATCTTGGGCTGTGGACGATGTGAAACATGTATTATTCTCTGATGAGTCCACCTTTACGGTTTTTCCCACATCAGGGAGAGTTACGGTGTGGAGAAGCCCCAAAGAAGCGTACCACCCAGACTGTTGCATGCCCAGAGTGAAGCATGGGGGTGGATCAGTGATGGTTTGGGCTGCCATATCATGGCATTCCCTTGGCCCAATACTCGTGCTAGATGGGCGCGTCACTGCCAAGGACTACCGAACCATTCTTGAGGACCATGTGCATCCAATGGTTTAAACATTGTATCCTGAAGGCGGTGCCGTGTATCAGGATGACAATGCACCAATACACACAGCAAGACTGGTGAAAGATTGGTTTGATGAACATGAAAGTGAAGTTGAACATCTCCCATGGCCTGCACAGTCACCAGATCTAAATATTATTGAGCCACTTTGGGGCGTTTTGGAGGAGCGAGTCAGGAAACGTTTTCCTCCACCAGTATCACGTAGTGACCTGGCCACTATCCTGCAAGAAGAATGGCTTAAAATCCCTCTGACCACTGTGCAGGACTTGTATATGTCATTCCCAAGACGAATTGACGCTGTATTGGCCGCAAAAGGAGGCCCTACACCATACTAATAAATTATTGTGGCGTAAAACCAGGTGTTTCAGTTTCATTGTCCAACCCCTGTATGTAGTGCACTAATTTCAGGGTAATGTCAATCATTGATTCTGGGTGTGGCCCGGCGACCGTAAATGGCTGCACTTGACGGAGGTCTGGTAGCTTAGCCCCACTGTTAGATAATAGATAGCAGTCCTAGAACAAAATAACTAGTTCACATTATTTGACAAAACAGAGACTATATTACTGCCACTGTCTCGAGAAAATAGAAATTTTTATTTTTTTTTTGTAAGTTTTTCAGGTTTAAAGATTTTTAACTCCGCTAATCTCACCGAGAGCCATACAGGCCAGTTTTAAACAGCCAGAAACAGATATAATTCAAAGCAAAAGGCATTCTGGTGTCTTCTGTGTATGTTTGTAAACACTGATAATACTTTTAATATAATGCTGAATCCAAGCAATCAATCCAAAAATATTGAGGTTAAAAAATTTGTTAGATTTTGTTTCGCACAAATAATTTTAAACTTTAAATATCATAAACAATTATACGTTTAGTTTTACTTCAGTCAGTCAGTCATTTTCTACCGCTTCTTCCATAGTGGGTCGTGGGGAAGCTGGTGCTCATCTCTAGTAGTCTATGGGCAGGAGGCGGGGTACACTCTGGACAGGTCACCAGTCCATCGCAGGGCATAGTTTTACTTCCATTTTTAAATTATTAATTGATGATGTAGCAGTTACTTTTTATTGCGTTATGACTAAATAGTTCCTACTCTATCATTTTCTTTTAGCTTACGCAGCTAACAGTGAGGAGAGACATTCTTACTTTTCAATTGACTCAAGTTACTCAATTAAATCTCTGCTTTGTGTCTAAAAATAAACCAGAATCTGAGCTTAAATGGTGTAACTGGTATTAAAAAAAGAAACATCCCACATCTGTCTAACTTACCAGCAGGAGATATAGCTGGTGCGCTGCTTTGGTCGTGCAGGCTTGAAGGAGGTAGTGGCAGACAAACACCCAGATACTTCAAGTCAACAGGCGTGCTTGGGTCTAAGGAGCTCAACTTCAAGCCCACTGAATATAGATTAAGAGTAAACTGGTGAATATATTCACACAGCCTTACTTTAGCCTTTACTCTGTGCCTGTTTAGGTGTTTAAATGAACTCACCCTCCTGCAGCACTGGATGGATGACCTGCCTGTGTTTGAGAACGCTCAGGTCATCCAGGAGGAGAGACTCTAATTGAGCAGTTTTTTCCTCCGCAGTCTCTGGATTCTCCTCCATGGAGACGCCACAGAAGTCTTCTACAGGAGCATTAACAGAAATATTTATATACATATAGCTAAACCGTAAAAACTGCATTTGCATTTTGCCAAGCAATGCATACATTGTTTGGATAGGTAATTATAGAAAGGTTATTCAGTTCCTTACCCAACTTCTTCGTCTCCATCAGCCCTGTTAAGGTCACAGGGGGTACTGATGATGAGGTGTTTGCTAATTTGTCTCTGACGTGAACCTCAAGTGCTTCCTGTCACATAAAACAGTTCAGGCTTCAGGAGAATCATCTCAATAACAACCCAACAAGCTTACATCTCCTCATTGTGGTACAATCTGTAATCTTTTGAAATGTGTGCCTCATTGGCCGTTTTACCTTTGAGGTGAACGACACAAACAGCAGGCCTTCTATCTCATCCAGTTCTGGTTGCATAGCGACAGTCAAAGATGGGCTGTGGGCCACTTTAGGAGAGGCAGCTGTAGCTTTCCAAGACCTTCCACTGTACATTGTCCAGCGTCGCTTGATCCTCCTCCTCCTCCTCTTATGAAACCGAGATGATGTTCCCGGGGTCGCCGTTGAGGAACTAGAGTTATTGGATCTTGATTTAGGTGGTATCCTCAAAAATGGGTTTGCCTTGGGAGTAACAATGGCGCTGTCTTCTTTCTTAGATTCAACACAAGGCTGGTTCTGGCCGAGAACAATCTCACCCAGTGAATGTTTGCCCCTTATACAGGGCACATATGTATCACCATTACTAGATGGGATGGACATTATAGGCTTCAGTACCAGTCTAGTCTCTTGTGCATTTGTAGATGGAGCTGAGGGACCTTGACTCTTTGCGCTACATAAACAGAGAGATGATTATTAACAGCAAGAAAAATCAAAATGTAAAGATATGTCAATAGAAAGAAAGTACACACAATAATCCGAGCCTTGTGCACAAAGGGATGGTGGAAATGCGTGCAGCACATCTTTACAAGTTGGCGACACCCACAGGGTGTGCTGGGAAACTCTTGATGATGTGTAACCAATTACAGCGAACATTTACTACATACATACATACAATTACGTGATTTTAAAAGGTTGTTCCAAGTGATGGTAAAAATACCTACACAGCTGGCTTTTTAAATTTATATTATCATTATTATTATTATTATTATTAGGATGTCAAAGCTCTCTTAGACCTACCACTCGAGCCTCTGTCCATGAGCACGGTTTAGTTCTAATTTAAAACATCCATTGAACAGTCCTGTTTCTCTTGTAAGGCACCCAAACTCTGGAACTCTCTCCCCACTGACCTCTAACTAAAGACGGACATTAACGTCTTTAGTAGAGGCCTAAAGCCATGGGTTAAGTCTGGGCTGACCTGTTCACATGGAAAGATGCAATGGATATTCTTTTAAACACTGACCTAATGTCTTTCCTCCTATGGACAGGTGTTGAAAATAAGCTGTCTGCTACAACACTTAAAAAACGATGCATGTGGTTTAAGTGTTTGTTTTGTCCATATTAAATAAATATATATTAGAGTTAATCCTCATTGCAAAATATGCAGTACGTATAATATTAACCTCCCCGATGTGCATCGAGTCTCTGCACCCTGACACCCTGCCGGTCTTTGCGGTATAATGACAAGTCAGTGGTTGAAGTGAGTGACTTCCTGTTTTAGCTGTCTAAACTCCAGTTTCAGAGAGTTCTACCTCGCCCCTGAGTGGCTCTGAGTTTACAGTAGTTATGTCAATCAACACATAGCTGAAGTTTGATATGCCTCAGCCTTTCCCTGGCACATCTGCATTTATAAACAACAATAAAAATGTCTTTAATGCATGTACACCTTTTTTTTCTAATAAAATATAAGTTTTTTAACGTCTATTTTTACATCCTTCTACCTCATTTTAAAAGGGCCCATCTGCAAAATCTCCCCTTTTCAAGTTTTATACGTTGGAATTTTTTTGGGTTTTATGCAGGGAAAGAGAAACCCCATAAGCAGGGCCCCCTTTTAGTTTTTTTTTTTAAATGCAGGAATGTCAAAGTCGGAGTTTGGTATTCACTGATTTGATCTCACGTTCCATGAAGTTAGATGTATTTGGAACCATGCATTTGCAAGCAGACGTAGTTTTCCAGTTTCAAACAAAGGCCATGTCTGGGTAGGAAATCAACGCAATCTTTGTACATGGGGCAGTCGGTGTGTTGCAGGTTCTAAAGCAGTATAAATCACAACAGACTCCAACATGCCAATGTTTACTGAACAAAGAAGAACCAAAACCAAAATTGGAAACTTTGAAAAAAACCCAGGTATGTACAAAACACCTGGAAATCAGAGGTGGGCGTACTTGCTTTAGTACAACAACTCTACAGTGTCATGCAAAAGTACTTATCCCCCTTAAACTTTTTTATTTTTGCATTATGTCATGTTACCATTCTCCTTTATAAGGATTTAATGTGTATTTTCTTACTGAAGTGGAAGAAAGGAAATGTGGCTTTCTAACAACCTGAAAAATATGGTGTGCTTCGTCTTTAACTACCCAGAGACAAAACTTTGCAGCACCACATTTCACTGCAATTACATCAGAGGCCAGTTCTCCTTCACAGGATAGCTTAATCTGTATCAGTAAGGTCGTTGTGGGAAGGTGACCCTTCACCCCAGTATCAACCTCTAATAGGTTTCTTTCCTGGATTGCCCTTTACTAAGCTCCACCCACCTTCCTATCGACTGAACACCTTACCCCTCCCTGCTAAATAAAAGCATCCCCACAGCATGTTGCCTCCAATGTGCTGTCCCCCAAAATTTGCCAACCAAATTTTTTTCAGAAAAAATTTTAATTTTCTAGGAAATTTTAAAAACCATGTATCATTCATTTCACTTTTTTTAAATTCACGTGGTACTTTTGGGGTTGTTTTGGGGGTCCCCGGGGGGGGGGGCCATGGAACATAAAATTTCAAATAGAAAAACTCCCCCCTAAATTTCATTCCCTTTTTCTTTTCAAGCTTTTTAAAATGAAAAGGCCCCTTAAAACAAATTACATTAAAAATAAATTCCCCTCTATTAATGTTTAAGCCCAGAATTTCTTATACCTCTGGAAGGTTTAAATTTAAGATTGTTTTCATTCAACCAAGAAGCTTGTTTCTGATAACAAATGCATGTAAAAGGAGTGTCAATTCCAAAAAGAAATGGTCAGTTTTTATTATCAGTTAAATAAAAAAATGCAATGTCTCAAATGTGGAACATCTAACCTGGCTTTATAGCGATTAAACCGTTTTTATACTACTGACCAGCTTTCCACATTATTCCATTGGTATTTTGACTATTTAACTGTGGCGATGAGCTCCTAGTCTAGGAGGCTTGAAGACCTCCTTGTCATCACCATAATCTTTAGCTCTCTCTACAAATTATAGACTCTGGCTGGGCCCCTCGAAAATATTAATATTGCTCCCAGTCTGAAGAAATATGTTAATTAAACCAAAGGATTACCTTTAAACCTAAATCTGCCAGGGGTGTGAATAATTTATGCCTTAAGCAGTATTTAACAATTGGATTTGCAAAGCTCTCCTGGTTTCATCAGCATAGCCCTAACTATAGCTATAATGGACAGAAATCTGGTTTATGGTGCAACTAATCTTTCAATTATTTAAGTATGTGTAATAACAGTACCGTAACACTTTCTACTTCACGGTTTCTCCTCCAATAATAGGTTTTGGCATCTGTTTGTTTTTTTTTTTTCAGTGTCTGAAGCAAAACAGCAAACTAAAGCTGCCATATTCTGAGGTACAGACCTTACTCTCACTATAGTTATATAGGAATACTTAATAACACTGCCATCCAACACTATTATAATATAGTGTAGAGATGCACTGTATAAGGCGACTCTGTTGCCGCTCAAATGCATAAACGCGAACTTTTAAGTCTGACTCAGTGTAAACATGTGGCATTAAACAAGGTAGTTAAGTAATTATAAAAATAAATCTGGTATACTCTACCAACATGATTCACATAAACATTTCCAAATGGCTGAAATGAGCTAAATTCAAAGCTACAAGATGTTAGGGCGCAAATAAGAAGCTTCATCAGTTGGCCTGGCCCCTATTCTGCCACTGCATTCTACTGAGGGATTGTTCCACATTTTTGATCAAAACTGGTCCTCAAGACACACTTCCTGCATGCTTTAGATGTTTCCCCTGCTCCAGCCCACCTGATTTTAATTGATGGCTGATTAACAGGCTTTTGCTGAACTGCAACCATCTGAAGCAGGTGTGTTAACATCTGAAACATGTAGGGCAGTGTGCCCCGGGGGACCAGGGTTGAAAAACACTGCCCTAACCCTCAGGGTTTACTTGGCACCTCTAGACCCTTGTGTCGCCATGCCATTTCAAATGGCAAAACATGGCTTGACTGTATTGTTTTGACAGTTGGCTGTTTATTATTTTTTTAATTTTTCTCCACTGTTGGTTTCATGAGAGCATACATAGATTTCAATATATTTATAAATATGATAAAATGCAGCTGAAACTGTGTGCAGTTTAGCGATTATATATATTTTAAAAAAAAATCACATTTCTTTATGTAACTGGTGTCCTAAAGAACCTTTTTTATAAAATAGTGTTTTTTAAAAGCAGTATTTGTGTATGTGGGGCTCTGATTGTGGTCACATGCAGTCACAGCCATACAGTTACCTAAACAAAGACTGCAAAGAAGCTTTAAATAGCCTTTTATCATCACTTTTATTGTTTTCACAATAAGACCACTAAATATTCTGATTAAAATGTTTGATTGATTGAGCTATATGGCCACAATAACAAGAGGTGATGCTTTCATACCTACGTTTATTGAATAGGCTGTGAAGCACAGAGGTGGTAGCATCATGCTGAGTGTCTGGTTTGGTGCCAGAAGGAATACATTAAAACTCTTCAATTCCACCTCCACAGCTTGGTGGTTGAAACTTACATGCTACTGGGGGATCCATCAGGACATTGAAGGCTAACATTAAGCAACCCTAGCTCCATGCCAGGAAACCAAGCAATTTATACAAGCTCTACCATTTCTGGCAAGGTAAGAGGTTAAATATCCAATCAGAATTGTCCTCAAAATGTGTGATTTCTCTGCAAAGTAAACATTTCATCAAATAGTAAAGAAGGTGTATGTTTCTATTTAAACATTGTGCTGATCAGAGAAATTCCAAACATAGTCAGAGTTGTTGAACCAATTCTAGTTTATAAAAACTACAATTCAAAAAACAGGATTTTTTCTTTAAAAAGCCACTAATCACGGACGTTCTGGCCCATGGTGAATGTGTGTAAACGACTGGCTCCACAATACACAACAAAGTTCCCAGAATTCATCGGAAAATGTTGTCAGTAGTCTAAAATTTAATAAATATAACAGTAATACCAACGAGGTGTGAGCTGAATAGGAAAGCCATAGCAACTTACCTCAGATCCATCACCTCCTCTTGTTGCTCACTGGGTTCAGCAGGGTTCAGAACCTCTGTTTGGGTTTCTGTCTTCACAGCAAGTGGAAGGATTCGGTTAAGACGGGGGTTGTTCCCGTCCTCTCTGAAGCCCTTGGCAAACGGGTTATGATTGATTTTCAGCTGGGTGATTCGAAAGTTCTGATAAGTCGTCACTGCCATGAATTCGGTCTGTGGGAATGTAAAGGTAATGCTCTCAGGTCCCATGACCACAGGTTTGTCAGGTGTGGGTGCCTCCCCATCCAGAACTGGAATAATGTGAAGCCTAGGAATGTAGCGATGCATGGAGTGCAGGATCATATGACCCTCTTGATCCTGGAAGTAATTAGTCAGCTTGAGTTTATAGAAAGACACCAAGCAGCTCATCCACTCTGATCCCAAACAGGGTGAGTAATGGTGGGGAAAGGCTCGGATCAGGCCCTGAGACTGGTGCTCTGCCGGCCCGTGGGCCTCCCATTTGGATGTGTTCCACCGATACCTATATTGACCTGATGGAACAATGGACAGGACAAGACTGTACATCCGATCAGGGTCTAGACCAGACAGGCGATAGCGGCAGTAGGGGAACATGCGGCGACCCTGTTTAGTAAGAATCATCTCAGTTCCACACTCGCAAAACTGCTTCCATATGCTGTTATTCTCCAATGTGACAGTGACACCTTTGAATGTGAGCACGGTAGGAAAATCTTTTCCTGAATCTGGACAGCCAAATGTGCTAGATGGCAACGTAGAAACCCAGGGTGGAGAGTCGGAAATGGAAATTAGACTTGTTCCTGGGCCTTTTAAAGAGTCTGAAGCAGGTGCTATCTGTGAGGTAGCGGGGCTGTGGCCAAAAGTCTCTTCAAGTATAGAAGATGGTGTAACAGCAGGCTTGGCTGGGCTTCCTTCAACAGGTGAGGAAAGAGTAGAAGTACATTCATTACTTTCCATGGAGATGGCTTGACTCTCCATTATGGTGTCAGTGGTGAAATTGGGCCTCTCAGTGGTTAAACGGGAGGGATGTAAAGTAGGGACGGAAGCAGGGGGGTCTGTGAGCAGAACATACGGCAAATTGCCCTCCTCTTCCTCCAGTGCATGGGTGACCTCCGTGGCTGGGAGTTCAGAGTTCAAGGCAGACATAACCAATGGCTGTGAACATCACACTGCATTTGGCTCCTGAGAAAACAAGGATAATTTTACTGAAACATTATGCTTTGATCTTATTTCACAATTTGTCAGGTTATAACAACTAATTTCAACATACAACCCCAAATCCAGAGAAGTTCATACAGTCCATAATATCATCAAAAGTCTCAGAGAAGCTGGAGAAATCTCTGCACGTAAGTAGCAAGGCTGAAAACCAACACTGAATGACTGTGACCTTCGACCCCTCAGGAGGCACTGCATTAAAAACGGACATGATTCTGTAACAGATGGGCGCCCACACGGGCGCAGGAAACCATAGCCAGTTAACACAGTTCATCGCTACATCCGCAAGTGCAAGTTAAAACTCTACCATACAAAGCCATAAATCAACAACACCCAGAAACACCGCCGGCTTCTCTGGGCCCTAGTTTATCTGAGATGGACTAACGCACAGTGGAAATGTGCTATGCTCTGAAGAGTCCACATTTCAAATCGTATTTGGAAATCATGGACGTTGTGTCCTCCGGGTCAAAGCGGAATAGGACTATCCAGATTGTTATCAGCGCAACGTTTAAAAGCCAGCATCAGTGATGGGATGGGGGTGTGTTAGTGCCCATGGGTAACCAGCACAACTTCCTGGCCTGTCTGTTGACTTTCTGACCTGATTATGCCTAGCAGCCTAGCAAAATATGACAACAGAGACGCTGGACTGTCAAGCAACTGAAGTTGTGCATCAAGCAAGAACGGGAAAGGATTCCAGCTTCAACAATTAGTCCTCAGTTCCTAAACGCTTGTTGAGTGTTGTTAAAAGGAAAGGTGATGTAACTCAGTGGTAAACATGCCCCTGTCCGAGCTTTTTTAGAACATGTTACAAAAAAGCTGAATTAAGTCTTGGTATAAACTCAGCTGTTCCGTGAGGGCCTCAGAAGTTTGTTAGAGAGCATTAGTGACTGTAGAAAGATCGGAAAGTTCTGGAGAATTTTAAAGCATTATGTTAAAAAGAATATCCCAATCTTTGAACATCTCAGGTGGCACTGTTCAGTCCATCGTCTGAAAATGGAAAGAGTATGGCATCGAAGAAGAGGCAAACATTTTTGTGTCTAGGTGTATAAAGCTTTTAGAGGCTGGTTCTACAAAGTATTGATTCAGGTGTGGTTGAATATTTTTTACCATGACAAAATGTGAAAAAGCTCAACTGCCAATCCTTTGCCACAAGAACCCTTAAGCAACCCTACCATGATAACTCATGCTTAAGTACATAGGTACAAAGCTTGTTTACAGGAACAAACATGGGAGTAGGTAGGGATGAAATACCAACAGCTGATTAGGTGTAGCGACCGCAATCATTACACCCGAGAAGATGTGTGGCTAAACAGCACAAAACCAGCATCAAAACAGCCATTCAGAATTTTTAGGAGAAATATCCAAATGTAAGATGCTGTGCTCCTGAAACGAATGTTCAAGCTGTAATCTGTGTAATATTAATGATTTATAGAACGTATTTTTTTTTAGATGAAATTCAAACTCCTTTATCAGGAAAAACCATTACAAGACGGTGAGCAGTTCACAGCATTGGAAAACATGGCTGCTAAGTTTAGGACAACATTGGCTTCAGGAGAAGCCAATGTTGACGAGTTCTACCACATCAAGTGTGAAATTTGTATTTGTAAACATCTAACTCATGTAAATAATCTTTAGGATATTTTAGTTTCATTTGATGGCTACATTTCCCGATGCAATGTTTAAATAAAAATCTGTAGTTTACCCTAAGCATTTCTATGTACGGCCCGAGAATGGCAGACTTTCAAATAGAGCACGAAAACAATTTTAGTTGGCTGACCAATCGGCTGCTCGATGTCATCCGTAGCTGAAACGCGGATCTGTATTTTTCCGTAAAAAAACAAAAACATCCTCCAAAGGCTCTTAAATAAAATCACCTTGGTTAAATGGCAATCATCAAGCCAGGAAGGTGACCTGTTTTTGTTGTTATCCTGCCCCCCACTCTGGTGTAATCACACCAGCAGACAAATACTCCACAATGAAGGTGTTAATAAAGCCAAAGAGCGGATTATATTGGTTACAACCAGCGTGGTTACAATATTTACTCACACGTGTCATACGCGGTAGTATTTTCCGTCCAAAAAAGAACTAGTCAGGCTTTTAATATCAGGAGTTAAACTGCTTTTTTTTTCTCACACGCTGCAGCAGGGAGGAAGGCCGCCCGCTCCGCCGCTCACAGAGTTGGAAAAGTTGCATGTTTCCTTAAAACCTCACCTCCCAGCGCAGTCCCGACACCTCGTGTCAAACAGGCACGGTGTAACGGTGACGTCCGCGGCGAAACTCCAACTGTTGCGCGTCGTCTTGGCCGCCAAAAAGAGCCTCGGCAAATTCCTCGAACATGAACACAAACTGGCAAATGGAGGCCGAGAGCCACGCCGCTGTGCTCGCATCGACCGACCTGTGCACGCCGCTGAGCCAGAAGCGCATGCACAGCGTGTATCACCCCCTCCAATGGCGCGTGATTCCCGACCCGCCGGCGCGAGAGAAGCGGGAGTCCGGCAACATCCACGAGCTCATTATTATTATTTTTATTATTATTATTTCCTTCTGTTCTCACCTCGAGCTCGCTGTCCGCGAGCCGGTAGAGACAACTCTGTGCAAGTCGCGCTGAATGCTTCCCGGGTCTTACTGTAAAAGGCGTGACACTTAGCCTTTCTTCCTGTGGGTTTCCTTCACTTCAACCTTTTCGATCTCATCTCCATTCTTACCCTCTGTGCGTCACACACACACTGTCCTCACTACCCCCCCACACACACATATACACACACATATCCGTGCTCTGGGGCTGTGACGTAACACATTCAGCAAAACCGTACAGCTCCGGTAGCCAATGGGAAGGCTGCTCCCCTCGGACAACTCTACTGGTCACTTCGTTTTAGCATGTTGTAAATGGCTTTTTAAACAAGATAAATGTCTGAAAAAAGTAATTTTTGAGCAACAGCACAGAGATTCACATCTTATTTTAAATAATTAACGACCACAACAAGTCAGCATTTGACAACACAACTAAATTTAAAGTATTAAGCCTAAACAAGATCCTGTCAAAGCTGATTGGCCTAGGGGTTTGATAAGATGGCGGCACACGGTTTCGAAAAATAAAGCATCGTATTTATTTATTGGTTGTTGTTAAAATAGAAAATATTACATTCTCCTTGGGTTTGTTTGATACTAAATAGAAAACCACATACCAAATGCAGCATATATTCTTACGGGCTGATACACTTCAGTAGCCTCATTGAAAACAGTGTAAAACTAGCTTAATTTTTTTACCTAACCCTAACCAAAACTTTATTAAAAAACTTCTAAGTCGTCTACAGTAACACTGTTTGCCTTTCGTAATTTGAACATGTTTTATGTTCATACACCACCTCAAAATATGTTGAATGTTAAAAGCCATTTGCGTCTGAGGCGTCAAATTACACATTAAACGGCCATTTTATACAAACTTGCACATTCACAAATAAGCCAAAACACCAAAAAACCTACTTTCTTCTAGTTGTATTGACTGTAGATTTCCTCAGATCAGATATAGTCCAGGCTGTGTTGAGCCTACATAAACACATTTTTTTTTTCTAAGTGCTTGTAATACCTTCCTGCCAAAGACTTAAGACTGTTTAGTGGTAGTAAAAACTCAGGGAATAGTCTTTGGCAGATTAGAAACAAAATTGCTCTTGTGTCCTGGATGATAAGAAATCGGTGGACACTTAAACATTCTGCAAACCTTGAAAGTGTTCTTTTAGGACGATGATTTAAAAATAGCTATCTCTAGAAGTAACCATCAAACTTATCAGGAGATTTTTTTATTATGCTACCTAATTTTACGGCACTAAATACAGTAGTGTAGATTGTTCACTTTTTTTTAAATTTAGCAGCCATCAATAACCATGTATTTTACTAGTAACTTCCAATAAGATGCTTTAACCATCAGCTGCAGACAGTGACCAACCAATGTGTGTTTATGGGCCCCATTTGGTTTTTGCTCAGGCTGGATAAGTAGCTCGGGTTCACAATGGGGCTTTTTTAGGGGACCCACATGTTATCTAAATAAAACCCATCTCAGCAAAACAAGTTCAGTGCCTTACGTAGATCTTAGCTGGGTCTCAGTTCTTAATGAAAATCTATTCAAATTGTGTAACACATATGTACCCAAATGGGTCCAAGTTTTTTCCCAGAGTTGTCCTGGTGGAAACCTCTTGACATTTAACATGGGGCCACTAAATAACCCTTTTAGGTGAAGATAATTGTACCCCTGCCATTCAGTATGTTTGCTTTGGTTTGCTTCGAACTGATTTTTACAGTAAAATGGTGCCTTCTGTTGATGGTGTTTCCTACTGAATCTACAGTAATTTGTATGGCTATGGGGATTTTATTTATTAGCTTTGACAACTGATGATTTAAGATCATTTTCTATATCACACTCATAGTCTGCTGTAGGCAGATGTGGTCATGTAATTCTAATAAATATTACCTACCACCATGACGTCACTTTGTGTTTTCTTGTTAGTTTCATCTGGGGTCTTAATCTGTCATATTAGCCCAATTTCAGCAGGTGTTCATACTTATATGGGTCCCAGAATTAAATATAATAATAAATAATAACTGAAATTTCAGTTATAAGACTTTAATATAAGACTATAACATCATAAAGCAGCCATGTTTATGTTGCTTAATCAAATACAAAGCTAAGGGCAACGATTCTGGGAGTATAGATTTAGTTCAAATGCATGTTCCTCAGTTACTAAAATCAAACACAATTTACATTTTACTCATATGTATATGTTGAATATATAGGAAAATACATGATAGTGCATAATAAACAGCAATTATAATGTCATTATACCTGGATTTGGGTCTGACTTGCTTAGCCAAATTTACAATCAGATTAATTGGGCTCCTGGGACATTTATGTGGAACAAATTTCACAAAGATGAGTGTATTCACGACTGCTGACAGGAAAATTTGCACTGAAGAGTCGTTGATTTGCAGAAACAGGTGTGCTGTCTCCAACTGATTGATGTCAGGTCTTTGTATGAAATATGAAATGATTTGCTTCTTCTCTTCATTTTTACTACGAACATGATGTTCTGTTCACAGGACTAAAAGCCTCTGTACTGTATTTAGAGCTGCATTAAAAGAACAGGCACTATTTGAATTGTGATCACCTGTTGGGCTGTTTAAAAACGTTGCTGTTTAGACTAAATTTAATACATAGGGGCTGAAATCCTTTAAAGAAATGAGAGAACATATTTTCCCCAAGCAGGGCCATAATTTGGCAGTAAATGTAAATCTATCTAATAATCCAGCGGTTTAGGTTTAAAGATTTTACTGAGCTGTTACAAAAAAAGAAGAGCTCGGCAATGATTAAGCAATTAAGAGCAAAGCGGGTTTAAATCTTAAACAATTGTTTACACTTCTCAAAAGAAATAAAGTGACTCCCTATCCCATACACATATGGACTAATAGACATATAGAAATTTGAAATAAAGAACTCTATTTCAGCCCAAAAAGGATTGTCACTGGGGCTAAAAGTCCATTGAAGGATTAGGTAGAGAGTCCAGTCTATCTGAAATAATCCCATGGCTGCCAGCACAGCCACCGTACTTCGATGGAGTCCATTACTCTTCCCACTGTGGTGGTTTGTGCATCTAACATTATCCTCCGTTGTTACCATATTCGTCTGCCTCAGGAGCACAGTAATGGTCAAGCAGCTGGTAAACGTGACAATGATCAGGGGAAGCAGGTGGCACAGGAGCATGATCAGGTATTTATACACACGGTTGAGGGTGGGACAGTAATTCTCACCACAATGAAATAAGTCAGGATGGCAGCCCGCACTGTTTTCCGTCATGTTTTCCACAGATCCTTGAGGAGTAATGGCAAACATTGGGAGACTGAGAAGGGTGGAGAGCGTCATGCCAACTCCACTCAGCATCCAGGCAGATGTGATGCTGTCCAGGCAAATCGGGAGGCTCCCCCTGTGGTTGATGTCTCTCAGCTTCTGGTAGCGGAAGATGCAGATGACGACCGTGAAAAAGATGCTGGCCATTTTACCAAAGGTAGTCATGAACTTAAGCAAATGACACCACCAAGCGCTGGTGGTGATGAAGAAAGTCTCAACAATGTTAACATCGTAGATGTTTATGATGACCATTTCCTCTAGGTTGGCTGACGCGAGTCCCAGGAGAAACAGCTCAAATGATTTAATGTGGGACATTTTGGTCTGGATGATTGAAAGGATGAGAAACATATTACCCACCAATCCTATGCAAAAAACAAACATTCTCAAGCCTAAGAGGTTGACAGTAAGGCAAAACATTGTTAAAATTAAGCTGGATCCAACAAAATCTCTTTTTGTGGTCTTTTCAAAGAATGAGGCAGCAAAATTTCTTTCCTACAAGAAGCAAAGTTTTGAAATTCATTTCGTCTCTCCTTATCATACTGCCTCACTGGCCATACAACCTTGTTATCAAGGTCTCAAAGTGGGCAGGCATCTGAATTGGTGATTGGCTGTGCTGATTATAGAGACAAGAAAACAGGAGGCTGTTGCAAACATGGAAGGCTGGGAGTAATTAAAGTCTTACTGCTGAGCTTTTCAACACTTCATCTAGAGACCAATGTCTGACTTTAGAGAGCAACATGTTTGTTCCACTAACTGGCTTTAGAAAAACTTTAGCATTTGATGTTTTCTGCTACACTATTTGACATTTCTTGTAAAACTGACACATAATGATTTTTCTGTACTACAATAAATTCCCTCTAAATACATTTTGCTTTTAACCTTGCAAGTGTATTCCTGTATTGCAACGCACTGGCCATCTGTCCTGGTTGTACCCCACCTCTCGCCCATTGACCCCTGGAGGGTTAGTGCTTGAGGGACCAATCTGTGAGGATAAAGCAGGTATAGGAAATAGGTGGATGGATTTAGATTCATCTGAGCAGGGAAATGATCCTACATTTGAAAAAATAAAAAGAACCAATCCATTTTAAGGGGAAGCATTATACCTCAGATGGTTCCTAGAGAAATACAACCTGCACATTCACACCACACTATAATACCTTGATGAGTTGTGATATAACATTCTATTGGCAACCTCTTTCTTCTAAGAAGAAAACTTTATTTAATCTTGTAAGTTTTTCTGAATGGAAGAGAATGGCAGTATTACTACATGTTCCCTTGTGTGCGCAGTGAACAAACAGAGCAAGCACTTTAATGGAACAGGGGCTTCTGGACCCTTGGTGTTGGCGCAGGACCAGGTCATGTTCTGACTTGTCTCTTTTAGTGTTTGGTACTGTCTTGTTAGCCTTCGTTTTCTTTAACTAAGCCCTGCATCCTGATTCAGCTTGATTGTGAATCCCAGAGAGCGCATGTAACTAAGGATAAGCCCCACACTGGCAGTAAATTGGTAATCCGTGTGTTGCACAATGAGCTTGGACAGTGGGGGAAGTTGTAGTCCTTCTACCACCACCCTGCAACTGTGGAATACAGATTTTAACTATAAACTGTAATAAAAACTTGTGACTACAGCTCTGATCTAAATTAACTGCTCTTTCTGTCATGCTTTATTGTCCATTTTTGTTTACAAACACTTGATAGATCGTATTTGACAGAAATGCAAATAGCTAATAGATTGCTGCGCATTATTGTTTTAAAAGCCAGAAAACACTTTGCAATGCTAAAATAGCCTAAAAACATTTAATTCCTTGATTTAGTGTTTGTCAGTTTCCACAATTAAATAGCTTGCTAACAAATAGTAAATATATACCCATTTTAAAAGCTTTAAGGAAATACTACATTCATCTCAGCTATAAACTTTCAAGTTACAAATACCAAGATTACTAGAGCCTCCTCCAAAGTTATTAGCATTTCCTATTAAGAATGTGTTAATGACATCCATCCATCCATCCATCCATCCATTTTCTATACCTACTTCTTCCGTACATGGTTGTGGGGTCTATGGGCGAGAGGCAGGGTACACCCAGGTGGCCAGTCCATTGCAGTGCTGTGGTAATAACATTTGAAATAAATGTTTGTTTTACTGCATTGGTATAATATTACCAACATAATAATAAAAAAAATATTTAAAAAAGCTGTTATTTAATTTGAGAGTGTTTATTCAGTGAAAAAAAAAAGTCTCCTGAATTTTTAATTACTGGCACCGCATAATAGTTTCTTTAAAATTATTGTAACCAAAGAATTTTTATATTTACTTTGTTACTTTTTAGGTTGATCCAATTGTCTAGGAACCATTAATTAGTAACCCAGGATGTTTTTCCTGGTTATAAATATAATTTGACATGAAAGCCTGTCATAATCTTTAGGACTTTGGTTTTATGTTTAGATTTATTTTGGTGTTTCTCACTTGTTTTCAGATTCCTCATGCTTTTCTTCAATTTTCTCAGTTGAACTGCAGTTACTTGCCTTCCCTCACGGCTGCATCCTGTTACAAATAAACCACCGGCTCCTTGTTCAGTAATCACCTCTCCATCCTAAATATCTCTCACTCAGCTCTTGTTCAGATCCTCCGGTCAGATCCTCTTGTGATTTTTTTTTTTTTGATTCCTCCAAAGACTCTAGTTTTTATAGGTTTTTGAATTTCCTTTTTTAAGTAACATTGTTTCTTTTCACCTGCCTGCATTCACCAATTCATGACAAGGTCCATTTCGTTTAACCACTCTTATAAATGGGAAAAACAACAGAACATGCCATTCAAATGAAGATGTGTGATATTGTGTGTTCATAAGGTAGGAAATGTCTACAAGAAAATAACAGTTGGTATAAACATGCCTATATTCGCAGTCAGAGCACTCATTAAAGAATTTGAAACAAAAGGAACAGTAACAATCAAGGCTAAACGAGGAGACAAGTTTATCTTGTCACTGCGCACAGTATGATAGGTCAAAAACTGTTCTAGATAACCTGAGCAAAGAGTGGCATGTTGCAAGTAAGTCTCCACAACAACTGGCCATCTAGAGTTACAGGGGTTGGACAATGAAACTGAAACACCTGTCATTGTAGTGTGGGAGGCTTCATGGCTAAATTGGACCAGCCTGGTAGCCAGTCTTCACTGATTGCACATTTCACCAGTAAGAGCAGAGTGTGAAGGTTCAATTAGCAAGGTAAGAGCACAGTTTTGCTCAAAATATTGAAATGCACACAACATTATGGTTGACATACCAGAGTTCAAAAGAGGACAAATTGTTGGTGCGCGTCTTGCTGGTGCATCTGTGACCAAGACAGCAAGTCTTTGTGATGTATCAAGAGCCACGGTATCCAGTGTAATGTCAGCATACCACCAAGAAGGACGAACCACATCCAACAGGATTAACTGTGGACGCAAGAGGAAGCTGTCTGAAAGGGATGTTCGGGTGCTAACCCAGATTGTATCCAAAAAACATAAAACCACGGCTGCCCAAATCACAGCAGAATTAAATGTGCACCTCAACTCTCCTGTTTCCACCAGAACTGTCCGTCGGGAGCTCCACAGGGTCCATATACACGGCCGGGCTGCTATAGCCAAACCTTTGGTCACTCATGCCAATGCCAAATGTCGGTTTCAATGGTGCAAGGAGCGCAAATCTTGGGCTGTGGACAATGTGAAACATGTATTGTTCTCTGATGAGTCCACCTTTACTGTTTTCCCCACATCCGGGAGAGTTATGGTGTGGAGAAGCCCCAAAAAAGCGTACCACCCAGACTGTTGCATGCCCAGAGTGAAGCATGGGGGTGGATCAGTGATTTTTTGGGCTGCCATATCATGGCATTCCCTTGGCCCAATACTTGTGCTAGATGGGCGCGTCACTGCCAAGGACTACCGAACCATTCTGGAGGACCATGTGCATCCAATGGTTCAAACATTGTATCCTGAAGGCGGTGCCGTGTATCAGGATGACAATGCACCAATACACACAGCAAGACTGGTGAAAGATTGGTTTGATGAACATGAAAGTGAAGTTGAACATCTCCCATGGCTGCACAGTCACCAGATCTAAATATTATTGAGCCACTTTGGGGTGTTTTGGAGGAGCGATTGATGAAACATTTTCCTCCACCAGTATCACGTAGTGACCTGGCCACTATCCTGCAATAAGAATGGCTTAAAATCCCTCTGACCACTGTGCAGGACTTGTATATGTCATTCCCAAGACGAATTGACGCTGTATTGGCCACAAAAGGAGGCCCTACACCATACTATTAAATTATTGTGGTCTAAAACCAGGTGTTTCAGTTTCATTGTCCAACCCCGTTATCTCTACAGGCCAATTGAATGTCTGGGATTATTACCAGGAAATATTTTTCCTTCCCACCACCTCAGGCATAAATATACAAAGTTATGAAATGCTAATGGAACTTTAATTGAAATCAGAAGAGACTAACATTGAGGTTTGAAGCAGCAGTAACTCCAGGTGGGTTTGGCAGGAAACAAAATATGAATAGTTTATGTAGAAAAGCACCTAATGTTAGGTATGGTGTAGTATCTGATATGCTGTGGGCCTTTTTCTCCTCCAAAAGCTCTGGGAACCATGTAAGAATGCATAGCATCGTGGACTCTGAAATATCAGACCATTTTCCAGAAAAAAAATCTCGTGGCCTCTGCCTGAAAACTGTAAAATGGTCTTTACTGTATCTTTTAGCTGGACAGTGACCCAAAGACCTGTGAGGTTAACTGAAGAAGACAATGGGGACCTGGGACCCAGGACTCAGCACTCTCCAAAGATATTGTGTAAACAGGGATAATTAAAGGAGATCACTCTCTCTTTGTGAAATGTTATAATAGAAGACTAAGTGCTGTTCTACTGGTTAAAGAGAGTTGTCCAAAATAATACCAGCAGAGTGTGGAGAAGTGTTGCAAAGATATTTCTTAACACTGGATTTTTTTCCCACTCGTTGTCGTGATGTCCTTGGGCAAGACACTTCACCCGCCTTGCCTGCTGTTTGTGGTCAGAGGGCTTGGTGGCGCCAGTGTAAGGTAGCCTTACTTCTGTCAGTCTGCCCCAGGGCAGCTGTAGCTACAATGTAGCTTACCACTGTTAGTGTGTGAATGGGTGGATGACGGATTGTAGTGCAAAGCGCTTTGGGGTCTCTCCTGACTTGATAAAAGTGCTAAACTAGTACAAGCCATTTACGATTTAAAGATTCATTTATATTAATACTTTTTACCAATGTTTACCAATGATCTTGGTGTTTGGAACGGCATCTATTATCTTCAGCTTATCTGAACTAGGGTTGTGGAGGCAACAGGTCCATGACGGATACCCAGACATTCCTCGCCATAATGACACTCTCCATCTTATTCAGGGGGATCTTTAGGTGTTCCTAGGCTAGAAGAGATTTACACTCCTTATCACAATCTTAAAACTGTGGGTGGAAGACATTGCAAGTATACATATTTTGTGCTGGTGGATCTTAACCAGATTCTAAATAGAGCTTCAAAATGCAAAAAGAACAAACAGGCTGCTTTTCAGGTGTGTAAGACCATAACTTTAACACACAACATCTGTGCATATATCTGACTTGTATGTCATTTTCTGTCAGGTATTAAAAATGTCATGAGCCACTGTGGGAAAAGGCAAATGTCTTTCTGTTTCCATTTAAACTACGCAGGAATGTTGAGCTTGACAAGCGACACTGGACTGAGTAAGAATCATTATAAATTTCTCAAAAGACAAGACACAAAGGAAAAGTGGTAGACCCCTGCTCCGCCATAATTATTCTAGTTGGAGGATCTGATGGACTGTCTGTGAAGATACAGACAGTTCTCAACCCAAATTAAGGGCCCTACTGATGGGGACTGAAGTCCAATAACCATAAGACGGCATCTGTGAGAGAAGGACTTAAAGAATTAAAAACATCTTAAAAGTCCAGGTTTTAAACTTTAGAAGGCAGCACCAAACATACGATATTGAAATGTATTAGAACGTTTTATTCTCTGCGGAGAAAGAAAATATACAGGCAGTCCTGATGACTTTCAACATTACTGACATGACAAAAAGATCCCTCTGCAGATGTTTTCTACATGGCACATGGAAGAGGATCTATCATGGTCTGGGAGCTTTTTCATGTTTTATTCAGGTTGTGCAGGGACATCATAGCACAACTAGCTATGTGTATTGTTGCAGCAGGCATCTCTCTTGACTTAGGGGTTAGTCTAAAAGTTGATGATTGGGTCTTTCAATAGGGCAAACCTGCAGTTCGCAACACCCGTCTGGCAAAGGACTTCTTCCAGGAGAATAACATGGTTCCCTCTTTTGAATCATGCTACATGCTCCCCTAATCTGGATGTTTTTGAAAACGTATAGTGATAGATGGCAGGGGAGGTTTACAAAAATGCCCCTCATGAAGCAATCTTCACCTCATGGAAAAACTCTCAATGGCCTAGTAAAAACACATCTAGCACTTTTAAAATTATTTAAATTATTAATTATTAAATTAATTATTGTGTTACTCTCTACTGAGTCCTTTTGGTCAAATATAGGTCTGTTATGGGTTTTCTTTTTGGACCGCCCTCTTAAGCATTTAATTAGCTTATGAACAGCATGATGGAGTTTACTTGCCCACCGTATATTTTATAGTAACTGCATACAATAAAACCTGTTTTACAGTTAATTTGTGAGCCATTGATGAATTCAACTGACTGGATCACAGAACATGCTCTGCTTGACAATCATGTCATGTCACTTAAAATTATTTCAGTAAATGGGACCTTAGATAATTTGCTCATTTTAAACATTTCCATTTTATTATTTTAGATTTCTGTGGTAAATCCATAAAGTTCTACTGAGCTCAAAAGATGCATAAAGGTAAAAAATAATCAGGATGTTATTCAATTTCCTGTTTTTCATTTATGCAAATAGTGAAATCGATGAATACTTGGGACAGGT
Organism: Crenichthys baileyi; assembly: GCA_036173005.1. Classification (NCBI taxonomy): domain Eukaryota; kingdom Metazoa; phylum Chordata; class Actinopteri; order Cyprinodontiformes; family Goodeidae; genus Crenichthys; species Crenichthys baileyi. The sequence goes on along the minus strand of JAHHUM010002069.1, from coordinate 263,745 downwards.
TATAATCTTTTCTGCTGCTGACTTTTCATGTATTTTATCCTAACTGGTGCAGAGACATGAAAAATAAGAACATTGAATAGTTCACGTATACGGAGTGTGGAACCTAATTAGCAAAAGGCTGTTTAACCCACTGTTATTTTCTCATTCAAAGCACTTTCACATGTAAGTCAGATTTACCCTTTTACACACAGAAGCATGGGCTGCACGGTGGTGCAGTTGGTAGCGCTGTTGCCTTGCAGCAAGAAGGTCCTGGGTTCGGTTCCCAGCCGGGGGTCTTTCTGCATGGAGTTTGCATGTTCTCCCCGTGCATGTGTGGGTTCTCACCAGGTACTCTGGCTTCCTCCCACAGTCCAAAGACATGCCTCCTAGGTTAATTGGTCTCTCTAAATTGCCCTTAGGTGTATGAATGAATGTGTGCATGGTTGTTTGTGTGTTGCCCTGCGATGGACTGGCGACCTGTCCAGGGTGTACCCCGCCTCTCGCCCATAGACTGCTGGAGATAGGCACCAGCTTCCCCACGACCCACTATGGAATAAGCGGTAGAAAATGACTGACTGACATGAACTTAAGAGTTGAGTGTCCTAGGACACGTGGAAAAGTGGAAGCTGGAATCGAACTCACAACAGTTCGATTACCAGAAGACTAATCTTCACAGTGTTTACAAGACTGTGGTTAGCTCTCTTGATCATATACAGCCAAATAAAAGTCTACCTGCATGCAGAACTATTAGTGCATTTTCCTGGTACTCAAAGGTCAGATTTTCCAACTTCCCAGACAGTAATATGACAACTACGCCCCCAAAATTGGAATTTTGTCTAAAAGGATCAGTTGCCACAGAAATAAAAAACAGTGAAAATTATATATAATTTAATAATAATAGTATAAACTATTTAGTAGCACTGCTGACGGCTTGTAGCTCAGTGAACCAGAGGTCCACAGAGTACACTATGTTCATGAGCATGCTCCTTTAGTGTTGAAACTCACTTCATTTTCACAAATCTGTTATCGATCCTACTGGTTTACAGCAAAACGCACTGAAATCAGAAATTGACGTATTCTCAGATCCAATCTCTGACTTCAGAGAAAATGAAACAGGCCATGTGTAAACATCCAGCTTCATTAGCAACGAGCTTTTGTGGATAAGCTCCTAATTGAGGATGTCAAAGTCTGTCCACTGGACAACTGTTAAGGCATTCCCTTGATTATATAGGGCATAACATGGCTATTGCAGACATGGCACAGTTGGTACGAGCAAGAAACCCGTGTGTTCATATTCAATCCCGGGGTCTTTCTGCATCGAGTTTGCATGTTCTCACATGCATGGGCTCTGTGGCTTCCTCACAAAGTCCAAAAATGTGTCTTGTGTGTGCCTACGTTACTGGTGACCTGTCCAGGGCCTTGTCCAACTACCACTTGAGATAGGCATCCCCCCACTTGCAAATATAAATGGGGATTGACGATGGATGAATAACATAACATTTCTGTGATAAAAATTGTGTTTTTAACTGGTCTTTTGTAATATCTAAATTTAGTTATATTTGCTGTAAGCCCTTATTGCCAAAACGAACAGAACTAAATGGTTGAAATAAATTACTTTGTGTGATTGAATCTACAGCCTGTTTCACAATGCACTTGAAGGAGGGATAAGGTTCCTTTTTGCCATCAAGGTGTGTGTTGTGAAAGAACCAATGCAGTTAGGGGAGTTGAAGTCAACCTGACCCTGTTACGTGATTGACTTGCCAAGCGAGGTAATCACAGTCCCCACCCCATCAGCTGACTTGCATTAGGGTGAGCCGGCTTCACACATGGAAGGAGTGATGTAGCGATGTAGTGATGACATGGTTTGAGCAAACAACCAGCAGCGGGATTTGAAAGCATAAACAAGACTCAGAAATTATTTCTGATGAGAGGATTAAAAAGGTGGGATATATAATCTAAATCTGAAGCGTTTGCTCTGCAAACAGAATTGCTATGCTCAGTTTGTTAGCCATTATTGGTATGGGGAGCCTCCTAACAGATTTTATGAGTGGTGCTGATGTCAATGGCGTACCACACATACTGTCATCACACAAATGCTGATGTTTTTATGACTTTTTAAACATTCTTATATTTTTTCTAGGTTACCTCGTTGGATTTAATTATTTCAATGAATAAACTTTTGAAATATATTCCAATCGACCTGCACCTGTATGGGAAGAGCTAGTGCACTTATTAGCCTATTCGATTTGCATTCAAGCTCTCCTGGGGCCCCCTAAACATTTGCAAAGTTCGGTTATACCTCAGTCCGGCCCCGACGTTTAGACACACCGGTGCCTCCGGGCTTCCTCGCACTCATCACCGTGTCCAATTACTGCCACAGAGCATCCTTTCCAGAAAGTAAAGAGGGAAGCTACTGGCTCCGATGATGCGCCCCCCTCCCCGCCATGCCGCCTGCACTTACGCGATGATTCCCCTTTAAAAAAAGGCACACCATGTTGCCATCACATGCTTCAGCGTAGAAAAGTAGGATGTTGATGTTGTGTCTGCTCTTATGTCGAGCTCATTTGTCACTTATATTTTAAAAGAAGCATCGGAAGACCTTTTCAGAGGATTTCTCGGCTTTGCACGGCAGGAGGGGGGCTCAGCCCACCCAGTCTGTCAGCCAGTCGTGTTGTGCCGCCGCCGCCGCTGCCGTCGTTGCTGCTGCTAGTTGTTGTTCAGTAGCTGGTGCGCAAACGGAAAGCTGCGTTTTAATGCTAAGTGGCGGATGTAAAGCGACGTGCTGCGACCTTCTCGGAAACGTCAACTCTTTAAAGGTTTTGTTGGAAGAGTGGACGGGATAGCGTGGGGGGAAAAAACACCACCAGCAGAGCTCGGATAAAAAAGGAGTGTTGCCTTCTCTTACGGGAACTCAGTTGCTGGCTCTTTTCAGCTGAGGTTGTCTCTCGAGTGGAGCGAGGAAACATCGGTGATATCTGAGCTAATTTTCTTCAGTGGAGCTGCGAGGGTTGATCAGTCGGATGAGGGTTACCTTTTGGCATAAAAAGGGTTTTTTTCTGTTCTGACGCCTGCGACAACAAGGAGAGGTAGTTGAGACACACAACCCTACGTTACGGTAAGTAGCGGGTGCTCCACATTACCTTCCCTCTTGGGCTGCTGTATTTATTTATTTATTTGTTTTATTCGGGCAGAACTATGGTTGCATGGCCAATTTTCCCGCTTATATATATATATATATATATATATATATATATATATATATTATATATATATATATATATATATATATATAATAGCCAGGATGCTGGAGGAGATTCACGGGGAGGAGTGTTGCACAATCGGACTGAATGTGTTGTTCCAGCACACAGCACAAGTGGAAAGCGATAATAGTACTTTATCCCCTAAAAGGAGTCCCACAAGGTCAACCGCCTGGACCCTGTAGCTTCTGACATGTGTAATGTTATGATGTGTCCCTGCTTGTTGGGGGTAAGGGGGGTGGGGGGATTGACGTGGAAAGAGTGTGCATGTGTGCTTGCGCGTTCACGTGGGATTTAAAACTTTATGGTGTATAGAGTGGCTTGTAGAAGTGTTAACACCCCTTGAACCACACACTTCAATTTATTTATTTTTGATAGCTACATGCTGCACGGTGGCGCAGTTGGTAGCACTGTTGCCTTGCAGCAAGAAGGTCCTGGCTTTGACTCCTGGCCGGGGGTCTTTCTGCATGGAGTTTTCAGGTTCTCCCCGTGCATGCGTGGATTCTCTCCGGATACTCTGGTTTCCTCCCACAGTCCAAAAACATGACTAAATGTTATTTATCATGAATGAGTGTGTGCATGGTTGTTTGTCCTGTATCTCTGTTGCCCTGCGATGAACTGGCGACCTGTCCAGGGTGTACCCCGTCTCTCGCCTGTAGACCGCTTGAGATAGGCACCTGATTCCCGGTGAACCTGTATGGCAGAAGCAAGTATAGAAGATGGATGTATGTGATACACCAACACGAAGTAGTGCATAATTTTGAAATGGAAGGAAAATTAATCCTTATTTTTACTTTACAAATGAAAATGAGGAAAAAAAAGTAGTGTGTGCAAACATGGTCATGAAGAAGTGTTTGCTCCCTTACAGAGTTCTTCAGTTTTCGGCTTCTTAAGTGTTTCACATCACATAGCAAATTTTAATGTAAGATGAAGATAACACTGGTAAACAAAGCACATTTCAAACGATGATTTAATTTTTTAAGAGGAAATAAGCCATCCAGAAGTGGACGTGCTATTGTGATTCAGATCATTGTCTGTAACCTTGAGCTAAAAGTCTCAAACTGATGGCTGGGATTTTCTGCTAGAGAGATAAAACCCACGGTTCCGAATTCACTCATGATTAATGTTTTCGTTATTTGTGAATAATTGGTCTCACTGTGGTTTACTGGAGTCACAAAGCCTAAAAATGGCTTGCAACCCTTTTTCTAAACTGACTGATGTCAATGAGTTTCTTTCTAATTTATTATTTTGATCAAGACATGGTGTGTTGTTTTTTGGAGAGCTCTGGCCTACCTCATTTTGTCCGAAAGGTTATATTCAGAGGATTTCTTTATTCTACATGTTCAGTAGCCATCAGGTCTGGCATTGGCTAGTAAAATTATACTTAAAAAATGTGGTGTTGCCCAGTTAATTTGTTATTTAACTAGTGGAAGGGGGGCTTTATCTCAAGAGCATTTAAAGAATTTTCAAATGATGCCAAGATCATTCATGTAGGTTAGAAATTAAGACAAACGTGGTGTTTTAAAAGCTGAAATTCTGGGGTAATTCACTTCTGTCAAATTGCATATTAGCAGTAGAACGTTTCGACCCGATTCGCAAAAAGAATGCTTAATTAGAAAAAATATTTTACATTTGACATAAAGCCATCAACAAATATTCTTGCCTTTCTGCATTTCTCATTTTTCTTTTATCTAAACATGGCTGTACATGCACATATTTGTACATACTGTTCCTTTTATCCTTTATTTTATTTCCTCTAGAGTTTACATTTTTATACTTAATATCTGTATGCTGCTTTTTAGTAATTAAAATAAAAGTCAGTAAACTGACATGTAGCATTTCTTTTTACTCAGTCGAAAGGTCCCATTTGTAAAGTGGAATTATATTTTCATCTTTAAAACAATAAGTCCTTCTGCCCATGTTTTAGATGGAAAACCAGACCTTGCACAGGGTAATAAAGTGTATGCCTGTGCATCAAATCTGTTTTTCAGTATATATTTATTTGAAAAAAAAAAATAGATCATTTGGTTGATTAAAAAAAAAAAAAAAAAAAAAAATTAAGGTACATCAAACATTTATTTTGGTCTAAACTGAAACACTAAGCCTCAGCTTTAGTGTTTCCAGAAATGAATATAAAAGGCAAGAGACAACAAATGCGTTTGAATTATTTATTTACTTTACATTATCAATCGGTATTCATAAGACTGTATCCAGCGAAAGCAAATAAAACTCTAGAGTTGAGGGCAGATTTTAAGTGGAATTAATGTTTTTCTAAGGCACTACATGTTTGTGGCATTTTTTTTGTGTGAATCGGGTGGAGCCTCTAATGAGCTATTGAAAATCCACCGAACAAAACTGGAGTAACTGAGTGCTGGTTTTGCTTTCTTTGCTCAGGTGAATGAAGAGGCTTCACAAATGCCATAGCAATAAGCCCACATTGTAGTTTGTCTGTTCTGCCAATGAGCTCATATAAACGGGTTATGCTGTTATAAGACATGACAGATAAACCCTCCCGGGGCCTTGGCTGATCCTCAGCACGGAAAGCAGAAAGTGATGTATGGAGTTATTCCTTTTGATCACTCCATTTTTTTCAGGACTAAAACCAAGATACAAACCAAGAGCTCTTTATGAGATCAGTCAAATCTCAATAGCACTAGACTACATCTGCTGGTATTCATACTCTTTAGTCCTACAAGAAAACTTTGTTGTCTCCTTTTTTGGCTGTTCCCTTTTGTAATCACCACAGCAAACCCATTTTCCCCCACTACCCATTTCTCCCAAAAAAACAAATGAATACAATAGCCAGAGAGCTTAAGAGAAAGCAAATACATTTGGAACATTAGATATAATATAACAAATAACAATACTATGCATTTAAAGTATTGTTAAAAGTTTATATACTATAAATACATTATCACACACACTTACATATTACATTTAATTCTTCTCATCATTTGCCATTTTAAAATGTTCAAAAAAGGCAGCCAAGCATGAAAAAAAGGAAGTATAAAAATACTAATCAATGTCGGAGTGGTTTCAGGAGTAGGACCCAAATGCAGACAGGCAGGGGCAGATCGGTGAAACTAAAAGGTTTCATAAATAAACAAAAACTTACAGGCAGGCAGGAAGTGGACGAAAACGTGGAGCAGCGAGAAAAAAATGCTTGGATATAAAACTGGCTTGGCAAAATACACACAGGTGAAGATAGGAGACTGATTGGCAAAGGGCAGGTGGACCAAATGAAGTTGATTGCAAGCTGACTATGGCAGGGAGTGGAAACAACATGAAGGGGCTGAACAGAGACGCAAAAGGAAGTTCTTACTGAACATAAACTACAATGCATGATGAACAGAATACAACAATAAGTAAGGAATAAAGGTGACATCTAGAAAACATACACAATAATCATAACAAGAAGCTAAACTTAAAGTAAATGAACCAAAGCACCACATGGAAAACAATCATGAAAAAGGTACAAAACAAAACTCAAATACCCTGAGATCATGACAATTTATAATGTTTTGCCACAATTATTCATGAATTTGTTCACCTAAATCGCCCTCCTTTCATCTTTAGTGACTCAAATGTTCAACATTTCATAGATTGTACCTACAGGACCATTATCTTGCGGTTTACATTTGGAAATGTCATCCAGGAGAAATGGAAATGAAGGGACAAAAATCAATTTTGCATGAAATGAAGTTTCTGAGCTGCAGGTATCTAAAGAAATGTGTTTTAAGAATATTAAGTATTAATACTGTTCAAAAATACTGAATGCATCCTCACATACATTGATTTAACTCCATACTTTAACTGTATCTTTAATGCTTCATCTGTGATAGATGGAGTGAACATACAGTGTCTTTGAGGTGGTGCAACCAACGATAATGAAATGAGTGAAAAATGGTGTCTGAATCAAAATCAGCTATATTGCCAAACAAGGAATTTGACTCCGGTACGCTTTGCTCTCAGTGAAGATTTTCTTTGTTTTCTTTTATATAATAATGGAAATAAAAAATATTTTTTAGTTGTACAAGCGATGTACAAGTGAGTTTACAAGAAAATATAATGTCCGATCAGTCCAAGTATGCATGGTGTTGTTCTGGAACTCTGACTGTCAAGTGTTCATCAGAGAAACAGCCTAGGGGAAGAAACTGACTCTGTGGCAGCTGGTTTTAGTAGACAGCTCTCTGTAGCGCCAACCTGAAGGTAAAAGTCTAAACAGTTTGTGTGGAGGATGTGTGGGGTCTGCAGAGGTTTTAGCTGCCCTTTTCCTGACTCTAGACCTGTATAAGTCCTAGATAGAGGGAAGGTCAGCCCTGATGATTCTCTCTGTAGACCTGATTGTTTGTTGCAGTCTGGACCTATCCTGTTTTGTGGATGAGCCAAACCACACTGAGATGGAGGAACACAGGACAGACTGAATTATAGCAGTGTAGAAGATGACCAGCAGCTCCTGTGGAAGGTTCTTCTTGAGGTGCCTTATGAAGTACAATCTCGGCTGGGCCTTCCTCCATACATTGTCTATGTGGGAGGACCATCTCAGGTCTCGGGAAATGGTGGTTCCTAGGAACCGGAAGTGAGGGGGGTATGTGGGGTGGTGTTCTCCGAAAGTCTACCATCATCTCCACAGTCTTGAGTGGGTTGAGTTCCAGGTTGGTTGTGACCAAACCAGTGTACCAGCCCATCCACCTCCTGTCTGTATGGAGACTCATCATTGTCCAGATCAATGACAGTGGTGTCATCTGTGAAGTTCAGGAGTTTCACAGACTGAGATGCAATCATTTGTGAAGAGAGAGAAGAGGAGTGGGGACAGAACACACCCCTGGGTGGTGGTTGAGGTGATGCAGGATGAATTAAAGTCCCAAGTGAACTGCATCATCTGCCGACCTGTTTGCCCCATAGGCAAACTGCAGGGGGTCTAGCAGGGGGCCTGTAATGTCCTTCAGGTGCTTTAACACCAGTCGCTCAAAGGATTTCATGACCAGAGACGACAGGGTGATGAGCCTGTAGTCATTTAATCCTGTGATGGTGGGTTTCTTGGGTACTGGGATGATGGTGGAGTGTTTGAAGCAGGAGGGAACCTCAAACAGCTCCAGTGACTTGTTGAGGATCTCAGTGAAGTTGGGTGCCAGTTGGTCAGCGCAGGCTCTCAGGCATGATGGGGAGACGTTATCAGGTCCTGAGGCCTTGTTTGTTTTCAGGCGCTGAAAGAGCCTATTTATAATCTTCCTCTGAGATCCTTAGTGGAGGCAGGGGGTCTGAAGGTGGGGGGGTGGTTGGTGTATGGGAAGAATTTGTGTCTGGGATGTGGAGGAGTTGGGTTGAGTTGGGAACTGCTGCTTTTCATACCTCTATTAGAAACCATTCAACTGATTTGCCAGGCGAGGATTCTGATCAGGGTTGGGGGAATGGCTCCTGTAGGCAGTCAGGTTTGTCAAACCATTCCAAACAGCAGAACGTCTCTATCTCAGAAGCTTTTCTTTAGCTTCTCACTGTAGCTTATCTTTGCTGCTTTGATCTCCTTTGTCAGTTTGTTCCTGGCCTGCTTATACAGGGCCCGGTCCCCAATGCTGTGAACCTCTTCCTTATCCCTGCGCAGCTGCCACAGATGAGAAGTGAACCAAGGTTTATTGTCATTGTATGTGCAGAAGTTCTTGGTCTGCACACACATGTCCCCAAAGAAACTAATGTATGATGTCACCACTTCAGTGAGTTGGTTTAAATAAGTGGCTGAAGTTTCAAAAACAGTCCAACCTGTGCAGTCAAAACAGGCCTGTAACATCTGCTTTGAGTCATCAGTCCGAACCACAAGTTTAAAAGCTTTTAGTTACTGCCTGTAGGTTGGGATGAGATGGATCAGAGAGTGTTCAGGAAGTCCCAAAGCAGCCCTGGTGACAGCATGATATGCATCCTTTAATGCTGTGTAGCAGTGGTCCAGAGTGTTTTCATTCCTGGTGGGACACTTATTTTGCTGTCTGTATTTGGGAAACTCATTGGAGAAGTTTGTACTGTTAAAGTCCCCAAGAACAATGATGAGAGAGTCTGGACGTTTTTCTCCATCTCTGTTAGCACCTCAGCATCTGAAATGGAGGCTTGAGGTGATATATAATCGCCAACCCGTACAAACGAGGAGAATTCCTTCGGTGAATAAAACACTTAACAGTTCATGAGAAATTACTCCAGGTCAGGACTACATGACTACAGGACTACAGGTCAGGACTACATGTCTTTTTCAACACTTTGATGTCTCTGCACCAACCTTCGTTTAAATAAAAGCACATTCCACCTCCTTGCTGTTTTCCTGATAAGTCCGCGTTGCGGTCCGCTCTGAAGAGCTGAAAGCCTGGTATCCAAAGTACGCGTGTTGTCACTCAGCCAGGTTTCGGTAAAGCAGAGGGCGGCCGCAGAGGTTCGAATTTTTACAGGTGAGAAAAAGCAGTTCGTCCATCTTGTTGGCCATTTTAATTTCTACGTTGGAAATTGGTTTCTCCAAGCTATCCAAACTAAAAACTATGTCTTGATCCAAAATAGGCAAATTGATATTTTGAAACCAATTCTCAATAACCAAAAAAATAACATATGTGAGGAGGAACTGTACAATGTCTGGTAAAATAAAAAAAAAAAAAAAAACCATTGTGTTTATATCTATATTGTCAGTAGATATTACGCCCTTATTTCGAATTTGAGTGAGTGACTGTACACTGCATCCACCTCCTCTATATCATTAGCTATTTTAGTAGCTAAAAGCTGTTTGAAGTTTTTTTTGCCTAAATCTTTTGGTTGCTCTGGGTTACGTATAGGAAATCCCATCATATCAAATTACAGTATTTGATATGATGGGAATCTGCTAACCATAGGCTAATGGTTGTTGCATTAATTCAAAGTCAAATGCTTCCCCTAATTTTCCACATATGTATATTGGAGATGACTTGGCAAGATTTTGACCCATTTTATTAAATGAGAAGTACAAACCAGTACCTGAAGCATTTAAACCGCTCGATTAGACATGGGATGAGCACTGGAAAAACCTTCTACAGCTTTGCTATCAGACTTTTTTTTGTTTCAAAACACATAAGTGTTGGCAAAACATACTCGGTGAATGAAATTTTATGGGCACTGTTGATAAATAAATATGACATGTATGAATAATGGTGGCACTTTTAGGAATAGTACTGGATGGAAGTGTGATCCCCCAATAATTGGAGCACACTCTCCAGTCCCCTTTCTTAAAAAATTGGGACCGCCACTCCAGTCTTCGGTGACCTACCACAGTGATGGAATCGAAATTCTCCTGAGACTTCAGGCTCTGCCTCCTCTGCAGAGGACATGGTGGCCGGATTGAGGAGATCCTTAACGTGCTCCTTGCATAGTCCGACGACGTCCTCAGTCTGGGTCTCGCCTTTTCCTGCCACCCAACTTGGATGGTGCCTGATCCCAATGTTCCTCTCTTTAGATGGTGGGCCAACATAGAGGGTGCTTCCTGTAGCTTCTTTGGACTGTGCCCGGCCAAGCCCCTGGAGCCAATTCTCAACTATCAGGCACTCGCCGGTGAGCTCTTATCCCTAGGCCTGCCGCCAGGAGGTTGCCCCACCTTCCCGCGGTTCGCCTTTTTCTGTGGTCACCCGTTTCATCGTGATCTATGAATCGCTTTTGCTGTAGCTCCGGACAACATAGTCCTCAGGATCATTGGTACACAAACCCTCCACCACGTTAGGGTGGCAAGTCAATAGCATGGGTACTTTAATGTGTGAACTGAAAAATTAAACTTGTATGTTTGAAATTATGGTGAACAAAATTCTAGAAAGAGTAACAACTTCAGCAGACTTGTTTTTGTTTATTTCACCTCACAACCCTTTTCAATAATATTAAAACCTGGCGCACCAGTGGTCTGTCCAAGTTTGAATCTGTAGCCTTTAGTCAGGGGAAGTAGAAATGTTGGTGACAGTTAAAGACGTTTCTAAAAGAGCTCGGTTGGCTATTTCTTTACACATGGTTTGCAACTGGTGACTGTTAGCCCTTTATGAGTTTTCTTGGAGTGTTAAAATAAATAGTCATGACAAAAGGCAAGGTGCACCTTCAACCTGGAGCATTCGGGTGCCAGGTTAGAAAGATATCAGCAATTATCTTGGAGAAGCAGTTGTTGGCCGTTAATCAGGAAATGGCTGTTTCCAAACTGTTTTTTGTTATTATAGAGAGAGAGAATTTTTTTGTAAGTGGGAAATCCTGATTGCTAGTATCTTCAGTAGTGGATGTCAAAGCAAATACCCCCCAAAGTTAAACTGTTTAGTGATCGTAGTTGGTGTAAGCATGTTAAATGCTAAACGTTATGACATTAGAATAAAAAAACCTTGAACATTATGGCTCATTTGAATATGTTGCCTCTTCTACGAAAAGAATATTGCAATAGGGCTGTATTTGCATCTGAGCAAACTGCATGACTTCTGGGACAACTTCCTGTGAACATAGTTGACCAAAGTAGAGAAGTCTGGCCAAAATGCACAGCGCCATGCTGGGGGGAAACCAGACACAGTGTGTTACCACCTCATACCAACTGTCACGGGTGGTGGTGGAGGGCTTGTTTTGCAGCCACAGGACCTGGGCACCTTGTAGTCACTGAGTTAACCATGAACTCTAAATAGGATAGCATCCTAATGTCAGATGCAAGGCCATCTGTCAGCTAGTTGAACTTTGGTCATGCATCTGGAGAGTAATTTCGTAAAACAAGAGTGGGTCGAAATTCCTCCACAACAGTCTGGGAAACTTAATAACCTAAAAAAGTGCTTTTCTGTATTAAAAACCACTTATTTTAGTGATTGCTGCTACAGGTGGCTAAAATGACTTTGCTTTTTGGCTTTGTCTTTGTTTGATAAATAATGACAGGGTAGTGGCTGATAGTGACCTGATACTTTTTATCCTTGTATCCAAAGAGGTTTTACTTCTTTTTAGCATGATTAGTTGTCTGCCAAATGTAGTTTTTTGGGCTGAAATGAAGCAGTCGTGCAGTGCACTGATCTTCCAGGCCATCCCTGTGGTATACATCTCTATTATAGTTGAACATTAATCTTTTAAAAGGTATTTTTAACGGACTTCCTTTACCTTCTTTAACAGATTGTTCACGTTAAGCTAACAGGCCGCGCCCCATTTTACTAAGCCATAAGTGTCATAAAATTTAATGTGGAAGTCCTCTAATTTTATAGCTATGCAGGACTAATAGGTGAGACATAAAAGCAATCCAGGGTGAATTAGGAATGGATTCCTGCCAACGGACAAAATTCAAAGCTTAAATTAAATATAAAATACTTGTAATTACAGTTGTTCTTGACTTGTTATATAAAACATATGTGTTTATTTTCGGTTCCTTTATCCCAGCTCTGGGTATTAACTAATAATCCTTTGCAAAAGCCTGTACAGATAATTATCTATACTGGATCTTCTTCTGGATCATTAGGCAGCAAAGTCTCGAGTCATCCTTTAAGTTATTTCTACTTTGCTTTGAAATGAACTTTTTTGCAGTTTTTGTAAAGACGTCTTAAATAAATCAAGTCATTTTATATCATATGCATAGAAAATATAAAATGAAATAGTATTTGTGTTCTCTGGATGTAGTGGTTTCAGATGTAGGAGATCAAATTGCCATTGGAAAGGGGCAGATTATATCACAGTCCTATTCAAAACTTTAACTGTATTTTATCAAGAGCTTACATTTACAATTTAAGAGCAAGATTCCTTGTTTGAAGTTTCAGATGTTATACTGTTCCCCCTGTAAACTCTGCTCTCACTTAAAAAAAAACTTACAAATATGCTCTGCTCTGCCTGAAAACCTGTCTTGTACCCCGGAATGATCTTTTGACTTTCTGTCAACCCAATGCTGCTTCTTCCTGTCTATCTTTGTTGTCATTGTCAGTAATGAGTCAGAGAAAGTCTACGGTGCCCTCTAATGGGAGGTGTGAACAATTGAAACCAAATCAGTACTAAACAAAAGGTCAGTTGCTGTCAGTCAGCAGCTCGCATGGTTGGATTTTGCTCGTTTAGCAATGCCTGGGGCGAATAAAAAAAGTACACCCCAAAGAAGGCAGTGATGTCACAGTCATACACTACCATTCTATTAGTTGGGACTGTTACCCAGGGAGCCAGTGGCGAGAGGATAGAATAGGAGAGATTTTCCCATGTCCGTGTGTACCAGTTAAAAGTCAATCATTTTGAACTAGCTCAAAACGTGAAAGGGATGCTTGACTGACCACGGCATAAAGTGCATTGCAATAGTCTAGACGAGTTCAGATAAATGCATTTATTATTCTCTCTAAGCCGAGCCTCGACAAAATTGGCTTAAATATTGCTATTTGCCTTAACTGGAAGAAACTGATAAGAGGAAATAAAAAACAAAAACTAAGCAGAAAAGTTTTATGGGAGAGCAATAGAATATTTTCCTCAGGAAACAAGGACTGCACTTAAACTGAAAATCTAAGCTTTTGTGTCTTGGAAGGAGAACTTGATACAGTCCCACCACTTCCATTAATGCTTCAGCTTTTAGCTCAGATGTGTCACATCATCACATGTAGGTTTCACAGGGGACCCCCTGCTTTTGTCTGGATGGAAAGATGTTAGCTGCCAACACCTCTCGTTCATCCAACTGGATTCAGAGGCGATCCTATGGAGCCAGTCAAAACCAAAAACACAGTTTAAATAATTAAGTTAAATGCAAATATTTAGCTGTTGCACTCCTTTTTTTTAAAAGTTTCTGCTCTTTTACTTGTTTTCAGTTCAGTTTTTGTACCTGATGTTTTCTGAAAATGTTCCCAGTGGGTAACTACTAGACAAAAAGGCTGAACCAAAGTTGTCTCCATGCATCACAGGTAAAGCAAAGAGCCTACAGTATTTACATTTTTATCTTTAAGGATATTGTTACTGTTGCTCCTGTTTCCTGCATTCTTCATCTTCTTGAAGATGGTTTGTCATTCTCCACAATGGTGACGCTGAACCAGATGTCCTTTTTTTTTATAGAAGTCAGGCAGAGAAAGCATTTCCAACAAAATCTGGTCTGGAGTCCTTTTTGAGGAAGCATTTGAAGCAAAGTCTTCGCTGTGTTTAACGTTCTCTTGACTGATTTATATCGGTGAAATCTATTGTTACAATTCATATCCACTAAGGGTTTTGCTTCAAGGATATCTGTGTCTAAATGGCTATTCATTAAGCCTTTTCCAGTTGACCACTCAGATATTTCATACACCGCTGTTATATTTCTCTCTCTCTCTCTCTCTCTCTCTCTCTCTCTCTCTCTCTCTCTCTCTCTCTCTCTCTCTCTCTCTCTCTCCTCTCTCTCTCTCTCTCTCTCTCTCTCTTATATCTAATATATATATAATATATAATATATATATATATATATATATATGTATATATACAGGGTTGGACAATGAAACTGAAACACCTGTCATTTTAGTGTGGGAGTTTCATGGCTAAATTGGACCAGCCTGGTAGCCAGTCTTCATCAATTGCACATTGCACCAGTAAGAGCAGAGTGTGAAGGTTCAATTAGCAGGGTAAGAGCACAGTTTTGCTTAAAATATTGAAATGCACACAACATTATGGGTGACATACCAGAGTTCAAAAGAGGACAAATTGTTGGTGCACGTCTTGCTGGCGCATCTGTGACCAAGACAGCAACTCTTTGTGATGTATCAAGAGCCACGGTATCCAGGGTAATGTCAGCATACCACCAAGAAGGACGAACCACATCCAACAGGATTAACTGTGGATGCAAGAGGAAGCTGTCTGAAAGGGATGTTCGGGTGCTAACACGGATTGTATCCAAAAAACATAAAATCACGGCAGAATTAAATGTGCACCTCAACTCTCCTGTTTCCACCAGAACTGTCCGTTGGGAGCTCCACAGGGTCAATATACACGGCCGGGCTGCTATAGGCAAACCTTTGGTCACTCATGCCAATGCCAAACGTCGGTTTCAATGGCACAAGGAGCGCAAATCTTGGGCTGTGGACAATGTCAAACATGTATTGTTCTCTGATGTGTCCACCTTTACTGTTATCCCCACATCCGGGAGAGTTACGGTGTGGAGAAGCCCCAAAGAAGTGTACCACCCAGACTGTTGCATGCCCAGAGTGAAGCATGGGGGTGGATCAGTGATGGTTTGGGCTGCCATATCATGGCATTCCCTTGGCCCAATACTTGTGCTAGATGGGCGCGTTACTGCCAAGGACTTCCGAACCATTCTTGAGGACCATGTGCATCCAATGGTTCAAACATTGTATCCTGAAGGTGGTGCCGTGTATCAGGATGACAATGCACCAATACACACAGCCAGACTGGTGAAAGATTGGTTTGATGAACATGAAAGTCAGGTTGAACATCTCCCATGGCCTGCACAGTCACCAGATCTGAATATCATTGAGCCACTTTGGGGTGTTTTGGAGGAGCGAGTCAGGAAACGTTTTCCTCCACCAGTATCACATAGTGACCTGGTCACTATCCTGCAAGAAGAATGGCTTAAAACCCCTCTGACCACTGTGCAGGACTTGTATATGTCATTCCCAAGACTAATTGACGCTGTATTGGCCACAAAAGTAGGCCCTACACCATACTAATAAATTATTGTGGTCTAAAACCAGGTGTTTCAGTTTCATTGTCCAACCCCTGTATATGTGACCTTAAATTTGATTTGATTTTCCACACCACAAAAATTTGTATTTTAGCAGGGCTTTGTACAGTTTTGTAAGCCATGTATCAGAATCAGTGCATCAGTGAGTCTTGACTGTCAATTACCATGTTTTCCTTTTTCAGACCATTTTAGGCCCTCAGTAGAGGTGCACCCATCACCGTTTGTTGGCCAGTTTCCAATCTCTCACTTTCTCTCAACCTTAATAAATTGCACATTGTCCTGACATGGCAGATAATTTTCTATATCCTTTAAATAGTTCTTACATCTCTGCTTCCTTTGATATCGTTTTTAAATTCTGATCCTGAAAATGGCTATGTTTGAGCCTTCTTGGCTGAGTAATTGTGAAACATGTCGTTTACAGAAAAACATGATTGTGTTTGAGCATGGTGCATTCACTCATCAGAAACAGAATGAATATTTCAGTTTCCAAACGGCTGGTCATGGTCGAAGCAAAATATCTGCCATTTCTGGTTACCTTACTATTTTGGTGCATCCCGTTTCCTGTCCTCAGCAGATTAGAAAAGTCCCACCTGAGCTGCAGCTGTGAAAATGTTACATCTTATTCATCTGAGCCATCACAATCTGGCCATGGTCGAAGGACCTCAGATCATTACAGCTGGCCTTGCAACAATGCAGCCTCAAGGACAGAATGTTTATATAATACCAGAAACTGTTGTCACAAGACAATCAATGTTTTCTCTTCACCTGTCAGTGGCCATAATGTTATATTTGGGTGATGAAAAAACTAGCATGTTATCTGCAACCCATGCACGCTCTGGCCTTGGATATGCTACACACCGTACATGTTCCCCAAATACCAAACCTTTACTTTTCAACTACACAAAGGGCATGCTACATTTTGCACTGGCATTAAATTATGCACTGCAGATAGGTCTGAAGTAAATGAAATTCAAAGATAGCTACCATTTTGTTAGCTGATACAGTCCAAATGAAAATGAACTTTAAGTTAAGAGGAATTTGAAAAGTGCAAGGTGCAGTTAAGGTTACGGAAAAACGTGTGCATTGCTTTAAAGCTTTAGTAAAACAGAACAAAATCCAACTGTTTTTGGTATTTTGGGTAAACTGAGTCTTTATGCAGACTTCCAGCCTCTGTAAAAGGCACATTCCTCTTCACGCTGCTCTCTCATTTTTCTCTGTCTCCTGTTTTTAGTTTGCCTGTAACAAAAGGAGGAGATAATCTGTCCTCAGGCGGGCTGCTCTCCCATTCTTTCTTGTCTTTGTAGCTTTAGCCCATTCTTTTGAGTCTTTTCAATCCATAATCATAACAGTACTGCCAAGGCATCTGGACAAGATGAGCATTTTTGCACAACAAAGAATAACTGTAGCATCTTTACATCAATACATCTTTATGTGTTTATATTACTGTATTGTATTTCAATAATTACAATACAAAAAGACAAAAGAATATTCAAACTAAACAGCATAATTTACGGAAAGTAGAATTTGGTGACAGAAAGAGGGCGCTGTTCTTGAAATGCAGTAAGAGCTAGATGTCAATAGAGCTTCTTATAAGGCAGATGGAGGAAGTAGTTAGAGGGCAGCAGAATTTACACTGCCAACATGTTCGGTCTGCTCACTAAAGCAAAGCAGAAAGCCTCTGAGTAATAAGGCAACAACTATTAAGGGAAACGTTTACAAAAAACATGGTGGTCATTTGGAAAGATGCCCCACTGCCAGTACCATAAGTGTGAGTCAGAGCCGACCGATGGTAAACTCAATAATCTGTTTGCCTTTTAGAAAAGAAGGCCGCTTAATTTGTCTTCTCATGACATTCTCTCTTTGTTCCTCCTTCCCTCCTCATTCTCTTTCCGGCTCATTTCTACCACTTATCCATCGCGGATGACCACTGAGCATGACTTCATGCAAAGCTCCCTCCATCTCTGTTTGACCTTCTCCTCTGCCCTGCCTTTTTCTGGAAATCTTCTGTTGCTGTTCTTGCTTACATTCAACCTATGTGATCTTTCACATTTACAGATACAATGGCGCTTGCATGAATAAACTCCACAACACAGCCATAATATATGGTAAAAGCAAAACATGCCTTGCAAAATTATTCACACCACTTGAACTTTTTGTGACATTATTGGGACTTTATGTGATAGACCAACAAAGTAGTGTGTAATTGTAAAGTGGAATGAAAATTATACATGTTCTTAAATAAAGAAAGGACCTTTTGGGATAGTACCCTAGCAACGCTGCACATCTAGAGACTCTTCTTTGTAAATTAGCTCAAGCTCAGTCAGATTAGATGGAGAGTGTCTGTAAACATCAGTTTTTCTTGGCACAGATGGATTTAGGTCTTGACTTTGACTGGGTAATTCTAGCAGTCAGAATAAAAATATGCCCAGGTTTGTGTGCACAAACACAGAATTCGAGTTCGGTTTCGCTTTGCTCTCTATATTCAGAAATTTATTTATAAATATATAAACTTGCTAAGAAGAAAATGCTGTTATCTAAAGCATTCCATTATAACTCTGGATCCTTAGGGTTGTTTTCCTGCTAGAAGGTGAACCTCTGGCCAAGTCTAAATATGTTTGCAGCCTCCACGTTTTCTATTTGGATTGTCCTGTATTTTAGGTCCTCCTCCTTCCCATCAACTCTGAACAGCTTCCCTGTCCCTACAGAAAAGAAACATCCCTATCTTATAATGGTACCACCACCATGTTTCACCACAAGGCTGTTGTGTTCAGGGCGATGTGCGGTGTTAGCTTTCCTCCTCAAATAGCGTTTTGTATGTAGGCCTAACGGTTCCAATTTGGTCTCAATTGATTTCTTTTATATGTTAATTCTGTATCTTCTTACAGACTTCTAATGGCTTTCTTTTAACAATGACTTTCTTCTTGCCACTTCCAACAAAGGCAACAAAGATTCGTGACATATTTGATTAATTGTTGTCGGGTCGACATTTTCTCCTATCGGAGCTGTGTTTCTCTGCAGCTCCTCCAGAGGTACCATGGACCTCCTGGGTACTTCTCAGATTAATACCCTGCTTGTTTTACCAGTCCTTTTAGGTGAGCAGGTCTTGGTACCTTTGCAGCTGATTCGTACTCTTTCCATTTTCAGATGGTGGATTGAGCAGTGCTGTATGAGATGTTCCAGCGTGGGATATTATTCTATAACCTAAATCTACTTTAAACTGCTCCACAACTTTATCCTTGACCTGTCTGCTGTGTCCCTTGGTCTTCATGGTGCTATTTGTTCACTAATGTTCTCTAAAAGACCTTCAAGACCTTACAATTTTTACACATTTCAGTTTAATGCACTATTTTGGTTGGTCTATCACAGACAATATCACAGACTCTAAAGCTTGTGGCTGTACCGTGACAAAATGTGAAAAAGTTCAAGAGGTGTAAATACTTCTGAAGGGTATCGTAGACAGCTCCTTGAAACACACACATTTACAAGATCAAGAGTGACAAAAGAGAGGGGCATAGATCCAATCAGCATGTTTCCACTCTCACACAGACAAGCAGTATTCTCTTACACTTGGAGACAGACATTTGCAGGTTTAGGTCACATACAGAGATACAAAGCAATATGGCAAGGACACGATACACACACAGCATGGAGGGTTACACACACAATAAACCCATATCTGCACAGCCCAGTCACACACACATAACACTTGGAAACATTGTCACATAGACCATAATTACAGATACACAAGCAAAAGCCACATCATTCCATCCCTAAAAAACCTCATTCTTTCCTGCACAAGGACACAATTCCAAACCTCATAGCGTGCATAAAACTTGACTCCAACACACAATTAATATACCTCAGTTTGTAAAATCTCACATAAACGCATGCATGCAAACAAACTAATTTCCTCCATCACTCACCTTGCACCTCCATGCCTCCTTTGTACCAGCGCAGCTTGGCGGGGGGCTTGCTGCCTGTGCTGGTGCAGGTAAGGGTGACTTTTTCGCCCTCTGGCACTGGATTTTCAAAGCCAGAGATCTGAGGTGTACCGGGCACACCTGGAGAGAGATAAAGCAGCATAAATAGTTGGAGAGTAAGCAGAAGGGACAGGGGAAAACTTTTGTGCTGCAGGGCTCACCTTGTAGCTAGAAACAGCAATAACCGAAGGCTTGTGGAAAAGCCTGCAACAACTGGTGCATATGTTTGCAGAGCTGTTGTGAATCGATTTAGGTAACAGCAAAAATGAACAGAAAGCTGTGAAACAGCACCAACTTTATTATTGACAAGCTTAAATGTATTTGGATCAGACAGAATTCAGCTGAGGAAAAATAATGATGCAGACCTGCAGTGGATTGCACCCAAAATGGTTAATGGCTGTGCACAGCAGCTAAAATGACCTTCCGAGGTATCATACCCACTGCCCAGACTTATTAGTGTTTGTCACGCCTGGTGCACTAGAAGATTTCTCTATTTTGCTGACAAGAGACCAATTAAGGCTATACCGATAATGACTGTTTCCGTCTCAGAGGCAAAACTTGAAGTTACACTACGGATAAACCTCCTGGATAGGAGAATGGGGTGACTGGTCGGGGTATTTACATGCAATTCCTTGAATGATCATATCTGAAATACCAAACATCTGAGAGGATTTATCCATTTTCCATCATTTTTAACTATCCATCTTTTAGCTATGTCTGGATATTCTGCACTGGTGGACAAAAGGCAATCCAGGCAGATGTTACTAAAAGCAAAGGCAGCCACCTGGCCAGGGACAAAACAGAAAACTATTAACACTCACCAGGATAGTTCTAATATTACATAGGAGCTACCCAAATGAGATATTTTTCCAAGCCTAACCAGCATACCTAATTACTTTTTTGCTTAAACCTATCCAAACACTGACTGAAACAACAACAGAAAATGTGCTCTACGATCTAAAAGAGCAAACATAAACTACAAAGGCAGCATAAAAAGCTGAAAAGAACAGATCAATAGACCAAGGCTTACAGGAGTCAGGAGTTAACCAGACTCTCCTGATTAAAACTACATTTGTTCCATCAAACTTTAATGCAATATAAAAGAGGTTGCTTTTATTCCTGTGATGCAAGGTTGAACACGTTCAGCATCCAAACAAACCAACATCTAAAAAGGTGACACTTGGTCAGGAGACCTTGAGACAACCTTAGGCTCAAGGAACCTATTGTGTCTTTGTTTGTGTGTAGCTAAACATTTTTATTGGAAAGCCTAATCTCCCTGTCACACTTCTGCCTACCTGGCTTGTGCGACAATAATTTACAAGGGTATGCATCTTTAAGGGGATAATGTTCCAGCATTGCCTTTCTATGCATCTCATACTGTAGCATACAGTTATGTGAAAAAAACAGACACCCTGTTAAATATTTATTTTATTAAGAATAAAGAACTGAAAAATGTAGTTATTTTCCTGGAATGCTGTGTCTGGTTTATGCCAAACATTTCCTCTATTCCGGTGTCCAGATAATTCAATTTTACTACATCTATGCAAAGAAATTTAATCAATTTATTCAAGACGTCTTGACCTTTGTCAACGTTTTCTCTGGAAAACATGTGGCCTGGCCTACATGTTTGTCTTAAAAAACAAAGGTTTTCAGGGCGTGGCACAGAGGGTAGAGGAAGAATGTGCGCCCCATATACAGAGGCTATGCGTGCTCGATGCAGCTGTCCAGGGTTGATTCCCTACCCTGGGTCCTTTGCTGCATGCCTTCCCCACTTCTCCCTCTGTCCATATACTGTAAATACAAGGCCACTAGTGCCACAAAATATCCTCAAAGCAAATATACCATGAAAGGTAAACTTGTGCAGTGTCCTTCTGATTGCACAGGCACAGACTTCCATATCATAAGTGGCAAGACACTTGCTTTTGGTGCCATGATGACATTTTAGGGTTTCTGGAGAATTATTTTAGCATACTGAGGTCTGCTGTCAGAATGAACTTATTTGGACAGCCAGACCTGGGCATTATGGGCATTGTTTTGTTTTGTTATGTTCCCTACTTGTAAACTATTCTCTGTACAGTGGAACATCTTTCAAATTCTTTTGAGTCCTCTTTAAATCCCTTACCAGACTAAGCTTCTACAATCTTCTTTCACACACTGTTTCATTCTTTATAGCGTCCAGTTTCATTGAACGGACCTAAGGTTTCACAAAATATGCTTGATTTCTTCACATTTAATGATAGGTCCTTTCTCCTCCCTGTTCCCTGCATGAGGGAGGCCTCATGCAGGGGTCACCACAGCAAGTCAGTACAACCTGCACACAGACTTGGCAAGGTTTTTACGCTGAACCCAAGACGCCAAAAGCAAAATTAAACGATAAAAGAGTGAAGAAAACGATCTGAAAAATATTTGCTGTCAGTGTATAACACTCAAGTCTAATTGGCATGGGGCAGTTTACAATATTAAAGTATAGTAACCATTGCAAAATGTTGCAGTTTAAAAAACACAATTTTTTTCACAATATCATTCCTACAGTTAAAACTAATTTAACTAATTTAATGAGAGGAGAGAGTTTTTTCACAGTTCAGCACTCCCACCTGTTTCTGTTCAACCCGCCACATGTTTCTGCACACTGCCAATTAGCTGGCTGAAATAAGGCTGCTGCACGTCTCTTAAATACAAGAAAGACAGATATTTGGACATTTTTCCAGTCATGGAAAACACAGATAGCCATGACTTATAACCTAAAGGAGCATCACCCATTATCCTCACTGAGGTATTGCTGTTTTAAAAAACAGCTGCAAAGTTATAAGTGGCTTGCCCATTAGGTGGCCAACTACTGATAGCCAGACTAATTAACCAGCTTGTTACACATTTAATATTACTTTAGTCAAGTCAAGTTTATTTATATAGCGCTTTTCAGCAACAAGGCACTCAAAGCACTGTACACGAGGAAAAACATTACAATGATACAGAAAATCAAACACACAAAACAAATCAAATTACATTAATAATCCTTGGGAGTTTACTGGTAAGAGCTGGTTCTAATCCAATCTTTCTAATAGAGGTAATTAGATCATTAAGTCCTCTGTGGTAAGGAAAGATTTTAGTAAAAGCAAGAGTGAAAATATATTTTTTGTGCAAATAAGCAAAACAATTACTACTATTAAGCTGATTTTCATTCCATATAGATATATTTACAACCATGCATTGAAATCAAATTGACAATATGAAATATATAGTACACAATTAGTAATACTGTTAATAGTACATTTTTTAGAATTTTTCCACAAACGTTAGTTCCAGTACTATGAAACTGGCATGTTTTCTACCCTGGGGTATCATGCCATTAGAACCTTTAAGTGGATCATCTTAAGAGGGATACTTAATGTTTATGCTGAGGTGAAGTTCATCAAGAAAATACTACAGTTAATTAAACTGTCAAAAAACTTTAAGTAACAAAGGCATAAATACCAGCTTCTCATAATAGACAGTTCAACATTTTGCAAATAGAAATATTCAATGAAGCAAAAACTACAACTTGCTTTAACATTTACTGGAATGAATTCAAGAGTACAACTCTCGGCCTGTCAGTACTGACCACAATCCATTAAAGTACGGAGCTGGAGGAACAGATATTGCTGTTTCCATTTCTAAAGAAGTCCTCTGACTAATTCATATTTTACAGGGAAAATGACATGACTTGGTTTAATCAGAATGATTTAGTCCAGAATCTTATAACAGGCTGCAAAATCTACTTTGTATTAAAATTCACATGGAAATTTTACAATAACAATAGAAGTACACTCTTTCCGTGTTCAATCTCTTTTCTTTAATCATGAACTAAAAGAGGTCAGGTGCCACAAAGCCTTTCAGTCTTGTGACAAAATTGAAATGCTAACCACCTTTTTTAGTAAGACTTGAATACAAGATGGAAGCTTAAAGAAGCTCCCAAAAGGATATGATTGAAAATAAAATCCTTCATTAACTTAACAATCCTGCAGTACTTGTGGCACTCATATTAAGTAGTCTAACATTTGGAGAGAAGCCCCCGAATGGCAGACAGCAGTCTGGTGAGATGTTCATAGGAATGCAATTAACTCTATGAGAGGAATAATATTGTCAAATGCCATTTCTAGAATTTAAATCAGTCTAATAAACAGTATCATGTCGGTTCTCCAGGTTGGTTGAAATCATCAAACAAACTAAATATTTGGCAGAGGTGAGGAAATCCAGTTCTTAAAAGCCAGGGTGTTATTTACAGTGCCTCGCTAACAACCACTGAACTTACCACAAATTTATCATGTTACAACACAGACTTCAATTGATCTTCTCAATGGAAATTAGAAACATGGAAATTAGAAACATGGTTTTTAAAATATTTTACAATTAATCTGAAGTCTGACATGCATTTGTATTTGCCCCACAAACCTGATGTGTACAGTGTGATGTGCAGGGCCACACTCTTCTTACTAATTCAGTGACTTCTGAAAGGAATTGATCGCACTGGAGTGTATTTAGAAGCTTTTGAGTAAAAGCTGAATACATATACACATCACATGTTTCTGAGTTTTATTTGCAAAAGATGTTGAAAATGCAAAAAAACAAATTTTACTTCCACTTCACTGTTCACTGCACTACTTTGTTTAGGTCTATCACATAAAATCCCTGTATAACATTGAGATTTGTTCAAAATCTCCAGTGAATATGAACTATTTTGTAACTCGTTTGTTCTTTAGAGGCAATACTGATGCCTCCGATGATGGGCCAGAGTAAGATGGAAAGAGAGGTCAAACAAAAATCAGAGGCCAAAGGAAACATCAAAACTCCTCCTGTCAAACCAAAATTCCATGCTGCATTTTTCTTTCCCAATTATGTTTTTTTCCAAATGTAGTCAAGACACATTTTTGCTTAATTACTATCTTCACTTAAAGCACGAGTTAAACCAAAAATACCAAAGGCAGTGAACATAATCCACACATCCTGCCTGCCAAATATTTTAGTAGGCCCCTTCATCACTGCCATTATAGTTTAAGGGATAAGGAGAAAACTTTCTAAACTCCATCTGTAGTCATTGTAGGCAGCACTTTCTCCAAGTGCTGGCAGAGTTTACTGTCATTCTGCTTTTTAAATAATGAACATTCGTCTGCCATCTACTTGCAAAATTGCCATCTTGTGCATTAAGGCAGGAAAGAGAGCGATGGATATACTATATATAGAAAAAAATATATAGATAAAACATTAAAGCAAGATCGGATTCGACAGGGAGGAAGAGGTCGATAAATGTGTGAGCAATGCAAGAAGGAATGCCAAGAAGGAGCAATAAAGATCCTTTTAATTGACAGATGGATGGATGGATGGAAGTATGGATAGATGGATGGACAGACAGAAGTACAGATGGATGGATGGTTTTAGTTGATTTTTATAACTCATTAAAAAATAAATTGCAGCCTTGTTTCCAAAGGCAGAGTAATTAAATTAATTTAAGTTTTCAACATTATATGTATATAAATATAAATTATTGTACACTTTTAAATTTTTAAATCCAAATATTTAGGTAAACAAAGAAATAATTACAAAAACATATCCATGCTTAAACTAAAGTATGTATTTGTTATTTTTTTAAACCACGTTCTTCCTATTTCGCTCAGATTGAACTTCAACAGGTCGTTCCCACCACAAAAGTAACTTTATTTATAGTATTTATTGTTGATGACATCTCAGAGTGCATTACAGTAACTGTCATACGAGATAATAACATCGAATTGTTATATTAGATGACTGTTAGCGTAGATGACTGAAGGCATTGAGTTACTGCCATTTAAATGGTTGATTTCCTTTTGGTGTTAATAAGCAACTGAACGGGCGCTGTGGGTAATGTAGTCACTGTTTTAGGTGTTTTTTATTTCTATTTTTTAAGGGATTTTACTTCCATGCAGCCATAGTCACATGCAATATTTTTAAAGTGGCATTACGATCTAATGCCTTTTGCATGTTTTTAAAAGTATTTTTCTACCACTCAAATTTGTAAAGTAACAATTTACAAAGTGCCGAAAGATCAAATCTGATCATTCGGCACTTTTGCTTTGCCTGTTACAAAAATATTAAATACTAAAACAAAGAATCCTAAAAACTACAAACATACAAAAGATGACAACATTTCTAAAACAGAAATTTTAATTTTAGGACAAACAAGGAGAATTTCCTTGTTGAACCTCCAAAGAGCCATTAGCAGAAACCTTTAAACAGAGTAGATCAACTGAAGACTAACAGATCCCTCTGTATGATCTCTCCGTCAGGTCTGCACTGTATTGTTTCCTATTTCTGAAAGTCATGCACAAAGACAAAAAAATGAGTGAAAAAGAAGAACATTTAGGTTCTCTGTAGTTTATATTTAAAGCTTTTCTAGACTATTTTAAGACCCTTATTATTTAAATTTAAGGCCTACATCATTCACGACAAATAACTTGGGTAAATTAACTTAATAACTAATGCAGAACTTATATAATAACTTAGCTTAAAAAGTTTTATTTTAATAACTCATACCATCGTGACCTCTGCTTTTACAACTAGGTTACCCAACTTTAAAACCTTTTAAAGACAAAATGCATTTTTTCAATAAAGTCCAACTTTTAAAATAGAAATGCACCAAGCAGGACTGCTGAGCACTGTGCTGTGAAGTGGCGGCAGGGGCAAAATGCACCATATTTTGGTTATAACAATTATAATAACCACTCTTTTTTTTTGCCAAAGACTAAAATCTCTGTTTTCAAGCCAAACCGTTTGAAATATACATTTTACATTTAAAAAGTATTAAGAACAGTTTTAAAAGCTATAGCTTTGTCTGGCCTATTAGAAACAAAGTATAAAGGATTGATAGGTGATTTACAACGTATGCAGAGGACTGTATGTTGCAATCAAGATGCCATATTCAAGGGACCCTATGTTGCAGATGCTGCATGGCGTAATCAGTTCTTTCATCATGTAAACCTTTTGACGTTAACATTTCACATGTTTATGCTAGGCTTTGTTTTAATATTATTCACTAATTACTGGCCTCTCAATTGCATTTAATGTGCCTGTTCAAAGCAATATTGCTTATTAGAATGCTTATTTGATATTAAGTCTTCATCACTGCAGAGATACTAAAAAGTGCTACAATATAACCAAGGTGCACATCAAAAAATACAAATGTGGTCAATTTTTAATGTAGAACCATTTCGTGTTGTGCGCTGTGTGCGGAAGCTCCCTCTCAGAAAAGTAACATTGAATATTAATGAAGGAATAATACAGCACATATAGAACTGGCCAGAGAAGCCCTGTTGAGAGTCCTTCCCCTGTACAGCGAAAGAGAATAAAGCCCCTATAAATTATTCTCAGGACAGAGCACAGACATGACACAGATTTTACACTCACCGACAGTCATTTAAAACTGGCCGTACTCAGCAGTTGTGTCCTGATGTGTAATTGTTTGTGCAGGAGTCAAACCATACACGTCAAAACAAGGTTAAAACACACACAAACAAACGGCGCTCAGCCAAAACCCCCTCTATTTCACTGTTCGATTTTCCCATAGAGGTTTGTGTGTTTTCAACATTTTAGTATACATTTTTAATGGGCCAGCTCTCTCTCGGGGGTCATGAAATATTTAAGAAACGCAGAATACAGTGTCACAGCTGTCAACTACAGTGAATAAAGAAAAAAGGCTTGAATCCCAATTACAGGAATATTAAATGAAACAGGAGTCTTTTTGGAGTAAATTTTAAATAGCTTAAGCAAGCCAGGCTTCACTCCTGATCCTTCTTACAAAACAGCATTTTAACATTTTATTTGGCTACTACTCCTGATGCTGTCCAGGGCAACTATGTTTAACTCCCGTCATTATACCCTGCACCACCGCCAAACAACATGAATAAAGACACACAGCTTGTACAAGGAAGCCTCTGCTGATCCCTAATGACTGACGCTAAATTTAAGGACAAGCCCTTTGGCTTCTTTCAAGTAAAAGAACAGCCATGCAAACCTATGCCAACCCGCTCCACCCTTAATGTCTAAATTCTAGCATCTCTTGTTTTCTACTAAGAACATTTTCCAAGAAAAGGAGGCAGTAATCTTTGGCAGCTCTGGTTGTCATCCGGGAATTTCTTGGCTAATTACGGAGCAGATTAAAAAAAAGAAAAAAAATTGAAAATACAGACGAAACTTTATATACTTAAAAATAAACTTGCAGTTTCAAACATGCATGAAGAAAGCCTGTGAAGAAAGCCTGTTTTTGGGTTTAGCACAGAAAATCATACAATACATTTAAAGGACACTTCAACTGAAGAAAGAATTTAACACATTTTTCTTAGTAAATATAATTCCAATGTGATCATTTACATAAAATTTACACCAACTGTGAGTAAAACCCAGATAATCCACACATATAGAGAAATCTGAACAGATAAATCATGTACAACAAAGTGGAATGACAAGGAATAGGTTTTAAACATACTTACTGAAATATATTTAATCATAAGCAATGTTATCACAGTGTTTCCATGATAAGGTTTGAAAGGTCTTAACAGAGCTCCAAGGTTTTTTTTTTTTTTTTTACCTATTTTACCCATTATGAAGCATGCCATAATGGGTAAAATGGGTTAAAAAAAAACTTTGGTAGTGAAAATCCCTTTTTTATAGGACTAAACTGACTGATATTTATTTGCTCTTATAGAGAGGACTATTTTCTAAATACAGACAGATTTCAGATATTTTCTGAGTTTGTTTTTTTATGTTTTTAATACGGATTTCCAGTGTCATTCCACTGTATTACACAACTTAATTCATGGACTAATTTGTGTTGATTTCTTTGTATGTATGGTAACTTGGGTTATTACCGAGATGTGCAATGAATTTAACATCAATGGAGGTGAATTAGAGATGGAAAACATAAAGGTGTTAAATATATTTTCCCCATTGCAGCAGTCTGAAAGCATTGTAGCTTGTCCTTTTGTAGTTTTGGTCACTCCAAAACGTCTTAGGTAAAAAAAGAGATCCATCTGTTCCGTACAGACCATTTTTGTACCATTCTTGGGGATGTTTTCTATCATCTTTGAGTGGGGTGATGGTGGCAACGGATGTAGGGGTTTGGCCATGTAACTGGTGGGTTGCTGGTTCGAACCCCCTCTCTGTCTGTCTCAGTCGTTGCATCCTTGGGCAAGACACTTCACCTGCCTTGCCTGCTGATGGTGGTCAGAGGGCTCGGTGGCGCCGATTGTATGGCAGCCTTACTTCTGTCAGTCTTCCCAAGGACAGTTATGGCTACAGTGTACATTGTCAGTGTATCAAGGTGTGTATGAATAGGTGACTGATTGTAGTGTAAAGTGCTTTGGGGTCTCTGGGGACTGGATAAAGCGCTATACAAGTGCAGGCCATTTACCATTTGACAGCAAATGGTTTAAAAAACGTTCTCTGAACTACCTTTAGCCTACAGAAGGAAATTGTCGCTATGTGACTCTAATAAATAAAATTTACCTTTATCAGGGTGCTCAAAATTGTTTTAATTGGCCTGTTCGGTTCAACAGTGGTAAAATATTTTCATGAGTCAGCTTTTTGTCCTAGAAATTGATGGAAAACTCACAATTACAATGAAATCAAGATTTATTTTTTTTAACCAAGCAGTCTTAGACTTCAGACACTTTTCTGATCCTTCCAATTTTTAATTGACAAGGGCTTCTTTGGTTACTGCCAGTTTTCTAAGATGCAGAAACAACTGCTAATCATTTTGTCCCTCAGCCATTTTGTACTTTTGCAATTTTGATTGTTTGGTACCCAATTTTCTGGTGTATAAAAAGATACCCTCGTACTCACCCTGGAAACGTTTTGTACGATTTTTAACACTTCCAAGGCGTACTGTAAACCTTTAGGAAATAATATACCCTCGAATTGATTTATATGTTAGGCTGTTATTTATCTCCACAATTCATCAACATAATACATTTCCCAAAGGAACAAACTAATATTTGGCAACATGTAGGCAAAAAACAAATTAGTGAAGTGGCAAATTGACCGAGGGTGGTTTAAAACATTAGCCTGCCCTGAAAATGTTGGCTGTAAACAAGCCCACCGCAGCTTTCCTGGCAATACTAGACCAGGCTGTTTTTTGCTTTCCAACACCAAGTCTCCATTGTGGTTGTACTTTAAAGCTATTAGCTGTTGCATTATAGCTCTTGTTTTATCTTCATCTTGAAGTAAAACAATAAAATGCAGCCAGTGAAAAACGCTGCAGGGTAACAACTTTACAAATCAAAAATCGATACTAGAAAGACCATTTGTGTGTGTGTGTGTGTGTGTGTGCGTGTGTGTGTGTGTGTGTTGGTGGGGGCAATTAGCCCAATGTCCAATCAGCAGGCACACTGCCATGGTGACTGCAATTTATTGCCTGCTACAGGGATGCATCACAAATAGGTAATAACATCCATCTCACCGAGGATGGGCGGAACTGCTTTTTCTCCATCAGAGAGTTATGTGAGGTCGTAGCCTTGCGCAGAGGTTAACAACATAAACAAGGATCAGCATCAAACTAGAAGGCTAGGCAGACCTGAAACAATGCAGTGCAGTCAGGAAAAGTTGAGTTTCCTGAGATAAGTTTTCAGTACGTCTGATGCGTTGTTGAAAGCTGTTTAATAAACATGAAATTACCTGAATGTGATTAGGTTGCATCATGTGGGCCTCAGTGTTTTTGCATGGACTTAGACATCAGGATATTTTTGGCTTAACTGCTATGATATCTGGAATTCTTCCTCGAATTTTATGGAAGCTCAGCACTGACAGCCGAAATAACAATACTTTGCCTAATCGATACTTGCTGTTTTCCCTTGCAAGTTGCAAAAACAAAGGACCTAAGTAGGGACAAACTAAGTTTGGCTCTGAAACTATGCAGGGTAAATATCCCAGCAGTGCATCAAACTTTTGTAACCTGAACAGTCTTTGTTTTCACCCTGCTGTCCGAGAAAAGTAATTTCTTTGTAAAATTGTCAGGAACAACAGGACTGCTGCAGAGAAAATTAAAGGTGCCAAAGGCCTCAAGTCGTACATTTGAATTTGTCACAATCCAACAGGCGTATGAGAGAAATTAACATAGACTGCCATCATGCTGGTTTGTACAAATGTTAGCCAGTCTCAAAAGGAGATTGATGACTGACAAGGTGAGCAAGATTGTTATACTGCAAAGGAACCAAAGTTCAGATAAACATTTTCAGAATACTTCATCTTGAGATCTAGTTGAGACACCTCAATATGAGCTTCCCAGAGAGGAATTACCAAGATGGGCAGATGACTGACAGCTCTGAATACTACCAGAATGCAAAAAGAGAAAAAAATCTTAAAAATCCCACTTAATCCTGAAAGCATTTTTAAAAGACACATAGACACACACCTTTCATTTCTCCTTTTGCTCGAGTTGATATTAAAATATGCCAGACACACAGCTGCAGGGTTTATTTTAAGCCTGCATTGAAAAGTTACAACTTCCAAATCGAGATGACAGTTCCTCTGTCAGTGTGTGCTGCGGCGAAAACCATGCTGTGTAGTGTTTGCCTGACCCACCTAGAACGGTGACAGTCGCCCGGGCCGTGCGGACCGGCATGGTGAAGATGGAGCAGGTGTACTCGCCCTCGTCAGACAGCTGCACGTCGGAGATGTTGATAGAAAGCTCTGTTGGTGTTGAGCGGTGCAGCTGGATGCGGTTATCTCTCAGAGCTGAGGACAAATAAGAACAGGATATCAATAATTAGAAATGGGCTTTATAAGTTATTAAGTAAGATTTAAGAGCTGTTATGTAAGGATATCCTTTGTTGGATTTTTTTCTATTATTTTAATCTGTAGATGTTTAGCTTTTTTCCCCAAAATGTCAAATGAACAAGTTGTTTGTTTGTTTTTTTATTTGTACACAGCAGCAGTTTTCATTACATAGGCTGAAAAGGAAACCAAAACAGTTAAGACTGAACAACCTTTTTAAAAGAAACATGATGTGTAGCAGAACAGAAAACCTTGTAGCTCTTTTAAACACCTGAGAGAATCTGCTGGCCTGACTCCCATAGGACAGACTATTCTGCAGCCTTGGACTAAAGTCAGCAAACGCACAGTCCCATCATTTCTCAATTTAGGGCAAATAACAACTAACAGATTACATTCATAACACATGAGAAGTCTATCAGAAATTAAGCATGATGCCTAAAAAAGACCTGAATTCCGAGCTTTAGAGGCTTAAGAGACAGAGCCATGTCAAATAATTAGTTTAGATATTTTCTTTTGCATATTTTTTACCCAGTTCTAGGTCAATTCTAATTTAATCAAAAGTAAACAAACATGAATATCATGTCTTATTGTTTAAAAAAAACAAGATCAGATTCTTATTTTTGCTATGTTGTGTATCTGTCCATCTATTTTCTACACCTGTATTTCATTGCACGATCCCTGGGGGCTGATGCCTATCTCCAGCAGTCATAGGTACACAAAGTAACTCAATTTATGTTTTAAACAAGTCAAAGAAGAATGTAAGATTTTAGAATATATTTTTCCAAGGAAAAGGAAGAGTGTAGAGGCTCTACAGGTGGGACTAATATCAGATATTGGTATCAGACTCAAAACTCAAAAATGTCTCTGAAAATCATGGTTGCTGCAAGTCTTATGTTGGCTGAGTTTAGTTTGACAATTAAAGTTTAGACCCCTATCACACTGTAGTATACGCAATTTGTCCTCTGGCCAAATTAGGCTGTCACACATTTATTTTCTACACGCAACCACCCAAAGATGCCATATGCACGTCGCAAATATGTCACTGCTACTGAATCTACGCAAGTGCTATTTAAATGTCGATGCAAAGATACAATAATGACATGTTGTGCTATGCAGACACTCTGTCTGCACTGATGAAGATTAATCAACGGGTAAATATTTAATCACACCAATCCACTAAATTTTGTCTCCTAATTTTTCTTGCCCTGATGGAGTGTGTATCGTAGGTAACACATGTGACATGAAATTATTATTTACCAAATGCCCTTTATTTCTTCATGTTTAGGTCCATATTTTTAGAAACACCAACATAAAGGTCAGGATGAGAAACAGTGTGAGCAGCTTCACAACAGAAGAAATGGTGCACACTCAGAAGATAATTATATTTGGGATTCTCTTAAATAGTACATTAATATATGTTTCATTACAAGAACAGATGTTTTTGAGGGTTGCCAGCCTGTTCAAAGGGCAGCCTGTTACAGGCTGCTGTCAATCTGCTGCATTAGCCTGATTGCCAGTCCACTGGATTAGCATGATCCTGTGGGGAGATGTTTTATTGATGAGACAAAGTAAATACAAAACACCTATCTGATGTGTTTTGTGCAAACATTTATAGTATTAAAAGTTATATTTGTTTATATTTACATTAACAATAACTGGGTGACAGAACTGCAGAGACACTCGAAGATCTGCAGACAAGCTACAACTAGCTCTACCAGACATCAGGTAAAGTTTTATTTTACACTTTTAAGCTTTCGACATCTATCTGTCATGGGACATGCATGTATGGAAATTTTTTCAGCCTGTTGGAAGACTTTGACACAATGTATGAATGTTTACAATCTACAAAATATATATAGAGAGACTTGTAGCAATTACTATCAAACTACACTGTTAATGTGCTTAAGTAAGTTCTGGAGTTCATGTTTCTAAAATAGTCAATTCTGGGCTGCGCAGTTCGACATGCACAGCTCAGAGTTCGCCACAGCGATGGACATCGAAGCTGATGTCATCGGAGCTATAAAAAGCTAAAGAAACAAAGTTTTCGCCGCCATTTCCAGCATGTCTCTTGGGACAACGCAACGGAGGCGCATACCTGGAGCGACAGAAGCTCGCAGGCGAGTTACCTTTTCCTCCACACGGCCATTCCCGGAAGAGCTTGAAAGCTGGAATTCTGTCTGATACAAGAAGGTCAGGAGATTCATAACCAATCAAAGACCCCGCTGACACCCGCCGCAGGTGAAAACCCACAGAGGTTTGTGATCAAGAAGATGAGTTTCCTCCTTGCTTATTCAGTCGACTTCAACGGTTCCTCCTATTTTCTCCATTTTGGACGAGTGAGAAGTTCACCGTTTCTGAGTTGATCACGGACGCATGACAGTCTGACCCCCCCCCACATTTTTCTTCAGACCTACGACCCATCCTCAAGCCGGTGAAGAGAAGAAATCAATGTCAAAGTAATTAATTAATAAGTAAGTAATCGTTCTTTTAATACTAAATTGGATTGGTGTATTTAGAGGTCTGGGCAGGATGAGGCATAGTTGAGGTGATTTAGAATCACCAGTAGTTAATCCAAAACCTGTTGCATGAAATATTGATTGAAATGTTTTATGCTGAGCTGTTTGATTTGCTGTGCAAGTGCTGCTGAATGGCAGAGCACGGATGCAATTAGCAAGGTGTTCATGTTTTTGTCCGGCCAAATCAGCCAGGAGTTAGAAGTTGGACTTGCAAGTTTTTCATTCAAAGCAGCTGCAGTCTGGGCCTCGTGGCCTGACCACTCCTTTGTCCCAGTTTTTTTACTGGAGTTTTTCCACTGAGTTCCCACCTCAGTTTTATTAACCTTTGTTCGAGATTTAGGGCAATCGTTAGTGGCTAAGGGGCGCAGCCCCTCTGTTTACCAGCAGATCACCGCTATCGAGATGCATCAGCGCACCAAGAAAGCTCCCCTGTACAGTGGTTCTGCTGCACTTTCCAAGTTAACCTAAATTGCACATTTTGGCCACAAAACTGTTGTTTTTTCCCTTATAGACACTCAATGCGCATATATTTTCTTTTATTATTATTTTTAGGTAGTCATTTTACTCCTTTTTGTAGAATAGTGCATCTTTAGTGAGGTGAAGGTTTTTGGACCAGAATAGTAATTGCATTGCTATATGGTTTCAATAAATATTCACATATACATAAAGAGAAGCGTCTGTGTTTATTTTGTGCAAGAGTGATTTATCTGTCAAAATAAGGTTAAAGTTCCCCCACCGTTCGGTGGAGCAGCTGATTAAACTGTGACATTTAGTTTGGTTTTGGTTAATAATTATCAATTATTAATGATAATTAACTAATTGTAATTATTAAGTGCTCCAGAGGACGCAAGAGGACATC
Organism: Crenichthys baileyi; assembly: GCA_036173005.1. Classification (NCBI taxonomy): domain Eukaryota; kingdom Metazoa; phylum Chordata; class Actinopteri; order Cyprinodontiformes; family Goodeidae; genus Crenichthys; species Crenichthys baileyi. The sequence continues at coordinate 228,763 of JAHHUM010002069.1, read as the reverse complement.
TTTGATTTCTATTCGTAAGCAATGATTTTTGGTTAAGAAAATTATTTTTTTGAATTATGATTTTTAATTACAATTTTTAATAAATATTCATTAATCAATAATCATAATACTTACAATGCATATGCACACAATCTGACGGTGCTGCTGCTCATGAATGATTAACGACCAATCATGATGGACAACCTAAATAACTTACATCGCAACCAAGTCATTTTGTCGCTGAATGTAATTACTTTTCAGACCACTTTACCAATGTTTACACCTCACAAAATCCACAGAGTTCACAGCAGCTTTTTTTTTAACTATTGCTAACTTTTGAAGTCAGTAACAACCTATAGTCCAGATTTGGCAGCTTAGCGGGTAATAAAAATGTGAATGCTTATTTTGAGGTTCAGTATGTAATCACTCTTGTAAAAATATATATAAGCTTAGAGTGCCAAAACAGCACTAAATGTTTCAGTAAAAGCATTCTGATTTGGAAAATATCAACACTTTTTTTTTAAAGTCAGATATCTGGATTGGGTCTGAACCTAATAGAATTAAATCAGAGCTTTTCTAATAGGTATTATAAATCAGACTAAAATAAAGTAAAATAATGGGTACAGATGCATTATAAAATACACACAGAAAACTTGGATTTGCCTAAAGGCAAGAACTTATTAAAAAATAAATATTTGGAAGTGACTCCTGAGGCACTTCACATGCTAAATGCGCAATAAAGAATACATTATAAATAAATACATCTAAAAAATTAACTAGAAGAAACAATCTTAAAGTTCCACCACATCTATAGGATATCTTTGTAATAACAAAGAAGGTATGAGCAAAAGTCAAAGACAGAGGGAACAGTGCTAAAAAAATGGTTGGATAAAAAAGTGAAATAAGAAGGAAAAAAACACAAGGAAACATAAGGTTTCAAAGACTGGAAAAAATGGGACCAAGTAGAAAGATGAGAAGGAAAGAAAACTCAGCTAAGGTAAAATGTATGATGTAAAACCAGAGGATGAAAAGCAGTAGTAGTAAGGAAGGATTAGGGATATGGAAAATGAAAATTAGAGTAAGGTTTGAAGGAAGGAGGTAAATATATGTTTCTACACCCTCCATATGTGTATGGAGGGTGTAGAAATGAAGTAGGAGGAAAGATACAAGCTGGAGAAAGTAAAAAAAGAAACAAGTCTGGGATCTAGTGAGAATGATGATGGTTAAAAGGAAAGTAAGGCAGTAAGTAACAGGATATACAGAATTAAAATTTAAATGGAATGACATAATGGAGAGAAAGAGTAGAAACAGAGAGGCTGAGGTGTTTCAGAGCAGAGAAATGATGTAAGAAAAAATGAGGAGGACGAGTGATGTAGACGAGGTAAGAGCGGCGAAAAATAGCTGAGATGTAAGCTTGTGCCCAGCATCAGAAGACAAAAAGACTGTGAAAAAAAGATGCAAATTGAGAACGAGAGACGAGAGAAAGTGCATGAGAGCAAACAGAGAAAAAACAGAGGAAACATAAATAGCAAGGAGGATAAGGAAGAAACCACGAGGGATGGGCGGTGGCGTCAAGAGGGAACAAACGAAAGACATAAATGGCTTTGTCATCAATGAGAAATCCTGCCATGAAAAAGGGAAAGAGCACAAGCGACTGAGATAGATGATGATGATGAAATGCTACGAAATAACGGCTCGTTTCCGTGATAGCATTGACCTCTGCTGTGTTTGTGCTGTGTGATTGCTGCCTGTCTTCCTGTCTTCTCACCTGCCTGTCTCTATCTGCAGAGGATGTCTACCTGTCTGACTTTCTGCCTCAAAAAAGCTTACAGTTCATACTTCAGCACCATGGTACTGAGAACTTTTACAAAATAATGCCTGACTGAGCGGCAGCCTGGCTGCAAGAGTGCAGATCGTGTTCAGACAGAGAATCACCTCATAAATATTGCTCTCCATTCTAAGTTATCATGCAATGAACTTTTGTAGCCTCAACAAAGATTTGCACTTAAAAGAGTTAACATCAGTTAACATCACTTGGCTTTATTGAGTATTTTATGGATTAAATTCGTTCTACGATTACAAATGTTAATGTGTGGAATTTGCTAAATATCAAAGGAACTTTAACTGGAACACTGTTTAGTTCAGATAACACTGTAATGAGTTTTTCAGCAGCAAATACTCTAAGTGGGAATGTTTGTAAAACCACCTTGTGCCTCCTGTTAATATGGTGGAGGATCCGTGATGCTGGGGGCCTGTTAATCTTCTAAAGGCCCTGAGAGCCTTGTTTGTAGTGTATTACAAAATACCAGAAGATTTTAAATAAAAACTGAAAATGGGTTGTCACTGAATTTTTCAGCAGGATAATCATACAACACGTATGATCAAATCAACACAGAAATAGTTCAACAGACATAAGATCAGTCTTCTGTCTCAGTCTCCGGACTTAGATCTCAAAGAAAACCCATGAGTTGAGCTGAGCAAAAGAGAAAGCAACTGAGCACCACTGTTGCATTAACAGCAGGGGTTCAAATAAGTGTGGCCAGGAAAGTAAAAAAAAAAAACCTTTATGCAGGATAACTCCTCATCCACCACTAAATAAATGTACTTCTTGAGGGCTGGATGTGAGACTACGCTCCTGTGATAAAAAGCCATATTCAAGGTAGTCCTAAATATCTTAAATTTCTACAGACATCTACAGACTAATAATCTGGAAAAAATTTAGTCTGAACTGAATGTTTGGCAGATGTCTACAACTAGATTTAGGCACTGAACAGAAATTAACATTTAACAAAAGTAAATCAATTCAGAACAGAAACCAAGATCTCCACTCTGATGTGTTGTATGTGAAATGAAACAATGTTCTGTTTCTGCATCTGCCAGATGATGACTAACATAGATAAATGCTCATGAAAATAATTTCTGTTTCCTTTTTAAACTCTGGGCTGAATGTTTTAATGCTGCTGTTATAAACAATGTTATTCCTACTGAAAAGTGGGTGAAAACAGTTTGTACATGTTTGGACTGTAAATCTAGCATTATCAGTAAGTGTTTTAATCCCACAAGGAGCTCTTTCACATTTTTCATCAGGTAAAGACTTGGGTGGTGTGATTTTATATTCAGTTGTGTTCTTACATGAATGAAGTCATAGGAATGAAACTGGCAAGTATTCAGGACTAATTAAGGGCTACATCCTTACTGAACATTATGCTCACTGGGGGGAAAGGCTAATCCAAAAATCTTGCATTATCAGCTCTGCCGGTAATTTGTAAGAAAGAGTGTGTAAGTATGAGGACATAAATGGAGATTGGTGATCTTTAAAGCTGCCAGTGTCACAGCTATGTTTTCCTTCCCATCTGTCTTTCTTTTTTTATTGTTTATTTAATATCGTATGGTAGAGCTATATCTGTTTGTTCATCTCTTTTTGTCTCTTCATGAATCTGCTCAGCTGTCTTTTGCTCCATCTTGCACACATACGGACACACCTTGGTATAATTTTAGTTACTTTATCCAGCACTATTTTATCTTCATGCCTTAGCGCCACGCAAGGCCCCAACATTAGTCTTCATGAGCTACCCACTTTGGGCGGGTGTGTGAGGTACACAGTCACACACCCGCTGGACCTTGTGCTCAACTATCAGTCTCCTTAATTCT